>JAHRHJ020000987.1:62500-415993 GCA_019776745.2 Taxus chinensis
AATCCCATGATTAGACGAGGTAAATACATTAGTGCATTACACCCGAAGCGAACAAATATTCCAAAACATGAAAATAATTTGCCTCTAGATAGGGTGCAAGGACATGTTGATGTCTTGCTTCATAATAACACCTCAATACATCTTCCCATAACGGAAAGACATTTGTAATGAGGGGTGACAGAAAACCATGCAACGACTTATAGCAAGATATCACATGCATTTGTAATTAAAACCATGCCATCATTAGGTGAGGTCATCTCAGCGTTGGTGACATAAGGTCCTAAAGAATTGGAACTGATGCTCAAGCTACTTAGGTTTCATATTCGGGGCAAGGAAAGATTCCCCCTTCGTTCGCAAATATCATGTATAAATAAGCACCTACTGCACCAAATCCTCTGGTTTACATGGGCATTTCTAGCCCCGAGGATCTTCTCACTGGATCGGGAACCTTGGGTATGCCCCCTACATGCTACGTACAAATACCCACAATATGCATCAACCAGAAGTACGGTCTCAAACGCCATCCCAACTAGAGATGCATTGTTCCATGGCTTTGTGCCTCCAACTCCATACCAAAGTAATGTCCCCCCATATGTACACGTGTATTCTAAATCACCATAGGGGGACATGTACTCTTTCCCATATGGTCAGCCACATGGGATGTCTTCAATGCATCCCTACATGCAAATGTAAATACGTTGCACCATATCAACAACTAACTCTTCCTCCCTAAATAGCAAATCATCAATGGTCAAGGATTACGCATTTGAATGACTTACTCTGAATATCTTAAGGATCCCCTTGACTTCACAATACAGAGTGTCATGCTCCTAAGGCCTCTACCAAACCTTCTCAAGCTAACAAGGGGGAGGGAGATCTAAATGCTCACATCAAGGCAGATTGTACACAACTATCATTTCGTAAGAGTGAGCTCCCATGGGATGCATTCATTGTAAAAATATTCCCTAAGACTTTGGAAGGAATCTCTCTTGACTGGTATTATAGAATACCTAAGGCTTCAAAATATTCTTTTAAACAAAGGGTTGTGTTTGAATTCATCAAAGCCTTCAACATTAACAGGATAGGAATAAGGGAATTCCTGCACATAAAACATTGAGTGACAACGAGTCCGCAGACACATTTTATTCATAGATGGTGACATGTCTTATACTCTTAGGCAAGTGCTCCTAACATGTGATCAGATGGAGCTCTAGAATCTATTCCTTGACTCCCTTAACCGGGAAACAAACGAAGAAGTTTAGAAGTTCCCTCTAAGGAGATACAAAGAGGTATTGGAAGGAGCTCTCCGCATCAATAGGGCAGCGATAGACAGTTGTCGAAAGACCTACAACTCTAATGGGAGATTGATCACTCCCAATTAGGGTAATTCAAGATTACCCCAACAATGCAAACAATAACCAAGGATTGAAGGTCCTCAACAAAAACTGCGGTGTCACAACCGATGGTATTATGGATCAAATGAAGAAACCCAATGTCGTCAACACCTTGAATACAAACAATGTTAATAACAACACAAATGATAACAACTAGAGGAGTAATTCTTTTCAGGAGGACTCCTATGATCAATGTGGTGGAGTTCAATCGTCCTCCACCCCAACAAAAAAACAAGTTTCAGGCTTAAGGCCCTAACCAGTACCTAAGTGGGTACCCAAACCAGTATCCAAATCAAGGGCACATGACCTCCAAACTTCAATTACAACAACCAACAGATGAATAACAATCAGAACTTTGGACCGCAACAAAAATTACTTGTATAATTCAGATCATGAGCAGAAATATAACACCAAATAACACAATATTCTAGAATAATGATCTCAATATGCAATTAGAATAGCTTCGCCACTTCGAGGGGGCAACCTCCAAACCATACAATAAGACTCAAATGCTCCAAATGATGATGAACTACTACCTAAAATCCCCTATATATACTATTCATATGTTATGGCCAACACCAAGGCCGACCTACTAAGCATGAGAAAGTATAAATGATATAATAAAATGATATGGTAAGCCACAAGTCGGCTACTCATATCCTAATACAAGCAATAGGTTAAGGGCGTAGCATGCCCTTCCCCTTCAAAGAAACATTGTCCCCAATGTTGAGAAGCTCTGGGTGTTGCTGCAGGAATGTCATATCTTCCCATGTTGCATCTTCATTGTCCATATTCTTCCACTTGATCAGGTACTCAGTAATAACCCGTGTCCTCAATCTTTTAGTGCGTGTTTGAAGGATGCATTCAGGTTCCAAGATGACTCTCCCCTCCTCATCGAGCTCAGGTAACACTGTTTGGGCTGATACTCTCTGTCCAATTACTTTCTTCAGGCAAGAAACATGAAAGACTGGATGTATTTTGGTTGATTGTGGAAGTTCTAATTTGTATGCTACAGTACCAATCTTCTGCAATACTTGATAGGGGCCATAATACTTCGGTGAAAGTTTGTTATCCTTTTGTTGTTGTTTCAAAGACATTTTCTTATATGGTTGTAACCGCACAAAAACCCAATCACCGACTTCAAAATGCCTTTCTGTGCGATGTTGATCAGCCTGTTGCTTCATGCGGTTTTGTGCCATGACCAAGTTCTCCTTGAGACTAGAGAGGACCTCTTGTTGATACTGAATGTGTTCTTCTACTGCTCTAACCCACATGGTTGTCCTCTCAATGATGATGTGATGGATGGTGGATGGTACCCATAGAGTGCCAAAAAAGGAGACATTTTAGATGAAGTATGGAAGGAAGTGTTATACCACCATTCTGCAAGTGGCAACCATTGGACCCATCTTGCTTGTTTATCTGACGTAAAGCAATGGAGATATCCCTCCAAACACTTATTTACAACTTCTGTTTTCCCATCAGACTGGGGATGATAAGAAGAGCTACGAGCTAACTGAGTACCCAAACATGAGAATAAATCAGTCCAAAAATTACTAGTAAATATAGGGTCTCGATCACTTACTATAATCTTCGGTGTCCCATGAAGCTTCTGAACTGTGTCCATGAAGGTTGTTGCTACCGTGCTTGCAGCAAATGGGTGTGCCAAGGCACAAAAATGAGCATATTTGGTGAGTCTATCCACCACAACCATGATGACATTTTTTCCTTCAGATTTAGGCAATCCTGTGATAAAGTCCATGGAAACCTCTTCCCACCACTGGCTAGGAATAGATAGAGGTTGTAGAAGACCTGGGGATCGAACTGTTTCACCCTTATTTTGCTGACAAACCATGCATTCTGCCACAAATTTTTGGACATCCCCTTTGAGCCCTTCCCAAAAGAAATCTTGTTTGACTCGATGATAAGTCTTCAAGAATCCAGAGTGCCCCCCTACTGGAGAAGAGTGAAGCTCAGATAGAATCCTATTTTTAAGAGTGGAGTTCTTACATAGGTATAATCTATCTTTATACCATAAAGCATCCCCTTTCAATACAAATTTTTCAGACATGCTTGGATCATTCTGGAGATGATGAATGAGGTTTTGTGTGGTTGGGTCATTTCTCCATTCGGACCTTGCCTCATCTATCCAATCTTCCTGTAATATGGATATGGGACATAACAAGGCTGCAGTTGATTCATCTTTCCGCGACAGAGCATCCACAACTACATTCTCCTTCCCTTTCTTATAGATAATCTCAAAATCATATCCCAACATCTTGGAGACCCATTTTTGTTGTTCTTCAGATGATAAATGTTGCTCCAAGAAGTATTTCAGACTATCATGATCTGTCTTCACTTTAAAGTGTCTTCCTATGAGATATGGTCTCCATTGCTTTACTGCATGAAGTATGGCTAGCATTTCCTTCTCATAAGTTGGCTTGGAAAGATTCTTACCTTTGAATTGATGGCTCAAAAAGGAAATAGGATGGCCTTCTTGCATGAGAACTACCCCCATACCCACCCCTGATGCATCACATTCAACAATGAATGTTTTGGAAAAATCTGGAGTAGCCAAGACTGGAGTGGTGCACATGGCCTCCTTTAGTTGCTCAAATGCTTTGGTTGCATCCTCACTCCAATGGAAGGAGTCCTTCTTTAATAAAGTTGTGAGAGGTGCAGATATGCTTCCATAATGCCTTACGAATCTTCGGTAATAACCTGTAAGCCCCAAAAATCCTCGTAGATTCTTTAGGGTTTTTGGAACCTTCCACTCCATCATGGCTTTGATCTTATTAGGATCCACTTTAACCCCTTCATGAGAGACAATGTGACCCAAATATTCAACCTCCTTGAGTCCAAAAGAACACTTAGAGGGCTTTGCATAAAGTTGATGTTGCTCAAGGGTTTCCAAAACCTTATTTACATGATGCAAATGTTCCTCCCATGTTTTGCTATAAATTAATATATCATCAAAAAACACTAAGACAAACTTCCGCAGGAATGACTTAAAAATAGAATTCATCAAACTTTGAAATGTAGAAGGTGCATTTGTGAGTCCAAAAGGCATTACCAGGAATTCATAATGGCCTTCATGTGTCTGAAAGGTAGTTTTATGAACATCCTCATCCTTGATTCTGATTTGGTGGTATCCCGAACGAAGATCAAGCTTTGTAAAATAAACAACACCATGCAACTCATCAAGCAAATCATCAATTACAGGAATAGGAAACTTATCTTTGATTGTGTACTTATTAAGTTCCCTATAATCAAGACACATGTGCCACATGTCATCTTTCTTCCGTACCATCACTACTGGAGAAGAATAAGCACTCTGACTATGACGGATGATTCCTGCTTCCAACATCTCTTGTACAATCTTCTCAATTTCACTCTTTTGCACATATGGGTACCTATAAGGTCTGATGTTAGGTGGTTGACTTCCTGGTAATAACTGAATAGCATGATCATGATCTCTCTTTGGAGGTAAGCCCTTTGGTATATTTTCAAATACAACAGAGTGTGCATCCAACACTGCTTGCATATCTGATGGTATAATGTCCTTAGAATGATGAGCCTCCAATGAAAATAGTTGTGCCACAAATCCCTCTGCACCCTTTTTTAGCATTTTGTGCATCTGATGAGAACTTACTATTTGTGGAGACTTTTCTCTTAAGCCTCTTAGCTCAAAAGTCCTTCCTTCAGAGTGAAATCGCATGAACAAGTCTTGGAAGTTCATCTCAATGGTTCCCAAAGTGGTAAGCCATTGAACCCCTAACACAATGTCTGCTCCTCCCATAGAAATGGCATACATGGGACTATTTAGTATGTAATCTCCCATGGCAAGCTTAATGCTATGGCATTTTCCAGAACAAGTAACAGTACCTCCATCAGCAATCATTACTTGACATTCAGGAGCTGGATAAATGAAAAGTAGTTTAGGCACTGCTAACTTATGATTGATAAAGTTGTGAGTACTTCCTGAATCAATCAACACTGTGACCCTCTTTTTTTTTAGGAATCCAACCACCTTTAGGGTTTGGGGGGTGCTAATACCTGAAATTGCATGGCATGAGATTGTTGGCTGAGGATCTCCTGACTCCTCCTCTGGCTCAACCAAGACCTCTGACTCTGAATCTTCATCCTTCTCTTCATCTTCACTAGGCCCATCAATGTAGAACAACTTCTTTTCAGCACATTTATGTCCTGGTCCAAATTTACCGTCACAGTTAAAACATAACCCTTTTTCTCTTTTTTCTTCAATTTGTTGAGGTGTCAATCTAACTGGTCGAGGGAGTGCTGGGGCCAAGGTGTTGCGATCTCTGGTATAAGTGAAATGTTGTCTCCTACTTGAAACAAATTTCTCCTCTACCCTTCTTGCCATAATCATCGAATCAGAAACCTTATGAGGATTAAACATATGCACCTCATGCTCAATGTGATCCTTAAGACCCCCAAGAAATAGGTCATTCAGATTATCTTCAGTAATATTTTCCACCCGTAGAGAAAGGTTTTGGAAGTAATGAATGTAATCCTTAACAGATCCTATCTGTCTCAATTTTGCTAATTGGCTGAAGTAATTATCTGACACACTAGAACTATAGTGTAATTGCAACTCTTCAGTGAACACTGTCCATGTAACATTGAGACCACTCTTCTGCCTTTGAGCACATAACCATCGATACCAGATGAATTGGTCAGGTTCGAGATACAAAGCTGCCATGGTCACCTTTTGTCCTGATGGAATCTGATGTAGTTCAAAGAAATTCTCCATTTGGTTGATCCAATTGAGTGGATCCTTTCCATCAAACTTATGCATCTCCACTTTTGGAAACATAGTACGGGCCTGCAGAGTGCTCGTATTTGGATTGTGCACACTCGAAGATCCACTCTGGCTCATGTGTCTATTATGTTGACCTGAGGATCCACCTTGATTGACATAAGTATGATTACCCATCATATACGTACTGAATTTTTGCATGAAATCCTCCAATATTTTTCCAATCCTATCCACATCTTCTTTGCTGGCCACCCGAGATTCGAGGTCTCTCAGGTTAAACTCAAGTTGGCTTACTTTATGGTCTGTCGAAGTAAACCCTAACCCTGAGGAATCTGTAGTTATATCTTCTGTCTCCAACTCCTCAACTACTATCTCATCCTTTTCTGGTGTTTTACCTGGAGTGATGGGATTCTTTTTTCCTCTTGTGGAAGGCCCTGCCATGATGCCCCAAAATAGTAGGATGTAGGGATCACAGTCAAATTTTAGGGTTTTGTATTTCAATAAGAATTTGGCCAAAATATAAAAAACTTAAAGAACAAACCCCAAATAATTTTTTTTTTTCTTTCTGAAAATGTAACGAATTTGAAAAAATTCCACAATTTGCACCCTAGGGAGTGATTTTATGAAAAACCCTAAATTTGTAATAACTTTTGCAAAATAAATCAAAAAAGTCTGAAATTTTTAGGGAACCTTACTTGAAATGTTTTTCAACTCTGGTAAAAATATCTCCCACCAATTCACTTTGGTTCGCAATATATGGTGGAAACAAAAAATTAGGTTTTTTGCCCTAATTTTGGCCCAGATCGCAGCTCCGATACCACTTGTAATGAAATTACTTGTATAATTCAGATCATGATTATAGAAATATAACACCAAATAACACAATATTCTAGAATAATGATCTCAATATGCAATTAGAATAGCTTCGCCACTTCGAGGGGGCAACCTCCAAACCATACAATAAGACTCAAATGCTCCAAATGATGATGAACTACTACCTAAAATCCCCTATATATACTATTCATATGTTATGGCAGCCACAAGTTGGCTACTCATATCCTAATACAAGCCCACCCTCCCTCTGACACGGACGACGATAGTGTTTATGCACGTGCGTGGAAAAGTCTAGTTGGCCCATGGAAAATCGGTTGGCGCGTGGAAAAACGCGTGTCGTTTGGTGCGTGGGAAGTTTTCCTTTCCTGGCAATTTTTTTCCATTTTTGGAGTGTTTGTGAAAAAATTGCAAGGATAGAAAAAAATTGCCATTTTTGGAAAGGGTCCAGGAAGATGTAGCAACAAAAACTTGCACGTGCCATAACTTTCATTTTGTGGCTCCGTTTCAGGTGTCGTTTTCTCTAAAAGTGTATATTTTCTCGAGCTCTACGCATTGATGGCAATATTTTTCTTATTTTCATAAAATCCATTTTTGCACCTTTTTGGACCAAACAACTTCTTACCCTTAAAAATAAATCTAAACATGCACATATTGTGGAAAGAGAAACGAAGAAGAAGATGTTCGAGTTAGAGCGGCGAGGACTATGGCGACGATGGCAGTTACGGTGGCGGTGGCATGAAGTCCACAAACACAGTCCTCTAAGCGGGTGTATTCATTTGAACGAGTCATGACGATTGCACTCTGGGAACGAACTTAGGAGCTTGCACATTAGGCTAGCTGAACGAAGAGTTCTTTTCATGCACAGTCGACGAAGACAATGCCTCTGCTGGGTTAGGATTTAAATTTCAAATATTTTTTACATGGCATCGTTTCCCTCATTTAGGGTTTTATCTCAAAACAATATCCATGGATTTCCTCATGGGCAATGATTACATCATCTGATTATGTTGTAAATGCATTGATGGTTTGCATGGACGTTTTGAGCTTCCCATCAGACCTCATGCTTTTCCAGATGCCAGAAGGGGCAATGAACCTGCAAAAAAATTAATATATGAAAAGAGAATGAAGAGCGAGAAAGATAGCAAATTACCTGAGCATTGTCTCATCCAAGGCCTATTTAATGGTGAGCTCTAGGCGTCTGATTTCTGAACATCCCAAATTGCTTCAAACCCGGGCATGCACATATTGTGGAGAGAGAAACGAAGAAAAAGATGTTCGAGCTGGGGTGGAAGGGCGGCCCAAGAGGTGTCGGCGAGCAGTGGAAGCAGTGTCCCGTTGATGGAGGGGTGAAGGGTGAGAATGATGTGAGTTTTAAAGGTGAGGGATTGTAGAACAAAGCTCATGCTCTTTACAAAGCACTCCCCCTCTGCACCATCCACGTTCAGGATGTCATCGCCCAAAAAAACGTCGGAGATGAATTTGTACTGAATGCCTTATGGGTAGTTGCCAAACATGGTTTTCAGAATATGCTCATATTTTTGGGATCTATGGTGACCACATACAACAAGTTTTCCATCCATAGAGGCCTAAACTGTAGCGAGAGACACAAAAAAGAGGGTGAGCAAAAGGAGGAGAAGAAGCGTTGGAGTGATGCAACAAAAAAAAACCAAAAAAAAGAAATCGTGTATTTACCCAATAGCTACGAGTACTGATAGAAATTGATGACGAGATAGACAACCATAACCTTCAATTGTTGAAAGACATTTACTCTCTCGTTGCCATATCCATTGCTCATAACACCGAGCATATTGACTTATAATAGGATGATTATGGATCAATTGCAACATTACATTTTTCTCTGCGTCAACTAGATAGCCATGCGACGTGAAGTCCACAAACACATTCCTCTAAGCGGGTGTATTCAATTGAGAAGATAATGTTTGAGTTGGAGCAGTGAGGACTGTGACGATGATGACAGTTATGGTGGCGGCAACATGAAGTCCACAAACACAAACCTCTAAGCGGTTGTATTCATTTGAACGAGTCATGGTGATTGCACTCTGGGAGCGAACTTAGGAGCTTGCGCATTAAGTTAGATGAATAGCGAGTTCTTTTCAAGATCAACCGACAAAGACAATGGCTCTTCTGGGTTAGGATTTAAATTTTCAAAGCTTTTCGATAAGGCACTGTTTTCCTCATTTAGGGTTTTGTCTGAAAAATTTTCTCCAAGGATTTCCTCTTGGGTAATGATTACATCACATGATTGCATTGTAAACGCATTGATGGTTTACATAGATTATTTGAGCTTCCCCTCGGACCTCATGCCCAGAAATCTCATGCTTTTCCAGATGGCGGAAGGGGCGATGAACTTGCAAAAAAAAATATAGGGAAAAAGAATGAAGAGCGAGAAACATAGAAAATTACCTGAGCAATATCTCATACAAGGTATGTTTTGTGGTGAGCTCCAGGCGTTTGATTTTTGAACATCTCAAATCCACCTCAAACCCGAACATGCACATATTGTGGAGAGAGAAATGAAGAAAAAGATGTTCGAGTTGGGGTGGAAAGGTGACCCGAGAGGCATTTGGATGTCGTCGCCCAGAAGAACGTCGGGGATGCATTTGTACTAAACGCCTTTTGGGTAGTTACTGAACATAATTTTCAACATGTGCTCATATTTTTGGGATCTATGGTGACCATAGAAAACAAGTTTTCCATCCATGAAGGCCTAAAATGTAGTGTGCAATGTAAAAAAGAGGGTGAGAAAAAGGAGAAGAAGAAGCGTTGGAGTGATGTAACGAAGAAAAACAAAGTAAAAAATAAATAAATCACGTATTCTCCCAACAGATACGAGTACTGATAGCAATTGATGATGAGTTAGACAACCATAACCTTCATGATTCTCATATTTTTAGGCTCTGTGGTGACCACAAAAAACAAGTTTTCCATATATGGAGGCCTAAACTGTAGCGTGCGGCGCAAAACATAGGGTGAGAAAAAAGGAGGAGAAGCATCAGAGTGATGCAACAAAGAAAAACAAACCAGAAAATAAAGAAATTGTGTATTTTCCCAACAGCTACAAGTACTGATAGCAATTGATGACGAGCTAGACAACCATAACCTTCAATTGTTGAAAGACATTTACTCTCCCGTTGTTAGATCCATTGCTTAGAACACCAAGTATACTAACTCATCATAAGCTGACTATGGATCAATTGCAACATTACATTTTTCTTTGCGCCAACCAGAAAGTCATGCTTTCTATAAATTTATGGATTCAAACTTGTCTTGTACATGGTGCTACTGGGTCTATCGTCGACATTGTTTACGACAATTCGTTCTATCCGCCTGCTTTTCCTTTATTTCGCTTCGTCAAATTTGATCATTACTCGGTGCTTTGTTGTCTATTTCAATTTCCTTTTCTACTCACCAATATTTCCCTTTCGGCGTTAACATCGCACACCAAAATGGTCCTTCATTTGAAATACCTAAACAGAATTTTTGTAGAAAACATATTTCAAAAGAGTAGATAAAAACTTACGGCTTTAAATTTGGCAAATTGTTTTAAGATGTGTCGCTTCAACTATACTTGAAGAATTTTTAATTTCATGTTCAGTGGTATTTTCTATATTCCGCATCTTGTTGATGAACTTGTCCAGCGCCTTAATTCTTAGGGTTTGTAGGGCTTTGGGTTTTTAGGATTTTGAATATTAAGTGTTCTAAAAGATTTCTTAAATGTTTATTCACAAAGCTGGATTTTCCTATTTGCATTTGCAGAGAATTATTAGGGCAATTTTGATGGTCATAACTTGCCGACACATCTACACCTGTGGCGCCCATTTGTCTTCACTGCCTGCATGCACACAGTTGTTTTAGAACTTACAGAAGTCTAGCTCTACGGTCGAAGTATGTGGTGATTACGGTTAAGGATTTATGGTTAAGTTACACTTATTGGTTTTATACTCAATGTTGAGAATTTTGAAAATATTCCGTTCCATTCCATGCAAATGCCGTTGTTTGGTAGTTTGGGGCATTAGGCAAATGGTCATTCAGTTTTGTTAGTTCATGTAAGGCATTTAGACGACAATGGTATCCAAAGAATTTGATATTCTTAAATTCAGTTAAGGGGCATGAAAATTACCATTGATACCTCGCCCTCAACCATACACCATTGAATGGCTGAACCAAGGAAGAGAGATGCGTAATGTAGTACTGTTGTCTCGCATACACAATCAAACCCTTTAGAGATGAATTCATTTGTGATGTTGTTCCCTTGGATGATTGAGCTATGGAAGAGAGAGGCATAATGTAGCAGTATTGTCTTGCATATGCAATCACGCCATTTAGAGATGAATTCATTTATGATGTCGCTCCACTAGATGTGTGTGATGCCTTACTTGGTCATCCTTTCCTATGATAACATCATGGTTTATATGAATCAAGTGAAAGTCTCAGAAGCAACACTTCATGATATTACCAATAATTCCCTCTACCATAGTTTCCCAAACTAACACCAAACAATGTCATAAGTTGGTTAGCCACAGTAAAAAAGTTTTTTCTATTGATGATCAAATCTGAGAGAGGTAAGAAGACTCAGTAAGGAGATTGCCTTAGTAGTGCAGACATTCACACCTCTGTGATCTACTCAATAAAAGCTAATGGAAAAAATATTGAAGGAATGCATTGAAATCTTCAAATTGGCCTCATTCCAAGTTCACCATTTCCTAATATTCCTTGGCATTGCTTTTCCTTTATTGGAGAAGGACGAGATCAAACGCTAGATACAAGAACTAACAATAAGAGACTCTCATTAGGCTGGAGTATTAGATATATTAGATATTCTTAGAGTATGGTTAGTATGTTAGTTAGCATATTAGTAGTTTGTTGTTAGTTTGTTACAACTGTGCTATCTTAAGATTTGGTTTGTTCCCCTAATACAAGAAGGATCTCATGGTGTACTATTTGTGTGTAAGCTAAAATAGGTTTCCACTGTAAGGATCCTAGATACAAGAAAATGGTAGAAGACCATTTTAAATCTAACACATTCAAAATACCTGTCTACAAAGCTGTCCGAGGCTATAGACAAGGGCCGTGTGTTCAAGTGGTTGTATTGGGTCTATAAGGGGAATCCGCACACACAATCTCAAATGAGATATAAGGTGAAGAATCTTAATAGGTCAGGGGTGTCATTAGATGGTAACAATAGCTATCTAAACTAAAGGTTTGTGAAGCAAGAGATATATGAAATTAAAGTTGTCACTAGGCAGTAAGCAAGAGCTATGGATAAGAAGAATGTAAAAAATAGCAATAAAGTAACAAGCATATGCTAATCTATACTATTTGATATATAAGACAAACAATCGTCTTATAACAGCAACCAAAGTACAAAAGAAAGAGTTTAAGGTGAGGGATACTTATATTGGGTTTACCTGTTGGTGCATGAATATCCCCCTTGTCTTGTAGCACTTTGTGAGAGATTGTTTGTAGGTGAAGTCAAAATGGAATGGTACAGACCTAAGTCAACCAAAGTTGGGAACTCCAAAGGCTTGGCAGACTTTGCTAGTACAACTCTTGTTCTCGATATCTTCAAAGACCTTGTGCTAACTTGTCTACCATAGCTTTTAACTCCTCGTGATCGTTCATATTTTGAGAAATGACAAAAGTAAACCCTATAAATACAGATCCAAACCTTCAAAGTCAAAACTTAGTTTTGGCCGACGTCATTGGACTGGTTGACGGGTTACAAAATTCTGCAGAATACAGTAGGTCATTGTTGAGGCCAATGGCATTGGCTACATGCTGGCAAAGGAAAATAGAGGGTCAGAAGGGGGAATGAGAGCATAGGAGGATAAATTTGCCACTATCATGTTGATATGAAGGTAGTAGTAGGAAGTATAGTGCATGACAATCTCTCACAAAGTGCCACGAGGTGGCTCACTTGGATTATAGTGTAT
Source organism: Taxus chinensis (assembly GCA_019776745.2). NCBI lineage: Eukaryota > Viridiplantae > Streptophyta > Pinopsida > Cupressales > Taxaceae > Taxus > Taxus chinensis. Next base: position 75,460 of record JAHRHJ020000987.1, read on the forward strand.
GCTTGGACATACACTAAGGGAGATTAATGCACCGACAAGCCTTGGAATAGAAAAGTGTCAATTGAAAATAAGGTGTATATACTATTTCCCTGGTTATAGATACAAGGTGTTGCAATGTAATAAATACAACCCATGATTTAATCCTATATGGTATTAGAGCAGGCTTATAGGCTTCATGCCTCAAAGGCTTGTGATTGTGGGTTTAAAGGCTGGTGATTCATTATGGATGCAGTTTCAGTAGTCAACCTTATTAGTGATCATGATTGTCCCCAGCCAAAAGAAGAGGTCGATCTGTGGAAGAGGAGATGGAAGATTTATTTTTTTGAGTTTTAAAGACATCTCTGCAGTGAGATTCTTTTATGCCGTCTCCAATATGTTTGCTTTTGAGGTTGCTCAATGACATGTGGCTTCCAAAGACGTTTTGGCCTCCTATAGCAGTGTATTAGAGCATTTCTACATTCCCAGAAAAGCACTTTGTCAGGGAAATGAGCTACCCCTCCTCATTTACTTCCATAGAGGAGTCTTTGTGTACGGGCTCTCTGGGATGGTCTATTTACCGCGCGTATTCATGTGCATAGTGGATCTATTTGCTGTTTTGGTGGGCAGATCTGTAAAGTATTGGGTCTCATTTAAATTTCTGGTGATTTAGTTAGTTTGTTCATACGGAGATGGATTTGTTTGTTGTCCTGGTGGGTGGCATATTTCTATGGAAGTTTAGGTCAAAAACTAATACTGACGAAGAATTGCAACATAAGATGGAGGAGCATGGACAATATCATGTATACTAAGGTGGTTGAGCTAGTGCAGCTCTTGGTTGATGTGCATATTCCCTTCAAGATCCGTATTGTTAAGGACCACAATATGAAGGAGAGGCTGTGTCTGGAGGTCATGAGGCTGAGGCTCAACATTGCTATTATGAGAAGCGAAGGATTTGATGAATCTTCTTGATAGGTGTTGGCTGCATAATGTGTTTCAGACGTGAGGCGATAGGATGCCAAGGCACACACAGGGAGTATATTGTCTTTCTTGGAAGCACAGAGCTGCAGTAGTTGAAGATATGTAGAATATTTTACATGCAGTGTATGCAGTAAACAGAATGTGTAGCACCTTCTTCAATTGTCCCTCTACATAATGCTGGCATAGGCAGATTGGATCCCAAGAGAATTAAGCATAAAGCTGGAGTGTTGCAGGTTAAGAAGGGTAAGGAAGGTTGGAGTGTTGTATTTTGTATAAAGTTCTTATAAAGTTTAGCACTTCATAAATTTTAGGGCTCTATTAATTTTTTTCTGTAGTTTAAACTTTAAACTTTACAAATTTGATTTTACAGCTCTCTATTACTGAGTTGTGGGTGGAATTAATTGCATAACTTTTTTTTTGAGATAAAGACAAAAGCCAACGTTTTGGCAGATTGCCGACATTGTAGCATAGGCGATTCACCAAGTAAACTTGTGGCATATTGCGTTCGTTCGTAGGATACTAAATAATACCCTATTTCTTGTTTGTTCTTCCTCTCGATCTTTTATTATTAATACCCCTCCCAATACACCATTCCTATTATAAAATACTCCTTATTTTTCCAGATATGACATTTATCCATTTTTCCTTTGAATTTTTTAATACCCCTTGTTATTTGCATCTCGTTAACGTAGATTTCAATATTTGACATTCATCACACAATTTAATCATGTTGTCCATTAAAATCTTTATTGAAATTGATCTTTTACTCCAAAAAAAGGTCTCCACGTACCTAGTTTGATGTATCTCTTTTTTTCTTTTCTATTTGCACACTGTGATTATTTAGTATTTTCATTTTATATCCTTGTAGCCTCATCCTTTTTTTATGTTGCTAGAAACCTTTCTCATGCTACACAACACATAACTCTTGCAAAAAAAGAAGACAAAATGATGTGCCCAAGCAGCCCTATAATGATGCATAGTTTTCGAGTTTTCTTGAATTGGAAGAGTTCCTTGTTTAGGCCGGTCAGGGGCAAGCGCAGTCTTTGGGAATCACCCCTCGACTTCAATTTCTACAAGTTTGATAGTGCACCTAGCAGTGGGACCTATTTTGTGTCTCTCCTCCCCGCAAAAGACACCGAACAACAAAGACCCTTTGCTGTTTACATCTAGCGTTACCGACCCCGCCCAAAAAGGGTTAGAGTCTCTAGGGAATTTTCTTGGTGAAAACTGTTGTTCTCCACCCAACCATAAGGAGGCCTCACAACAAGCTCCCTGTTGCTGAGAACGGGGGCTGAGTGGAAGAGAAACTCTTCCAGCAGTGTGCTTGACAAGAAGGCTTTGCCCTACATGACTGTGCATCGACTTAGTATCCATTGCTCCTAGAAAACATCTATGAAAATAATGTGCCCACATATCCTACTCCTAATTTGTATTCAAGAATCATTATTTTAGAACTCTTATAGCCCTTATTATAGGGCATTATAACGGGAAGATTTTGATTATATTAAAATCCCCAATATGAACGGACTTGTTAAGGTTTTGGTTAGTATGCGAATCCCCTGTGCATTGTAGTATCAAAGTGATTTGATGGTATTTTGGTTTTTGCATTGTTTGTGTGTAGGATTTAGTTATTTTTGCAAGATAGATTATGGAAGAAACTATTTGCATTCAACAGGATCCATGAGAGTGCTTTAGTTACATTGTGGAGTAGATGGTAAAAGATGAAGAACCATACCAATCTAGTGGTGTATAGGCTAAACACGACATGAAGAAACTACATGTGGGTGTTCAATATCCTTGGTGGCAAGTAATTTATGGCGAGTTCCTGAGAACGAGGCAAAATAGGAGCGAACTTTGTATGACTCCAGTTTTTGTGCTTCTTGTAAAAGCTCCCAATGGTATATTTTGTGGAGTTGATTGTTGTACAATTGGTACAAAAGAAGAATGGATGTACCTAGGTATAATACTTTTTTTTGAAGTATTGATATGTCCAAGATGATGGTTTAAGGAGTAAATGCTATTTGAGAAGACATGTCAAGTTTGTGTCTATGGATTTAGGTGCATTGTAGTCCTAAGAAAATTTCATGCAGTGAAATGTTGTTGATTGTCAGAACAAGTTATTTTTAGAAATTCTAGTACAAGTTAACCATCCATAAGTGATCTTTCACGTTTTCTATTCCGTTCCTTTTGTATTGATTTCTTAGCAGAAGATAGATGCAAAACACACATGGTAATAATGCACAATTAAAAGCATACATTTATTAGATGTCTCGATGAGCAAGTTTGGGGTTGAGCAAAATTGAGGTTAGTAGTAGAGATGTGGTTGTAGATGAGAAGCTTTTTTAATTTGGTAAGCCTACAACGATCATTGTATGAGTAACTGCTACTAATATTTTGGATTAAGTTCAGGTGTTGAAATAAAGAAAGGGTCAGAGCTGAACCATGAAAGAAGTCCAGTTCCATGGGGAGTTGATGAAGAAAAAATACCCAGTTTTCACAACTAAATTAGGGGAGCTAACAATAGAGACCAAAGTGGTATTATACCGTGGTGAAGGCTATTTCAAAGGATGAATTTCCAAAAGCAAGAAAGGTCGGTCTACACGATCAAGGAAACGGATAGTGCAAGGTGGTGAGCATTTTTCCCCTCTAACTTATGCTATTCTACAAGTATTTGAACCTAACACATTGGATGATGGTAGAGGAAACCCTGAATGAGAAGTTGCAAAACATGACTTGGGCAAGGAAAGAAAGAAGGGTGGTAAGATTGCCAAAATTGGAAGGCTACAACTCCCTTGCGAGTATGGTCACTGATACAGATCAACTTGCATCATTACAAAATGAAATTGTAAGCATGGAATATGGGCAATGTTGGAGAATATGTTAAGAGAGTTTTTGATTCTAACTTATTGTGAAGTTGAATATCAACATTATGTTGTCTATATTATAGATAGTTGGGCTTGATGGACATATTTTTCTAACATATAGTCTCTTGTTCTTGCAAGCATGTATTAGATTGCTTTGAAAATGGTAAGTTGACCTAGAGTAGCAGAAAGATGAAAGTATCTCATGAAAGTATTTCGTCAATGTCAAGGAGCTAAGGAGAACACTTCGAGGCTAAGATGCATTAGATGAAGTGTTTAAGTGATGAGGTGTTCTGATGTAGGAAAAATACATCAAATGAAGTGTTCAAAGTGATGAGGTTTTCTGATATGGAAGCACTCTACGATAAGTGTAAGCTATTGATATTCAATGTTGGATGTGTACTTGAGGTGTTTAAGACATGACCCTTTAAGAGGCACTTGAAAAAGTGGCACTTGTTAGTTTATTAGTGGTAGGATTTCCATGACTAGAAATTTTTGGACGCCGATCGTTGTGCAAAAGAGAATGGCACAACAATTGGGGACAAATATTTCTATGTAGGGTAAAGCGATCATTAAAGGCGTACCCTTGTGCACTTAAAATCGCCATCATATTTTTGGTGTGTGGTAGGGGCATTCTAATAGGCCACCATTTTTATGGTGTGTAGACCAACATAGTTATGGTGTGCAATAGATGTCCCAAGAGATTTCAAGGTTGGAGTAGGCCATGATAGCCATGGTTTGCAGTAGATGTCGTAGGAGACTTCAATGTTGGAGAACGTAAGGCATTAGATGTTTATGAGATTGATGCAAATATATTTAATAGGGTCTATTCTTGCACTATATGGTTGTCTTATATTGGATATATTATGATATATAATCTGTATTAAAATTGATCACTATAACAAATAGGTGAAGAGTGAAACATTCAAGAAAAACAACATATATCGCTCTTGGAAATCACACATAAGTGAACCTAGCATTTAACACCTTTTCCTAATTTACTTGACAGTTGTAGCGGCTAGTTATGCATGCACTTCGGTGAGATGGAATGGCGACCATAGGGATACTTGGTGATATTTGCTGCAATAGCAGCAAGGTTACACATTGATTAAGTTCATGTCTGCACTTAATCAGACATTTTGAGCCCCACATTCCACACAAGATTATATTCTTGATTTAATGATTAAATCATTTAGATTGCATATGATATTGTCATTTAAGGTGGTGTGTTAGATTTATTAGATATTGTCAGCATATTGTTAGCATATCATTAGCTTGCGAGTTTGTTACAACTAGGTTATCTTAAGGTTTGGTTTGTTCTTGTGATATGTGAAGGATTTCATGGTGAACTATATTTCCTTGGTTATAATTATAGGCTATTGCAATTTAATACAGACAACCCATAATTTAATCCTATACGTTTCACCCTGAGGTGGTCTAATTGTGCTCGTACCACAAAAAGAATGTACTTGGTGACTTTGTATTGACTACATAGATTTAAAGAAGATAATTATGAAGAGTAGATATCCAATTCCCACCATTAGGTTATCCTTAGGTATTTGTTGACCCCTTTGATATATGGAGCACCACACTAAGAGAAAAAATGTCTATTTGAATGGTTATCTCTTGGGCCTTGCCAATACACCGAAAACTTCCATGAGGATGATGAATGATGTTATGTGCCGCATATTAGATTCTTTTGTTGTTTAAGTAGATGACATTGATTTTCAACAGGATATGGGAAGAACACTTGAACCATGTGTAAGACGTTTTCCATGCCTTTGCATTAGCATAAGCTCTATTCCACCTTGGGGAAGTGTTTCTTTTCCATGAAACAAAGCTCATACCTTGGGTACATTGTTGATAAGGATGGAGTTTATGTTGACCTAGAAAATATTCAAATTATTTAGGAATGGCCAATGCTGAGGACCCTCATAGAATTTCACACCTTCTTAGGCCTTGATAACTATTATAAGAGTTTTTTTCTCATATTACATGGCCTTTGAACCAAACAACTAAAGGTGGCACTGGGGAAAATTTTACCTAGTCAAACTCACAATAGAAGGTGTTGGAGAATTGAAACTTTGACAACGTTTAATGCAAGTACTTGCCCTTTAAGACATTCAACAATTGTTTGAGACTATAATTAGTGCCCACCAAGGCAAATTTCACTTGGTTAAACTCACAATAGAAGGTGTTGAAAGAATTGAAACATTGACATTGTTCAATACAAGTACTTGCCTTGCAAGACATTCAACAATTGTTTGAGATTGAAATAAGTGCATCTAAGTAAGCAGTTGGTGCAATTCCCATTCAACTTGGGAATCTAGTTGCCCATTGTAGCAAGACATTCAATATACATTTTGAAAGTTTCAAACATATGATCAAGATTTGTAAGCCATCCTTTAAACTTTAAGCATGCAAGTTGTGGAAGCACATCATTTGTAAGGAGACATTTATACATAATGACTATGGGCCTTTGTAATCTTTGCACACGCAAAACAAGTTGAAAAAATAAGAGACATAAAAAATGGTCAAGTTACTTGTCATGGAAATGTATTTTCATGGTTGAAAGGTATCGAGAGAGGACTGACGAATGAAATTCTCAACTTGCTTTGGCATGGAAGGCCTATAAAAGTACTATTGAAGGTGTTGCAAGGTCTTCTGGATGCCAAAATTTTAAGAATAGGAGGATGAATGAGCTTCCTCTTGCAAAAGTAGGCAATAAGAGCCCATGGAAACACAAAGTTGAGTGAAACTCATACAACCCATCCCAAAGAAAAGGTGTTTGGTTCACCATTGCTAGATGTTTGGCCAGCCTAATTATCCAGAGAGAGAGATTTCCACTCATCATATATTGGACATCAAGTATCCACAATGCTAAATACCCGAGAAGGACGATGACTAAGAAGATCCTCCACTTTGTTTGTGACTCCCCTCTTATATTATATCACCAACCAATACATGCCCACTTTAATTGCGATGATATTGAGTCTTAGAGCGAGACCTCTTGAATTGAAGTGGTTGGTGATTAGTATGTAGAATTACCTCCTTACTGAGAAGATAATGACACCATTGTTTGAGCGCTTCGACCAACACGTAGAATTCCTTGTCATAGGTGCTATCATTGAGCTTGGCTTGTGACAAAGATTCATAATGATATGCTATTGGATGTCCTCCCTACATAAGTACTTTGCTTATGGTATATTGGGAAGCATTAGTCTCAAGGTCAAATGGCTGTTGCAAGGTTTGGACAAGAAACATTGGAGTGGAGCAACATGCCTTTTTCAAATGGCAAAATGCCTAAGCATTCTGTAGGCTTCCATTAAGATCCATTTGGCTAGCGAATTGATGAAGAGGATAGGCAACATGCAAGTAGGTATGAGTGAGCTTTCTATAGAAGTTCATTCTCTCTATAAAACTCTTTAGATTTTTGAAATGTTAGTTAGAGAGGGCCACTCTCAAAGGACCTTTACTTTATGTGGATCCACATTTTCTCCATGTTCATTAATCGGCAATCCCATGTACTTAATTGAGTTTAACCAAAGAAAGGATTTCGTTATATTTGCTTGGAGATGATGTTGGCGAAGAAGATCTAGAACTGTCTACACATTGACCAAGTGGTGGTGCTAAGACTTGTTGTAGACCAAGATGCCATAAATATAAATGAAAATATTTTACACATTAATATGCCAGTAGCACTGGCGAGGCCAAAAGGTTTTGTAAAGTCCAAATTTGGTTTTAAAAGCTGCCTTCCAAAGTCATGGGACTCCATGTGGACTTGGAGATATTGATTTGGATCTCAGTGAGTTTGGGGGACAATGTTCTAGACGCGGACCTAGATGTGCTGTAAGCATGCAAAAGCTTTAAGTGTTGAATGAAACAAAGGAGAGATAAATAAATCAAGAACAATAAATGTATTTACTTATCTGTGCATTATGTACATGGCATACTCTTGAAAAAAATGTATGGCTTCTTGTTTTCTACCTATCGGCTTTTTATGGCTACAATGTGTACATGCATATACAAGTTGTGAAGGTAGGAACCGTTATGGAAGTTGAATCGCTTGGGATTCCACTTGTGACTCCTTGCCTTCTGGTTTATACAGAATGTGGGTTGCCAAGTGCACACACGAATCAATTAGGTGTAGATGTAACATGTGCCCTGGAGTTGCCACTTGTCATGGTGTTGTGTGGCACAAAGTGTCTACATGGTTGATGTCTTGTGTAGGCATTGAGCTGTGTGGTATGTCTTAGGGTGATGCGCGCGAGGCCGAGATTACCCGCATGGCACACAGAGCAACACATTTTATGAAGATCGTGTAGGGGTGCAATTGCGAGTTAGAGTCTCCGTAGTTTGATGACATGGTTCCTTGCATTGCACAAGGTACACAGGGTTTGCGCGTAGTTGCTTGAAGCATAGGGGTCTTTGAAGTCAAGTGACATGGTTCCTTTCGCTTTGCCGGGTGTTCAAGGCTCAAAGGATTCCTTGCAAGAGCTTGAAGTGTGAAGTTAAAGCTGAGCAACATGTTTCCTTCCGTTACGTGGGGTATGCAGAGCACAATTGATTGCGCACAAGAGCTTGAAACGCAGGCTTGTGCAAGGATGCACAAGTTGAAAAGGCGTACAAGGTGAGAGTGCGCGGGTGCAACTGTGCATGGATAATTCGTCCTTTCTAGAAAAGCAATCATCTCGATTGTGTTAAGTCTTGGATGAGGTCGGGGTGCAATCTACTCAGGAGTTTGCGCGACATGGTTCGAACATGAAATCACTTCCAGAATCCGGTACCTCTTGATGTCGACTGATATGACGATACTCCGAGGATTGGCAATGTACACACCATGGTGGCTATGCATGTATGCGTGCTTGAGGACAATATCATAGGCATGAATTGGAGCTACATCACAAACTAGCTCCTCTTTGAAAGGATGGATAGTAGATGTCAAGTGGCATTGCTGCGTGATGTGGATACCCTTGGTATCATAAGAATTGATCCATCCCAGGCAATATGGGTGAGAATAATGTATGGTTGGAAGGTTCAGTTACTTAATGGTTGCTTCAAAGATGAGATTCTTCATGCTCCTGCCACTGAACTTGGATGGCTGGCACTTGTGTAAAGAAGGTATTTTCCTCGGGGCATATAATGTGTCCCGCATGCTCTTCATATTTGACTCTTCTTAATTGGTCACCACGAAGCGATAGACTTTGCCCAACATTTTGACTTGTGCAAACTTTAGTTTGGATTGAAGGGATGGGCACAAACCATTGTAGTACTTGAGAACTCTATGTTCCACAAACTCAAATGAGCCCAACTTCACATAGAGGTCATGGAAGGCACTGGTGTAGGCTTGGACAGATTGGTTGTGTCGTTGCCAAGTTGTTGCCATTGAATATAGCGGTGTTCATAAACTTCTTTAAGTTAGTGTTCATCCTTGAAGGCTTCTAGGAATGTATACGAGGCTGGATCAAATCTCTTGACTGTCAAGTCTCCTTTCTTGAGGGTGTATTCTTTCGTTTTTGGTCTAAAAATCAGAACGTTGTAATCGCATTAACCACTTCATTATTGCAACTAACTGAGTCGTTTTTGTAGGTAACCGAGTCGTAATCGCAACTGGCAACGTCGTTTTCGATTTGTGTACCGTCGTTTTTCATGGTTTTAAAGGTTTCTTCAATTGTCAAAGACCTAGTTTAACAAACTACTAATTGTGTGTTTTGTAGCTTCGATCGGTCCAAGAGCTAACACCAAATCCCCATTTTGATTGTCTATTGCTTTAATTTTGTTTGCATAATCTTTGTATATCCTTTGTATAGCTTGTCACGTGTGTTTATACCTGGAACTAGGTTGTGAATGCCCTTCCCTCGTGTCACATAGGCGATCTTGGGGATCAAAAAACCTAAGCTTCCCCCTTTCTTTCTTTCTAGGGGTAATGTGACTCGAATTTCATTCCCATGCACTTACCATAGTATTTAGGTGTCTTGTGACGTGGATTTCATCGCCACACACAAAAAGACACACACCACGTGTTTCGGTGGGGTATATAAATTCAAGGACCACTGTCATTATTGGCTAAGTTTCGACTTGTTTTGAGGGTGACGTGAAGTGAGGGGCTTCCACATCCCAATACCCAAGCCTTAGAAAACACTCTTTCCACGTGGACTTGGGCTCCATGTACCGAAAGGTATATGGTGGACACACTTAGTGAGCCTTCTATAGCCTAGCATTAAGACCTATTGGCTGTAGACGGTTAGTAGTGTAGGGAGCACAACACTCCAAAAGCTACCCACTCCGTACCCCGTAAAGTGAGGGTTGGGAGACCTATCTGTCACCACTCTACTTGAGGTATATCGGCGGGCTACTAGTCGTGTTGCACACCCGTTTCTACTAGCGTAGGGCTTGTTGCTTGCTTGATATTGTTTGTGTTGTGAGAGACCAATGTGTTTGAAAACTCCACACTTAAATCCTAATTAAACATATTCCCTCGATCAACCCTAATCATTCTTCATCTACTACACAATCCCATTAATCAAACCAATTACAACTATCTAAAACCCTCATTCTCTATCATCCCACAACCACGTCATATAAAACTACTCATCCAACATCCACTCTCTACAAATCATCTTAACTAAACATCCATTTACCATTCGTTCTTGTTTAAAGTTACTAACCTAAGCTTGCTAAACTATCCAACATATTAGTCAATGTAACTTACACACAAACTTCCATCCTCTCTATTATAATCCCAATCCCATTACCCATAACATCCCATCAAGCTAGATTAAAAATTTAACATCTAAAAGCTAGTTGTATAACCCATAATCAACAACCTATCCAACATCCAACTATCAACAAATCAATTCTATCAACTAGGGTTATCTATACCCTAAACATTGACATCAACTCAAATCAAACCAACCTTAAGGGTTATCATTTGACTAGCTCATATTGAGTAGAACTTTGATCAAGCTTCATCTTAGATCACAAAACTCATCAACATCTAATCATCACCTCATCCCACATATGCAACTTCCAATCAACTTTCAAAGCAAGCCTAATCCATAATCCACAAACAAGAACCAATGGCACCCGAGACTAGATGTAGGGTTAGATTAGGACTCAATAACACAAACAATGAAGATCCCTTTGTGAATCCTTCAACTAATCAACAACCTACCCAACATCCAACTATCAACAAATCAATTCTATCAACTAGGGTTATCTATACCCTAAACATTGACATCAACTTAAATCAAACCAACCTTAAGCGTTATCATTTGACTAGCTCATATTAAGTAGAACTTTGATCAAGCTTCATCTTAGATCACAAAACCTCATCAACATCTAATCATCACCTCATCCCACATATCCAACTTCCAATCAACTTTCAAAGCAAGCTTAATCCATAATCCACAAACAAGAACCATTGGCACCCCGAGACTAGATGTAGGGTTAGATTGGGACTTAATAACACAAACAATGAAGATCCCCTTGTGAATCCTTCAACTAATGAGCGAGTTTACAATGATGACGAAGAAAGCCTCGTGAACCATGAAGAATATAACCAAGGAAGTCATAACCATAGTTATGCGGGAACGCATCCCTTCCAAAATTCTAACGTCCGAGATGTCCTAGATGTTTTGGGGATGCCGAGACGTGGGGGAAACGTTTCCCCCACGTTTTCTCACAGGCCAAGGAATAGAGGAAACATCCCCGGGATGTTTGGAGAGGAAGAGAAATGTCCTGGGGATGTTTGGGAGACGACGGGGACGGTTGGAAGTCCCCGAAATGTTTCGGGGACTTCTGGTTTTTTTTTTTTTTTGAATTTTTTAAAAAATTAATTTGTTTATTGTTCTCTTTATAAGTGTTTACCCGTTAACCATAAGCCGCCTATATTGTATTACAAAGACATATTAAGAAACAAGAGTGATATATGAATACAAAATTTTTTGAGCACAAATGCACATGGACTTTAACAACATATGAAAACCAACAACATACAATATTAATATTAAAAGTTATAAGGACATATAATATTAGTATAGCTATATGTATACTGCGAGTTTTTAATACGGACATCTGAATGTAGACTGTATGCACATGGTGGACTGATATATAAATATGAAATGCTATTCATAATTTTTAAAAAATTTATCTGTATATTTTTAATATTTATAATTTTATATATTATTTTAATAGCCGTCCCCCCACCGTCCCGAAATTTTGGAATTTTTTTGCTGTCTCGAAAACTCCGTTCTCGCGCCCTGGAGTCTTAGATAACTATGGTCGTAACGACTTGCTCTTGATCAATATTTGTATGATAATAGAGATGACCTTCTCCAACAACTCATCAACATTGGAGCAAAGTTACTGCCAAATTATGACCTTGATAACCTAAGAAACATCATTAGCCAAAGAGAACCTAAACAAGAACAACCATCCACAAGCCGAAATCCCTTTGAAAGAGAGGATCCGCTTACTAAATCTATGAATGTAAATCGTTTTAAAGCTGGCAAAGGGAAGACCAACCTAAAATGACAAGCAAATTGAGACTGCGATCAGGCCTTGTGAGATCAAATCCAACAAATATCCTGCCAAGTGGCTACACTTGTTTCTCAAATAATCCTTAATACCGATGAACATCCCTACCAATGGAAGCCAACCAAAGAACCTATGAAAGATCCCAAACCCGTTTCTGTCTGAATTTTTTTTATTTTTATAAAATGCTCGGGCTCAGATTTGAACCGATAATATCAAAAGAATTCATGGAACATCACACTGAAACTGCATAGATAATATAAATACAGTAAACCCCGCAAACTGGGCGAATATAGTATAGGCGCCTAGGGTTTAACTGGCAGATTTCTTTATAAATATTTCAGCTGTGTATTTAATAATGATTTATGAAGCTAAATATTACAGCAATACAGATATAAAACTGCAGAAAGATTTAATAACAGAGATTGTCCAAAAACCCATAGTAAACGAATCAAAACCCTAGCCGATTTGATATATTTGCTGCTGGGAATTACAATAAATATCTAGCAAGACAAATACCTCTGATACAACAATAAATAACTGTAGAAGAAGCCGCCCCACTCAGATATATATGCAAATGCTCACTGCTGCAATTTATTCTTTTCTCTGAAACTGCTGAAATGTTGAATAACTGTGTAAACAATGAAGATTCCTGGATGGAAGCTTCTCTCACTGCTCCTGGGGTTTCCGTCCGCAAGAGGAATAATGTTCTGAATCCAATGAAGACCCTGTGTGAATCTTCCTCCTTCGAATTGGGTTTTCCGTCCAATGCGTAATCTCCAAGGGTTTCCGTCCTTCGAGAGTAATTAGCAAGAGCTGCTCTGAATTTGTTTTTTTGTTCAAAATGATAAGTGTGTAGCAAATGGGCCAAACCCTCCTTTTATAACCTTTTCCGAGAAATTTCATTAAAAGGAAATATAATTAATAAATCACTTTATTAATTAATTACACCTTATAACTCCGGAAAGTGATTTATTTATTTAATTAATCATTCCTGGCGCCCAAGGTCACTGAATTAGCATCTCATCATTTAGAACTTCACATTCTCTTTCTGACGAGCTATAATACTGAGGTGCTCGCTAAGTAATTCGTACAAATATAAGCAACCTGGGTAAAATAATTAAAATAAGCCATTAATGCTCCCAAAGTGCGGAAATTGTCAGAAAGCACCGGAATCGGAAACTGACTGAGCAGAAGTGGTGCCGATGACGAATAATGAGAAATGAAGTCAGTTGGGTGACTTACTATAAATGGAAACTCTCTCCAAGAATCTTGGAGAACACACCAGAAGCCAGAAATAACCTCAGAAAGTGCCAAGTGAGTCCTTAAGACCAACTGAACTCATTGCTAACATCAAATAATCCACCAGATCGTCGATAAAACCCTTACCTGCTATGCACATCGTCTCCTAACAACGGGACTAGCTTACGAAGATGACAAATAAGCTACCCACCAAGTGTCCAAGGGTCATGTCAGAAAGAGGGACATTACAACCTAAATTCCATATGAACTTCGACAAGGATCACCATGAGGCCAAATTCATTCTTCCATCCACTCTCATTACTGGCTCATCGTTCGCACAAGAGTGGCAAACAATGAAGGAGGCTCTACAAGGGTTACAATCAGGTATGCCTGACAAGAAATATAAGTTCGAAGATCTGTGCCCTTATCCACTAGACACTGAACTCTTTCGACCACCCAAATTTGAAAAATATAGGGACAAGGGTAATCCCAAAGAGCATGTCAAGAAGTTCGATATGGCTTGTCAAGAGGTAGCCTATAATGATACTTATCTATTAAGATTATTTCCATGTAGCTTGAGTGGACATTGTAAAGTTTGGTCAGAGTTGCAACAAAGAATAACACGAATAATAATCTTTTATTTCGTTAATTTTATTAATTACAAAAACCACAAATATGTATGCAAGTGTTCTCCTATTTTTTAGGAGTCTTCCTAACTACTAAATCCCAACCACAAATCTCTAGACCTATTTATGTGGGGTGAGTATAACTCACGTAACCCACTTACAATAATGTTATAAGTTGTTTATTATAACAACTCTATAACAATGTTATTAACCTACTAACCAACAACAACAATAAATTACCATACATTAACTACACAATAATGGAGCACTAACATATAAATTCCTAACATTCCCCCCTAAGTGCAAAGATGGGGAAAACCTGCCTTGTACTGCAATGTGTTGCCTTGACACTTGCTCATGATCTGGATGGTTTTGTTTTCATGATAGCCAACAACCTCCGGGATGGTTTTGTAAGTGGCTGACCACCATCCACAAAAGATAGTTTTGTTTTCAGGTAACTAACAAATCTTCGGGATGGTTTTCAAAATGGATAACCAACCATGATATCATGATGTCACAATATTACCATTAGCTCTCATCATATTCTTCCATCAGGGATTACACAAGAATTGTGGTCACTCATTACAAACTGAAAAAATAAACTGAATGGAAATGGAACATTAGTGTCATGTTCCCCCCCCCCCCACAATTTGAAATTTCCACTTATTCAACAAACCAAATAGGAACAATAGGAACATTGAAATCTGAAGCACAGTAAAAACACTGAAAGCAAACACACTCTGAAATAGATGTCACCAAACCTTCATGCGGCCTCGTCGTTGGCGACTGACGTGAGGTCGTTGTTCAACCTCCTTCCTCTGATGCCTCCTACCTCCAGTACCATGCCGCTAGCTCAGCTGGATTTGATCATGAGGCTCAAATTAATACGCCTACCCCCAATTTTGACTCGGACGTTAGATTCCACCGATAGTGCGTCCTTTACAATTTAGAATTTTGGCATCGATGACTCAATGAGGTTGAAAGGGGCTGCAAAAATCTCCAAAAGTATACACAGGCCCAAAACAAGGAGATGCTTATAGGATGGCTTAAAAAGAGAGTATTTTTCAAACTTGGTATTTTTCAACGAAATTGGAACCAATGTGGCGGAGATGAAAAAATCAGCTCTTTTGCAAAAAACGGCACTCAATTTCGAGTTATTGTGTAAAAGTTATTAAGGTTTCAATTTCTTGTAAAAAGACCCAATTTAATTAAAATTGGCTCAACGATTAAAAATGTGCTCAAGATGGAGAGCAAATTTATCGTGTGACCACTCCTCGAAACCGAGAGGAAATGAAGATTCCAAAAATGTCAATGGCCTGAAGAAATGGCTCAAAAAAGTATTAATTTGGCCAAAAATGCATTAATTTCCCTTAAAATGGAATTATTTAAGCAAAAAAGTTTAGAATTTAAAAAAAAAAAAAACTAGTCTTGCAAAAAATATAATAATCAGCCAATCAAAAATGGCAATGCAGAAGGCTATTTTTTTATGGAAATAACTCACGGCTGATTTGTATTTTCTCCTTCTCAGATTTGATCAGGCATATGAGTTGCGAATGATTTAAGTGATGTTTGAGGAACGCTTCAACAGAATGGATGCACAACAATAGTTTTTCATGTAGATCTGAGCGATAAATTATCCCGGTTTTCAGTGCACATCACTATTTTCTTGATCCTCGAACCACCTCGTCATTGTAGGGCATGATGCAGAGACGTCAGAGATGTATCTGGGTTGATTAGGGAAGAGAGATGCACACACTGCCCTCTACCTTGGAAACATTATGCAAGATCACCACCACATAAATGAAGGGACGATTGGCACATCCAAGCTTAGAAAAATATGTACCAACTGTTCTCCACGGAAAATATTTGTATATCTATGCTCCTAGAATCCGCCATGTCTTCCTCTACGCAACTTGCCTACTATGCCTTTATATGCAGGCAAGTAGTGACAAAGAAATGCAGCAAGAGTAGCCTCACAATATTTCTTTCTCAGATTTCTCTCATGCAACATGGAAACCAAAAACTATAACGGATCTACCCCTGATAATATCTTAGGATTCCATGATTGGAATGAACACAACTTTGATACCAAATGTAAAGTTTGGTCATAGTTGCAACAAAGAATAACACGAATAATATTCTTCTATTTTGTTAATTTTATTAATTACAAAAACCACAAATATATATGCAAGTGTTCTCCTATTTTTTAGGAGTCTTGCTAACTACTAAATCCTAACCACAAATCTCCAGACCTATTTATGTGGGGTGAGTATAACTCATGTAACCGACTTACAATAATTTGTTATAAGTTGTTTATTATAACAACTTTATAAAAATATACTAACCTACTAACTAGTAACAATAAATTACCATACAGTAAACTACACAATAATGGAGCACTAACAGATGAATTTCCTAATAGACACACTATTGATTAGTTTATGCACCTGTCCAAGGGATCCATTACCACCTTCGGCTGATTTGTCTGAGAAGTTTGTCAGACACTTATCCTATAACATTGAACATGAAATCACAATGAAGGATCTAGGTGACACAAAATAACGAAATGGGGAGAGTTTCTTGTCCTTGTAAAGATGAAGTCTCGCTAGCCGATTCCCTTACACAATTCCAAAAAAACAGTTAGGATTTTCATTGCCAACTTAAATCAAGAAATGGATTTTCATTTACAAGTACATTGTGTAAATACCTTTGATGAAATAATTGAGAAAGGGCACACAAATTGCCAAGGGTCTAATCAAGGTCTCTATTCATAAAGGGGACCAACAACATGAGTAACCATTAACATCAACAGTAGAGAAGCCTAAGTTCATTAACAAGAACAAATAAATGTGATTGGTGATGGAGTAATTGACTCCAAGCACATACTAGGACCATTCAAAATACTGCCAATATTTTCCATGCCAAAGCTTCTCCCAAGATTTCCAATCCATGAAGCATCATTTGTTCTCAAGAAGTAAACCAATGCAAGATTTCAATAACAGGTACCTATACACCTCTTGTTGAGCCATTAGAATCCATGTTTTTTGCAAGCTCCTAGCTGTGAATATGATTGAATTTCCTCAATACTGAAGCCTTTTGATGAAATACAGCCTAAACCATCATGGTATTGGGAGGAAGAGTACTTGCGAATTTCACAGAACAAAGGGCCACAACACAAATCGATGTACGTGGTTCAAAACTATGTCCAAGACCTCATTGAACAAGGGGTGACATTGAAATTGAAATGGATACTTCCACTTCCAAAAATCAGTGGTTGGGTATCTATTAAGATCCATTCCAAAAGCATGATCAAAAGAAAAATTCGCGAACAACAAGGCCAAGGTCAAACATGCCCCAAACCAACCATATCAATTATAAGAGGATCTCCCTATGACTATGATTCTATTTTAGATTGCATTGATCACCACATAGAATGACAACTATCAAAATCAAAGGCTAATGTCTTCCTGAGAGTTGTGTTCCCCAAATTCGGACCCTACCATCTCAATCAAATCCCCAATCACCTCGAGTATAATCTTGCCACATGGAGTAACAAGGTCACCATCCCAAGAGCGCCACTTCAGATCACTATCCAAAATGCTCCTTTCCCTACACTGCCTGAGGGAGAGTATGATCTGATCAAACACCTTGAGAAGACCCCTCCTCAAATATCCATCATGGATCTTCTCAAGACATCCCTCGTTCAAAGGGATATCCTCTACAAAGTCCTTCAGAGGAATAAAGTATTCCAATATGATATGATCCTAATTTCAAATTCCAAGCACTCTTCTGGGACACTCCTCTCATCCAATCAATAACTCACTTTTGACCAAAATGCAACTTCCACTGACATGCCGATCCATTGCACAACTTCTCCCTTGTATATTGAGGTACTCATTACCAAGCACAAGATCAATTTACAGGGTTCTTGTAGATAATGGTTCGGGTGTCAATCTTTACACCCTAGCTCTCATCAAAATATTGGGCTATTCGAATACAACACTAACACCAAATATCATCACAATCAAAGCATATGATGATGTTGAACAGACAATCTACTAGAACAATCTATCTTCCTATCATGGCGTAGGTCTTGTACACAAATCAAATGGTTATGGATATGGTGGACACCGACTTCCCTTATAACATCCTTTTGGGACGACCATAGGATCCATGAGATGCAAGTCATATGATATTCACACTCATCCAATGTATCAAGTTCCCCCAGTCTTTGGCATGGAAGGTCACAATCCCTAGTGATCATCTAACCCTTCTCAATACTACAAGTTGTTTGAAGGGCATATTATCGACAAAAACATCGATACTATCCTAGGACCGAAAGATGATTCCCTCATAAAAAATTCAAAAGAGCTAGAGAGAGTCAAATCCTCATCATCATATATCTACCTCGTGATGATCTTCCATCCACTTCTGAAGCTCTATCCATTGAACCACTTGCTACAATCATCCCAAAAGGATGTGGAGAATACAAACTCGAAGATGCCTTCATGTCAGTCACCTCCGTACATCTTCACGTAGTTATGGGAAGACTCACCATGTGGAAGCCTAAACACACGCATACCAACTCGGCACATCCGCTTTCAACCAATTCGGTTTGCCCAATGATGAAAGGATCGAAGGCTCATATGACTTTGGGTTGTTCGACGCTGAAGTAGCCTCATGCTATCAATATCTAGAGTATCCAAAGGCCCATCGAACGTTGTAAAATCATGAAATCTAGGGGGAAAGGCGTTGGTCCACGTGATCAAGGGATCTTGGAACCCGTATTTGTTGAAGAAAACCGCCACATCTCGGCCTTGGGTACAAACCGCGAACTGGTGACTCGCAAGATGACATTACAGATACTTCTTCGGTGTCTGGGGAATCCTCCTTCAGGGACGACATCAAAGTAGGGTCTGTCCATAGTCTCTACCAAGATCTTGCTGTTATTAACCTTTGTGCCGATAACGCCAACTTAACCATTAACTTTAACCTTCATTATCCTTCCTTTATCCATTGGAATCAACAACATCCTCCATCATTCAACGAATTCCAAAATGATGAAGCAATTATATAATTCATGGGACTCCGGGATCATATTCCCACAAGAGATCACAAGAAAGGTTACTTAGACGCTTGTGCCTATTTCAGGGAACAAGTGGATTTCCCTAGTCATTCAAAAAAGTCAAAAATACAAAAAAAAAAAAAAAAAAAATCAAAATATAGAATCGTCTAGTGAAAACCTCTCTGCGACACTAGTGGGTAAAAACAAACAAAAATAAAAATAAAAAATAAAAATAAAGATGTGTCTATTGGTGAAAACCTCTCCGAGGCGCCAATGGCCGGGGAATTCCACTTGTCCTCTGAACCTGGCAGCAAAGAACCTCCAAGCCCTACTAGCATACAATAGAAAGACTCGCTTAGCACAAAATAATTAGATGAAATTGATGACTTACTCAAAGAGTTTCCCAACGACATGATAGCATATAGACAAGAAATTTCTTCAAATTCTATGTACAAACTGTTTTCATGACTAAATGAGCCCATACATACCTTCAAGCAACATGAAAAGAGCAAATCATCACCTTTGGTTGGTGTTTCCAACCTCCCAACAGAGTTTTGATCACCTTCTAACTCAAGGCCTGTCACATGTATCATAGAAATCAAGTTAGATAACAACTAGCTCCTTTATAGACTTTTAGCTCTTCTAGAATCCCTTCAACTTAGTATGTGGAAGCAACCTTGATAACCTGTCAAACTATTTAGCCTTGTACTTTCTTCACTCACTCCTTTCATGCTCTCATAATGTTCTCCCCTATGTGTCTTGTTTGTATAGTCTCTGGACTGTCCTTGCCTTCTCATAAGAGATTCTCATTCACCTCACACTGTTTTCACACATTCTTCTAGCTTGAGCTAAGATCTTTCACAGTATAACATTTCCTATCAACTGAACTCCTCATATAGCTGCAACCATTCTTTCATCAACAAGAATCACAACTTGTTATTTTACAACCTTGTTTGGCATCACCAAATATTAGACTGTACTCCAAAAGTTTCCCTTGTTTTCCCTCACTGTTTTCTCTCTCTCTAATCACTGTTTTAGCCTTGTTAGGACCTCTCACTGTTGTTTGACCATCAACAAATGACACTTCTCTTTCTAAACTCTGCCACCATCCATGCAACAATATATTACTCTTAACTCTGTTTTCCTATGTCCTATCCTTTCTTGGTTTCTTTTCACAGTTACTAGATTCTTGTACACTTGTCCTTGAGTATGGTCCAAGGTTTTTGGCATTATGTCAATTGTCTCATCCTTTAGGGTTTCTAGACTTATTATGATTCTTCAATACAAACTCAACAAAAATGCCTTCTTTCTCAATAACTCGGTCCATTCTAGGAATGCACAGTCTATCATGACTAAGTTCTCAACCCTCTTAACTTACCCTTATGCTTGAGACTCTGTTCAAGGCTCCCTCTAGTATTGATCCAAGTTTACTCAAGATGTTATGACGGTCTTAGATCTCTTCCAACCCTGAAAGATCAAGCAATTGTAAACACAACATCTTTTAACTTCCAACTCTGCCTTTCCCAGCTTGTAGCCCTGTTATACCTGATATTCTTGAATAACTTTTTATATCACTTTCTAAATGAACACGAACACTTTCCTAGTAGCCATTAAACCTTTACATCTTCCACATCAATCTTGCCAAGAATTTCTTAAGGAAAACATACGAGTTTTCAATTTGTTCTTCTCAATTAGTTCTTCTCATGCTCCAAATAGGACTGTCAGATAAATATCCATCCGTACAAGACCATATCTCTTAAAACCACAATTTTTTTTTTACAAATCTTGCTCAGATGGTTTGTATCAAGTTTCATGAAATTTCACCTACTAGTTCTCAAGTTATACCAGTTTTTCTCTTAACCCTAAGCTAGGGTTTCCTCAGAACCCGAGATAGGAAATATTGCTTATAGTGAACAAAATAATGAAACAAATCCTAATTCTTACCTTTTAGGCTTTGTCCAGACATTATTCAACTTGCTTCTTTAGATATCAACTCTTGAAACCTTCTCCATAACTTGCCATTCCAATGTTTGCCTAATCTTGCCTTAGAAAACCCTGTTCCTTGCATACACTCCTAGAAATCATACCAAAGCTATCTTCTGTCATACCTGTATAAGTGTGTCACAACTCACCCCATCTTTGCATTTATCATTTCCCTCTTATTACCTCAAATGACTCAAGAATACACAAGCTCTCACATCTGTTTTGTTTCAATTTGAGAAACTCTGCCTTTCTTGTCTCTTCAAACTTCAATCGGAGTTCATACACAGTCAAATCCCTTCTTTACACATTCTAATGCACCTGTCCATTCATTTATGCTATGCAAGGCACTCAACCATTGTTAACTCTAAACATAGTCATCAAGTTAGTAAGCATTCATAGTAAGTACAATATAACCATCATCAAGAATCATTCAATGAATGAAATACACTCTCATATATCATCTCAAACTCATTCAATTACAAACTTACACAGAAATATCATATAAGACTCATCTTTTTAATTCATATTTACAAAAAGGCTCCTTTTCATACAAGAACCCTGTTTTTGAAGTTTGCATAATCTCATTACAGGTTCTTGCCCTTATGAGGCTCTTTCCTTTGTTCTTCAACCTCCAACCTCTCCTCTTGCTTTCCTTACACCTTCCCCCATTCGAATATATCTTATTCATGGACTAAAAGGTGTGTATAACTTTTCCATACCTAACCATGGTGGGGTCGTAATCACTTATGATGCACTTAACTAAAGGGTGATAACACCCTAAAAGCACTAATTGAGTTCCTTTATAACCTCTTACCACCCTTTCATGACCTTATTTACATCATTTCACCTTTTACGAGTTCAAATATTTAAATATTCCTTTTTGGGGGGAAACTCCAAAATTCCCATTTTAACACACATGGAGGACTTAAGATAGCTATGAAGGACTCAGGGACACTTGAAAGGACCCCCCACAACCTAATACACGCCAAAACTCATGACAAACCAAAATTTACTTAGGTACAAAGTTGATGCTCTTGCATCACGACATGCAAGAGAGATCACCATCATTAGTTGAGGACACAGTTGATGTCAATATCAACACAGAATTAGAACCAAATATACTCAAACTCGGTGCTAGGCTGAGTCCTCAAGAACGTGAAGAATTCATAGCCCTTCATCAAAGACTATGTTTATATTTTTGCATGATCGTATGATAAATATGTCATGCCTAGATCCATCATTAGTAGTCCATCATATTTTAGTACATCCCAAGGCCTAAACCGGTTAAGTACAAGAGACTCAGGAAAAAATACATCCAAAAATTGCCTTATTGGTCAAAGAGAGAACTACAAAAGCTTTGGGATGTGGGACTTCAGCTAGCACAATTGACTACTATGATTGGATATCGAACATCATGTCCTCATGGCAGTAAGCCTGATGGAAGCGTATCCACATCTACACAACTTTTAAAGACATCAGTAAAGCATGCCCAAAAGGATAATTTTCCACCATCAAACATTGATATGATTGTGGACTCCACCACTAGATATGAGATGTTATCACTCATGGACGAATTTTACTGATACAATCATATCCAAATTTCACTTGAAGATCAACACAAGACAACATTCACCAACCCATGGGATTAATTTTAATATTAAGTAATGCCATTTGGAATAAAAAATGTATGTGCCACATATCAAAGAGAAATTACCATAATATTCCATGACATAATGCATGGCATCATTGAAGATTATGTTGATGTAATTTTAGTAAAACATAAAACATGGCTAGATCACCTTACAGTCATAAGAAAAATTTGTGAACATCTAAGAGAGTATATTGTCCACCTTAATCCCAAGAATGTGTTTTGGCTCACAACAGGCAAACTATTGAGCTTCATCATATCTAGGCGAGTTATTAAGGTTAATCCAGCCAAAGTCCAAGCCATCAATAAAATGCCTCCTTAGAATCTCAAGCAATTGTGAAGTCTACAGGCTAAAATCCAGGCTGCTGCTGGTTTATCTCACAGCTAGTCGATAAATATTAACCATTCACCCATCTGCTACAAAGGGGACAACTTTTCACTAGAATCAAGATTGCTAACAAGCATTTGAAGCTCTCAAACAATATCTTCTATATTCACTAGTGCTTGCTCCGCCTACACCCGAGGAACCATTAGTTTTGTATAGATCAACTACTCAGTGTGCTTTGGGAGCTCTTTTAGCGCAACATGATGAGCACGGAAAGGAATGAGTCATTGACTATCTCAGTCGGACCTTGGTATCTTATGAATTTTACTATACTCCAATAGAACGAGCATGTTTGGATGTGATGTTCGTCTCTTAAAAATTGCAGCACTACATGTTGAACAACAAAACCAAGCTAATAGCCAAGGTAGACCCATTGAAGCATCTATTATCCAAATCAGCTCTAATTGTTAGAATGGCCAAATGGATCATGTTGTTTAGTGAATTTGATATCGAATACGTCAATCAAAAAGCAATTAAAGGACATGTGCTCGCCGATTAACTAGTTGAAGCTCCTATTTCATATAATCAACCATTAACTATTGGGTTCTCTGATGAATCAATCATTACTATTGAAGAATCACCTCAATGGAAGCTTGATTTTGATGGATCCGTCACTCATCACGTCTCAGGGACATGAATCCTTTTTATCACACAAGGAGACTCGATCCCTAACGCCTTTTGCCTTGGCTTCCCCTAGACAAATAACATTGTTGAATATGAAACTCTCCTATCTGGTCTCAGAATCACTATCCAATGGAACATTCAACATTTCCAAGTCTGCGATGATTCGCAATTGGTCATCAAGTAGGTCAATGGTGAATATCAAACAAAGGATGATAAGTTAGTTCCTTATAAACGCATGGTTGATGGATTTAAACAATAGTTTCAAGATACCCAGTTTGAATAGGTTCCATGTGCTAGCAACAAATTAATAGACGCCATGGCTACAATTGGATCCTTGCTTGAGATGCTTCTTGAAACACAATAGTGTCATTTTTTGTCGAGCAACTCATGATCTCTGCTTATGATGTCCTAGAATCAGAGATGGTTGTTGTTTTCAACTCCTCTTGGTATTAAGACATATATAATTGCATCCATGACACTACCTTACCATTTGATCTCACCCTTCCGAACACAAATCCTTCATCCAAAAAGCCTCCCATTTCACCATCTTAGGCAACTTGTTCCATTGTAGGGGATATGACGGAACCCTGTTAAGGTGTTTGACCTCAGATGAGGCTAACCTAGCGATCAAAGAAGTCCACGATGGCACTTGTGGGGCACACACTAGTGGGAAAGCCCTAGTCAAGAAGCTCCTCTGTGTGGGTTATTGTTGGCCAACTATGGAAAACAATGTGTGTCAGTATGTTAAGAAATGTGTAGCCTATTAGAAGCGCGTAGACCTCATTTATGCTCTATCACAAGCCTTATAACCTATCACATTGCCATGGCCATTTTCCATATGGGGATTCGATCTAATTGGCAAGCTTAATCTTGCTTCATTCGACGGTCCTTAGCACATCATTACTACTACCGAATGCTTCACCAAGTGTGCGGAAGCCATGCCACTCACTTATGCCATTGATAAGCAGATTTCCAAGTTCATTCTTTACCACATCATCTGTTGTTTCGGCGTCTATCCACCATCATTATTGACAATGACAAATCTTTGAAAAACAAAGATGTCAAAGCACTCTGCCAACACTTCCATATACAACAATTGTCTATGCCTTACTACCCTTGAGGTAATGGCCAGGCTAAAGCCAACAATAAAATCATCAACAAGATCCTAAAGAAGCTAGTCAACGAAGTCAACGACATTGGCCGTGATTGTCACCTGCAGCTTTATCCCGCTTTGTGGGCTTACCGCAACAACATCCATACACCTACTGGAGCCACTCCATACTCCTTCGTCTTTGGCGTCAAAGCTTTCTTGCCAATTGAGATCCAATTACCTTCCCTTCGCATCTCCCTACAAGGCCTCATCAACAAAGAAGAATACCGTGTCGCCAGACTCCAAGAGTTTGAACTCCTGGATGAGAGACAACTTAATACCCTCAATCACCTAAAATCCTACCAAAATAGGCTACGCAGACAATACAACAAGAAGGTACGACCAAGAGAGTTTGAAATTGCTCATCTTGTCTTTAAGAAAAATCAAAGAAACATAAATGTTGAGCGAGAAAAGAGCAACAAGTTTGAGTCCAATTGGCTTGGACCCCATGCCATCATCACCAAATACAAATTGGGGGCATGCAAGCTAGCTATAGAGGATGGCTATGAACTCGATGAATCCATGAACATTAGGCATATAAAGCGGTTCTACACTTGAGTGGTGTTCCTGATGTATCTCATAAATCCCATCATATATCAAAAAAACAAAAAATATGAAATATATATATATATATATTATAATTGTCTAATGGTGAAAACTAATTAGTTAGCAACTTGGAAAGTATAATGATCAAAATTGGTTTTCGATGTCACTCGTAATAATGAGTACCTCATACACTTAGGGGAAAATATCTACACCATCTTATCCTTTCATCCCAATATTCCACTCATTCCCATCCTTCCGAACTTGACCCTGGCCAAATTCAATATACAAACACATAGATTTGGGGTAACATGTCTGAGAGTCAACGTTAAATCCGACAAAGTCAAAGGATGAAAAATAAAGTTAAGAAAGAAAGAACAATCAAGTTATAGATAGAATGGAAGTAACATCCATGGGCACATCATGGTGACAATATTGTGACCATTGTATGATGCTTACCTTGAGCTCGATCCTTCTCCATCTCTAGTGCACTTCTATCCATTACGTGTTTATCCTCCATCATCCATAATCCTCTCCTTCAACCCTTAGTCGTGTCTAATTATTGGATTCTGCTTTACTAGCCTTTCCTCAACCTAAAAATCCCTCAAAATAATCTTATCCTATAACCCTCACACATCCTACTCCTTTGATTCAACTACAAATTCATCCATCCTTGTTACTATTAGATCGACCTACTTAACTAACCCAAGGGCAACTATTACCACTTGGGGGCAAGAACAAAGAACCCAACACTAGGCTATGTTGAGTTATGACTTGCTCACAAACCTCCAAGTATCCTCACACGGGAACATAAATAAACACACGTGGTCATCCTCCCATATCACCCATCGTCTATCCCTAAAAACTATGTCATTCAAATCATTGTCATATGTGATTTATTACCATTAGATTAGTCTTGGGGCAGAGGAGTGATTTGTGTCATCGTCTATCAATGTCAAAGGGTCAACCAAGGAGGAAAGTTAATGATAGTGGGAATTTGTCATCCTTCCCTAGTGCACTTTTGGAATTTGTACAAACAAAATGTCTTCATTAGAAAGAGTAGGGGGATTCTATGCACAAGATGATGGATGTAGCCTTGAGGAGTAAACACTTGTGGAGGGAGTATATTTCCTCATATGTGAGATTCATAAGTCACGGTATGTAAACATTTTTTCAATGAACATTGCCCTAATAGGTAAGTTGGTAAGAAGTATGTTAAGCAGTGATTGTGAAGATATCGGGGAGGTCTTTTAAGGTATGGATAAAGTGTCAAAGGTAATGTATGACACTCATTAGAGGTGCAATTCAATATTACAACAATCTATTCATAACTCCAATTACAACACTTTGATTTGGATAATAAACGTGATCTAATGGAGATTGGATGGTTGTAATGTTCCCTTGTATGAGGTTGGTATGATCAAAGACATGACGCCCTAGAGGAATCAATAAAATTTGGAAGAGTTGAAGGAGTTTAAGGGTACATCAACAAGCACCCTGATTACCTTGAAAGAAGAATGGCTGGAGGAGGCTTACTAGAGAGAAGAATTGGAAATGCGATTGGTAGACCTAAAGAGGGAGAGGCAGATGCTTTAGGGTAGTAGAGCATTTACAAAGAAAACTAGAAACTAAGGAGGGAACTATATGAGAGGATAATTGGCTCAACTGCCAATATTTATCTAATAGCAACAACCTAATCTCTTATGTAGGTTGTCTAGGGCAAATTTATTTAGGAAGACTTCTACCCTATGTGAAAATAATGCAATAGTTTGAAGCCAAGCTATCTTGAGAAGGAATCTTAGCTAAATTGGAGATGCTAGATGGTAGCCCTCGTTCTGTAATGGAGAATTTGCTCTTTGGTATGACACTTAATACCTAGAAAATGAATAATAGAGTAAGTTCAATGTCATATACATTTTGTGATTAAAGTGAAGCTATAATGTCATGCATGTTTTGTGAACAAAGTGAAGCGTTAATGTCATGTGCGTGTCATTGATGTAATGAGCAATGTAAGAAATAAATTATATGCTAATATACTAAATCCAGTGGTTAGTTTGTTGTTGCTCACAACAGTTGTGTTTGTTTTATAGGATCTCCAAACCTATAAGAATACCCTAATTTTTTGAAACCATGCATCTTATATGGCATGGGCATAAATGGAAAAGTTACATGAAGGTGTCACATTTCAGAATTCCTTTACCATTGATGGCGAGGAGAGCTTGAATCTCTACTTGTTAGCTGATTTGCAAAGAGTCAACATTCGTCAATTAAAGTAAAAAAATTTATACATTATACCTTCATCCAATTGACAACTATTGTTCCCAAATTCATTAGGGACCTTGATGTAGATTTCCCATAATCAAAATCACCAACATAACCAGAATTTGAATAGCCAACCAGTTTGAAGTTTCTTGCCCTGGAGTATTTGAGCCCAAAATTGTGTTCTTTTGAAATATCAAAGGACCATTTTTGTTGCTACCCCAATGACTTTCTCTGGGTTGCATGAATCTAGACAGAACACCAACACCAAAAGAAATATCTAGTCTAGTTATGGTCGCATAGATCAGACTTCCAGGGAGCTATCTGTATTTTGTTGCATTGACCAAATAAATGGTATCTTCTGATGGCAATTTCAGATTCTATTCCATGGATGTACTGAGAGGCTTACAATTTGTCATTCTGAATTTGCTCAAAATTTCATCAATATACTTATGTTGAGTTATAAAGATGTACTTTGATTTTTGAAGCACTTAAATACCAAATAGCAAAGAAGATAGCCCAAATCTATCATTTCAAACACTTTCATCAACTCTTCTTTGATTTTTGTAGTACATTTCTCATTATTCCTTGTTATGAGAAGATCATCCATAGACACCACTATAAATACAACTATTTAGACAAAAAGAGTTGCCTTTTCAAACTCAAATTGCTTGAAATTCATGTTCAGGAGGTGTTCAATATGCTTTTCATACCATGCATGCGGGGCTTATTTCAAACCATACAACGATTTTTCAAATTTGCACATTTTGTGCTTTTGGCCTTTCATTGTAAACCCTTTTGGCTGAGTCATGTACACTATTTCTTTTAAATCACCATTGAGAAATGTAACCGTTATGTCCATTTGATGAGCTTTCCATTCATTCTGTGCTGCCAAAGCCAACAAAGTCGAAATAGTTGTCCACTTTGTTGTAGGTGCAAAGGTCTCATAATAGTCTATTCCTTCCTTTTGAGCATAACCCTTTGTGACAAGCCCTTCTTTATGTTTGTCAAGCAAGCCATCAACCTTGTATTTGTTGCGGAAGACCATTTGCAACTAATTGGTTTATAGCTGATTGGAGGATCAGCCAACTTTCAAGTCCCATTTTTCACCAATGCATCATACTCATCTCTCATGGCTTTTTCAGCTTCTTTGCAAGACGCTGGTTTTGAATCAAACGCTACATTAAGTTATTCTTTTGGAGAATCATTCAAGGTGAGCTTTTCAATCTTGTTTTGAATTTCTCCTAGGACATTTTTTGTTGGTTATGCGGCTGCAATGTCCCCTCTGCCCGTGTGAGCCTGGGCGAAGACCTTTGGCCCTTTTTGTCTACCCGACGGCCAAAGGGAAGTTTTAGGGTGACTTAAGTTTTATTATTTTATTATATTGTGCTATTGTTTCAAAAAAAAATAATAATATCATGAAAGTTGCACATATAATAAATAATAAAGTATAATAATGAATTAAAATGTCAAAAATACAATTAAAAGTAATTGTATTAGAAAAGAGAAAGTGCGACTTACCTTAGGGAGTCATTTTTTGGAAAATGTGCCAATTAGGCCCAAAAGGGAAAATGCGCCCAGCATAGGGGAATGAAACAATTTGATTGGCTGATTTGAGGGTGGTGGTTGGCTGATCTCCCTTTAAATAAACAAGTCGACTTGTAGAGAGAGGCATCCAGATTTTTATTATCATCTTTGCATTGCTAAGAGCTCTGAGCTTTTACCAGAAATTCCAAGGACGAAAACCCTTGTGAATTTCATCTCTTGCGGACGAAAACCCCAAGGAGATTGAGAGGGGATTTCACTCAGAAATTTCCTAGTGTTCTTCATCAGACTTCCAAGGTCAGTTCAGCCGTGTTTGTAAAGGGATTTGAAGGTGTTTTCCAGTGTTTTTGCAACCAGCAGTTGGATCAGTCCATTGTAAGCAGTTTTGGCAGCATGTTCAGAGGTATTTTTATCCAAGATATTTGTCAAATGTTTGTCATCAGACTGTAGACAAATTGCTGTACTTTTTATCATTTCTGAAGTACATTTGAAGGTCTTTCTTTAATCTGAATTTTAACAGATCTCAGATCTGATTTTCTGGGCTATGTCCAGTTTGCTGATAAGTTCAGTTTTCTTTGTAATTCAGCCCTAAAAATCTGGGCAGTCATTAGAAATCAGAGAATAGTTTTATTGGGGTGTTTTACATTGAGAGATTTTGCTTTAACCCTAGTTGCACTTTCCAGATCTGCACTAGGAACTTGATATAAAATACACAGAAATCTGTATTTGCTGTTTTTGATTGATTAAAAATCAGTTAGTATAAGGAGAGATCCATATTAGGGATCTTTCAAGACTGGGAAATGTACATAGTTTGGGAGTTCTAAAACTGAAATTTTGATGTAAACATTTTCAATGACATTGTGCCCTGCCTAAGTGCATCTATCTTTATGCCCATTTTGGTTGCAAGCTTAAAATGGCAGAATAGATCTCTTCACTGCTCAACACTCAACTTAGGGCATAATCTTGTGTCACTTGGCCCAAACTTTGATGCTAGAGCTGAGTTTCTTTGAATGTTAAATCATTCTGTTAAGTGGCCATAATCTTGAATTAAGAATTGATTTAAATTGCAATCACCTCATTGTTTAATGTTCAGTCAAATTTTGGATTCTCTTATTATTGTGCACAATCAAAGCTATTGATATAAATGTTATATAATGGAGACACCAAAATGAGTTGGTCCCACTTAGCTAAATCAAGCCAATACGTCCCCTTTTTAGTACAACCTTGGCCTATGGTTTTCCATTATACTTTTGGGAAGTTGCAAGGGGTTTATGCCTTAGTAATTAAATGATAATGCCCTATGAGAGTGATTTATAATCACTTGTCATTATAAAGCAATATTTTTAATTATTTAATTATGAGATTGGCCTAGAAGTGTGATCATTTATTACTCATTTAATGCATTGCATAAATGGAACCTTGTATTATTCCACAAAAGAATATTTATTGAGCAATTTATTATTTAATTTAATTTCCTAAAAAAATGGGAAAATAAAAAGGCAAATTACACCTAAATAAGAGTAGATGACTTTTTAATGTCAGCTGTGGACCCTTAGAAGCAGGGGCAATGGCCATCAGTTGCATAGGGAAAAATGAACAAATAATGCCGGTTTTTAGACAAGTTATAAGGCAGCATCTTATGATTTCAAATTGTGATACTCCTTCCTATCCAAGAGATCGCCCCACCGTGGGAATTGAAACGAATGTATGCTATGATTGCCATAATGAGATGTTGATTGGATTGCATTTATGCCTCATGGATCACTTCCAGCCCAAAGGGATCCTAATGACCCCAAGCTATTTGCACGGCGCTGCTCTCCTCATGCATTATATTGGAGGTCTATATAGTTGAGACTAAAGATTTCGGGTTTTGAATCAATTTGGCATTGAAGTTCATTGAAAGTGAAGACTTAATTCTTAAATTGACTTATTAGAATGCAGTGGATAACTATTACATCATTGACCAACATCTACATGTTTATGAAAATTCATGACTGGTTCGACTGGTTTGAATGAAGCTTATGTTCATTAAAGTCTTTGTCTGAATTTCCAACTGCATGTTTGCAGCTTGTTAATGATTTGGACTTTCCAAATAGGATACGCCATTCAAGGACTTGAAATCAGTTTTGTAGATCTGTTTTTGATATGATACCTTCTCTACAGCAAATTGATGGGCGAAGATTTGTTATGGCACAATATTAGGTGATGTCTTTAGCATGGCTGATTTGTGGTCATAATAAAGATTGCATACGAAATCTGCTTTGATCAAGTACTCCATTTGCTTTGAGTGTTTTATTCTTTGTTTTGATTGACCTATGATCATAACTGTCTATTCAGTAAGATTGCAAGTTCTCTAGGGACTGAATGCATCTACGATACTATTTTCGGTGATTTTTACCCTGATTTATATGTACTTTTAGTGTAATGTCCCCAATGGACATTATTTTACCCCTAAACGGATTTTAGGCAATCCCAACTTTAAATATGCAAAATACAGACAAATTGCAGCCAAACAGAAAATCTGATTTTTGCAGAAAATTAAATCTAGGGCAGCGAACAGAAAATAATGGATAACTCCAAAAATACTTGCTCAAATCTCTTGAAATTTTAAATGGAGCTGGCTAATACAATAATAGATATTATAGAACTGTTTTTGGAATTTTTTGAATAACAGAATGCTGCCAGAAATTTACAGCGTGCCCTAAACAACTGAAAACTTCTAAAATTAATATCTTTTGCTAGAGAAGTCCAAATGAGCTGAAACTTTGGATCTTGGGCCACAAAAATATGAAGAATAATATTCCAAAAATAGTTTTCGCACAGCAAACACGAAACCCTAATTTTGCCCTAAAAAGTAGGTCGCCCAACACATTTAGGGCATCAATTCAGCTCCAAACTTGACAAGCTAGGGTAGATCTCTCACTACCGAAGAATGCCCTGCTAGCTAGGGATGGATCTCTCACCACCGAAGCTAGGGTTCCTGTGGGATCTTACTCCACAAGCTGGATATTTGCAAACAGCAGTTGCACATGAAAGAATATGCATAAGCTACAAGCTTAAGACACAAATTAGAAAATATCAAATGGTATGGAATATCTTTCCCTTCAAGTCGACTTCTCCTTATAAAGGAAGAAGAGACCCAAAACAACCTCTACAATATCCAATTAGTTCCCAAGGATTTTCCCTATGCAAGCATTTAATATTTTCCCATATTAAATGTTTTTTCCAACAACTTTTTCTCTCTTAATGCAAGTCACATTTTTCTAGGGGAAATACATAGTAAAATGGGCATTTATCCTTTCTATGTTCCCATTCCCCCTTCTAAGGCAAGTCACCTTTTCACCTAGGATGGATAACAATTTATATTTGGGCCTTTTCCATCCTTGATTTAATAATTATTAAGTCATATAAATTATTATAAGTGCTCTATATATATTTTTTTCTTTTATTAATG
The DNA here is from genome assembly GCA_019776745.2 of Taxus chinensis. NCBI lineage: Eukaryota > Viridiplantae > Streptophyta > Pinopsida > Cupressales > Taxaceae > Taxus > Taxus chinensis. The sequence goes on from JAHRHJ020000987.1 coordinate 108,337, forward strand.
GCACTTTATAATAATTAAATATAACTTAAGCCACCCTTATATTTTTCCTTTGGCCGTCGGGTTGACAAAATAGGCCAAAGGTCTTCGAATGGGAAGGGGATATTACAATCCTCCCTTCCCAAAATTGCTTGCCCTCAAGCAATTCTGATCTTGTTTTGTCCAAGTGTCATGCACAAGAGACAAAACATGCTGAAGTGATCCGCAAGCCTGGCACCTGTTCCTGTCAAGTGAACTAAAACTTGCCACCATATATCATCCACAAGATGCTCACATACATATACTTGGAGCAATGGTTCATCAAACTCCATAATGTAAACTTTGGCATGCATCTCATGATGAAAATAAATAGGCAACAATAAATAAGACACATTAGTATGCTCTTTATACCTTGGAATATCACCAACATCCTCGCCAATCTTGGTCTTCAAAATGTCTTGACTTTGCTGCCCCAAAATCTGAGTATTCGTGTCTACAATGGGCTGAAATTCTTCATAAATCAGCTGCTGCAATAAATGAGATGGCATACTTTCTTCCACACCATCTTTAATCTGTGCAATCAGCCCTCCTTTGAAAGGTATTTCCATGCTCCCGGCTGCCCTCTCTTGAGAAATGACATTCCTCATACCCTGCTGCCCACTAAGTGAAGACATCTTTTCCTTGAACTCTTGTAGGTGTTGTCTTGCTTGAGCGGCTATCAATTTAGCAGCTCTAGCTCTGCTATTCCACTCCTCACACCTTTTTAGAGTTTCCATTACATCCTCCTTACTTGCATATACAAATTTCTTCTCTTGAGCTGGAATAATTTCTCTAACAAGCAAAGTTTCATTAATGCAATTATTTTTCTCAATGGAAATCATACCTTTTTCTCTAGAAGCTTCTTCTTCTTCAAATGAGTTCTTTTGTAATTCAGGTACCGGCATATGATGACCTCGCTTGGGCTTGCTACCAATCTTCATCATGCAATAATCTGGAAATGACATATTATCTCTGAAACCCTTACTCAAAGATTGATATTTCCTCCAACAAGAATCCTCATCAATCACCTCTATTGGCTGCCCTTTATCATTGTTCTCACCATTTTCCTTATTGTCCCCAGATCTGCTTTGATTCAAATTCTGAGTGAGCTGGCTCAAATAAAGGTTAGTGGCTTCCTGTTGTTTCACCATGTTGGTGAACATTTCCTTCATAAAACCCATATTGAAATCTTTCCAAACTACCATATTTAACCCACACAGGCTGGAGGAACAACAACTCTGATACCATTTGTAATGTCCCCAATGGACATTATTTTACCCCTAAACGGATTTTAGGCAATCCCAACTTTAAATATGCAAAATACAGACAAATTGCAGCCAAACAGAAATCTGATTTTTGCAGAAAATTAAATCTAGGGCAGCGAACAGAAAATAATGGATAACTCCAAAAATACTTGCTCAAATCTCTTGAAATTTTAAATGGAGCTTGCTAATACAATAACAGATATTATAGAACTGTTTTTGGAATTTTTCGAATAACAGAATGCTGCCAGAAATTTACAGCGTGCCCTAAACAACTGAAAACTTCTAAAATTAATATCTTTTGCTAGAGAAGTCCAAATGAGCTGAAACTTTGGATCTTGGGCCACAAAAATATGAAGAATAATATTCCAAAAATAGTTTTCGCACAGCAAACACGAAACCCTAATTTTGCCCTAAAAAGTAGGTCGCCCAACACATTTAGGGCATCAATTCAGCTCCAAACTTGACAAGCTAGGGTAGATCTCTCACTACCGAAGAATGCCCTGCTAGCTAGGGATGGATCTCTCACCACCGAAGCTAGGGTTCCTGTGGGATCTTACTCCACAAGCTGGATATTTGCAAACAGCAGTTGCACATGAAAGAATATGCATAAGCTACAAGCTTAAGACACAAATTAGAAAATATCAAATGGTATGGAATATCTTTTCCTTCAAGTCGACTTCTCCTTATAAAGGAAGAAGAGACCCAAAACAACCTCTACAATATCCAATTAGTTCCCAAGGATTTTCCCTATGCAAGCATTTAATATTTTCCCATATTAAATGTTTTTTCCAACAACTTTTTCTCTCCTAATGCAAGTCACATTTTTCTAGGGGAAATACATAGTAAAATGGGCATTTATCCTTTCTATGTTCCCATTCCCCCTTCTAAGGCAAGTCGCCTTTTCACCTAGGATGGATAACAATTTATATTTGGGCCTTTTCCATCCTTGATTTAATAATTATTAAGTCATATAAATTATTATAAGTGCTCTATATATTTTTTTCTTTTATTAATGGCACTTTATAATAATTAAATATAACTTAAGCCACCCTTATATTTTTCCTTTGGCCGTCGGGTTGACAAAATAGGCCAAAGGTCTTCGAATGGGAAGGGGATATTATTTTGGCTGGGTTTTACTATTTGCAGTTGGTTACTAATAATTTTGAGTGTGGAAGAGTTTGTTGGTTGCCTTTTTCCAATATTCTGTAAGGGAGATATTACAACATTCCCATTGTTGTTGCTGAGATCCAAAACCCCTCCAACTTAGTGCAAATCTCAGAGTTGCACATCTCAGACCACCAACAACCGAGTATATTAATTGTAGATAGAAATAAGTTGGACATAAATAAGTATGCAAATTATTATAAGAAGTCCTTGCCCATAGTGATCTGCTTAATGGATGCATTTGAGATCAAGCTGATGATAATTGCAAACGATGTCTTGGGTCTACATTTGTAGCCGCATGTGCTTCGAATCCTTGTTTATCCTTTGAGTCAAGGCATAACTACAGTCAATTCATCACTCTTACCATATTGACATCTTCTCTAAGCATGTGACACATAACCGCTGATCAACTAAACATTTACAGCTAATATGTAATTAAGGTCTCAATTTATAACAAATAGAACACACTAGTACAAATGTCCAACACACAGGTTGATTTACATGAACCGCGGATGACAAAAAGATGTAATATATAGTACTGTCTCTTGTAATAGGATAGATTCATTAGTATGTGGTCCTCGAAAGTACAAGTAGCTGAAGATGGGTGCAATGTGAAATACTGGCTCGGACTTGAGAATTCTTTGATTAATTAATATTTTCACAATGAGGGCCTACATGAAAGCCGTAATACTATTTAATGATAGTCCATTATATACATCAACATAAAGATTGCTTCAAGAATAAGGGCGAACAATAAAGTTCAACCAGTCTACAAAAGTAATGGGGATAAAACAATCTTGAACAGGTTCTTCAAGCTCCATAAAGCTCCCAGTTTGGTTGTAAAGAAAGATAGTTGAATGAATATGTAAAAACAACAGTGTTCATCATCACTGAAAATAAGATAATGCTAACTGAAATAAATGATAAGAAAGTGCAAGGAAACAGTTCTACTTCTGATCACCTTTAAATAACTTGGCAAAAACATTCAGTCCAAGCTACTTTTTTCATTCATGAACATCACTCCCCTGGCTGAAGCTATATTTTCAAGTCTATCTGATTGGTGCTACTAAGATTCTCTCTAGAGTCTAAACATATCTGAGATCTCTCAGTCAGTGCATATTACAAGTCTTATTTTTAATCTTTAACTGACAACTAGTCTATTATTGGGGTTTGAATCTCAAATACTGACCAGAACTGTTCTTTGCAACTTGAATTACAGTGAAGTATATGACTGAAATGCTCATGGTATGGATGGAAACAGAGAAAATTGAAGTTTGTGCAGATGGATTGAGGGCCTACATGAAACCATTAATAGTATTCAATGATAGTCCATTACATACTCCAACATAAAGATTGCTTCAAGAATAAGGATGGACAATAAGGTTTAACAAGCCTACAAAAGTAATAAAGATAAAATGATCTTGGACAGGCTCTTCATGCTCCATAACGCTGCCAGTTTGGTTGTGACATAATGGTAGTTTTGGTTGTGACAGAATGGTAGTTGAATGGTAATGTTAACCGAAATAAAGGATAAGTACTTCTGACCATCTTGGAAAAATATGTGTCAGGAAGAAGTAAGATTCTGACCTTAAAATGACTTTGCAAACAATTCAGTCCAAGCTACCTTTTTCTTTCACGAACATCACTCCCTTGGCTGAAGCTACACTTTCAGTTCTATCTGATTGGTGCTACTTAGACCCTTCTAGAGTGTAGACACATCTGATATCTTTCAGTCAGTGCGTATTACAAGTCTTATTTCTAATCTTTAACTGACAAATATTCTACTACAGTATTACTATTGGGGTTTGAAGTTCAAATACTGACCACAACTGTACTTTGCAACTTGAATTGCAGTGAACTATATAACTCTAATGCTCATGGTATGGAGACAGAGAAATTGAAGTTTGTGCAGCCTAAATGTGTTGGTGGTCAGTTGGTTCCAACCCCGTACCTGTATGTTGCCAATTGTGGACCTGCTTTAGGCTTATCACTTGAAACTATCGCAACTGTATTTGGCATGTTTGGAACTGTGACAAGTGTGCACACTGCCGATGAAAGTGGCACTCGAATGATTGTTACATATCATGGTGTAGCTTCAGCCCAGGCTGCAAAAGAATCTTGGGATGGATATCCCTGCAGTTATTTTGGTGGACGTGTTTTGCACATACAATATTCAGTACCATGTGCACCTCCCAAGGTATGAATTTATATTTTTCCCTTTTGGGGTATCATTTTGTTTGTTAACACGTGCTTTGTTCCTGTATTAAGTACTGCAACACAAACATGGCTGATTTGATTGATTGTGCACTAATAATTTCAAGTTTCTTGAAATTTTGTTTCAGCTGTAGTTCTTCTCACCTTTTTGTTGGCGATTTGTCTGAAACTCATAAAGAAAGTGATCAGTAGAACTTTTGATTTCCCAAAAGAAATCAATAGGACTGGCAAGTCATGCATGCATGGCCGAAAGAGCAGTGAGGGAGTGCTCAAGGGTCCTATGAATTATATTAAAGTATAAGATTCATTATTCATATAATAAAAGCTAGAAATATTTTCTCATTAAGTAGACATACAAGTCATTTCATAGTTTATTCCCATTTGGTCCTTGTAAATTTGTAATGTCTGGTTAGGATCAAATATCAGTTGTAATTTAGTGCAAATATTGTACCATCTCATTTGCTTTGTGCATTAACTATCCCAGACCTGTACTAAAACATTTTTTTTGCTACGTGTGCATTTGAGATTGGATATGTGAGCCCTTTGAACTTTTCATTATAAATGGTTTCCTAGGCCTGACTGTACTACTTGTTATTTTCATGATGGGGGAGGTACTTCTACCGTGTTTGTGGCTCACATCCAGAATCTCCTAATCTCCCCCTCTTTCAAGGGCCTCATTTATCCACCAACTGTTCCCTTCTATGGCTTCCCGTGGTACATTTTATAATTGACTTTGATGGGTTTCATGTTGAGGTCTACAGCCAACTCTTGGCCTAGCTTATTCCTGCAATGCTCCTTCAACCCCTGTCGACACAGAAAAACGAACATTATGCAAAAAGCATCTCGGGATGCTGCCTATGGCTCTTATCCAGAGACCTTTATCAATCATCCATGTGTGGCTCTGATTGGAACTTGCCCAATGAACAAGTGGTTGGGTTAGGACATTAAGCAACTCCATAAGCAGCTCAACACTCTATATGGCATATGATCTTGCACAAAACATGGCCTCCCACAGTGAATATCATTGATTTGTTAGGAGACCTAAAGAGGATTGACTGCTTGCATGGCTTGACATTCACCAAAAACCTTCTGGCAAATCTGGGACCCTAGAAATCCTTTGCAACCAATCGTTAACAGCAACATGATTCCATGAGCTTTTGACAAGGTGCACAAATATGATAATACTTTAATCTCCACACACGTTAACATAGATCAGGTCAATTATATACCAAACCTGGACTTAAGCCCATTGGGTTGATAAATAAAGTAACATGCAATGAAATGCTGCCCAGTTATCTACATTAGGACTTGACGTATCACAATTACGACCAAGCCTCAAATGTACTAAACATATATGCTTATTGCTAGTATTAATCCTTATATTTAATCAGTATCACAAATTAAGGAACATTGCTTTATCATGCTTTTGCTATATTGATATCATTAAATTAATCAGGTCCGAACTAAGTTTTTATACCCGAACATTATTTTGTTGAATGCTCCAACTGTTCATGAGCTTTGGTGTTTGCTGCATGCTATATACTTTAGCCACCTTGATCTATTTTGGTCCCTGTGGCCATTATTACAATTTCTTTGATTCTTGAAAATAAGGTATAGCAAGGAATGTTGGAACTCTTGTTTTGCAGTTCAGTTCACTGCAATATATATCGAATTATTAACTTGTATAACCATTCAAAATGATTCAAACTTTAAGCAAGTAGAAGATAGTATATACTTGTCTGAGGACCGAGAATATTATTAGATGCATTTCTTGACTGGAAATTACTCAACTACAAATTTACTAAAGAATATGGTTTGTTGAGTTTGTTTCCACTTCCACAGGTATTCATGTTCCAAAATATATCTGGATACACCTGTGTTCAATCCACTTTAGTTTACCGTCAATTATGGCCTATCTTCCAAATCCCTCTACAGGGAAAAATTGAATCATAGAAGTTAATGGGTTTATCTTTTTAGGGTTCATAAACACGACTGTTCTCATACTATAGAATCAAGTGACATGACCTTGAAAATGTTGCAAAATTGAGTTGTCATGGTGTTGAGATTCTATAAGGCCTCACTTTTATGTATTCAAGGATGATAGACAAATTTTAGTTCATATGCTCATTTTCCAGTTGGGTGTATTGAAGAGTACATTTCCTGTTATGCGGGTCACACTCGTAAAATGCCATCGAATTATTGATGGATTTTTCTGAAATGTTCCACGTGTAACCCTTAGAGGCAATGGGTAGTTTCTGTGTACTGTCTGATTGAAAAGATGACGGTGAGTGGTATTTATTGGGAGAGAGCATGTTCCTTACCCAGCCACTTGCTACAGGGGTTAACAAAGGAATTATTATAAGGGATACTGGGTGCTAGTTACTGTTTGTGACTTGTTACAGGATGTTGTTGCAAGTCTGAATTATATCAAATAACTTTCAAATGATACTATTACAACTAACAGATAAATGAGTTGAGTTGTCATCTCTTCCCTGCCTTCTTGACTGCTGGTGAATGTTGGTTTACTTTTTCATGTTTATCTCGCATATAAGAAGAACACACATTGACTGCTATTGGTATTTGCCCCATTTGTTTTTGCATGGTCATAATATGCATTATAATTTTGGGTTTTAGGTGATAAAATATTACAAAATGCAGGAGATATTAAAAAAAAGTAAAAAGCTTTCTGCAATTTCTGAGAAAAGTTTTTCGAGGATTTCACAAAATTCAAAAAGTCAAAATTGGCTTTTGGAATTTCGTGAGAAAGAAAGACAAATTCTATTGATGTCCAATTTAGCAACATCACAAAAACATATCCCACATCAAAATTGGTCTGAGGAACCTTGGGATATGAGAGACTCCCCTATCCTAATCTTTTGCATTATATGCAAGATCTTATTGCAGGATGTACACTATATTTAACTTTTTCACTGAAATTATTCTATAATGAACTTTTGAAAAACAAAACAAAACAGTTTATTGCTCATTTTTTTTGGGTATTAAGTATGGCTGACCCGTGACTGGTGGTGATTCATTTCAAACAGATGCAAAATCTCTTGCCGGGTCTTTTCTTTGAACGCAACTAATTTTCATAAAAATCTAGGGAATTCTTTATGTGGGGCATAATAGGCAGTCCTCTGGATTGAGACATAGAGGGGGATGTTGGAAACGGCATTTCCAGCTTATCTAGAGCAAATAAATGTTTTTTTTTTGAAATAGTTGTCTTCTAGAATATCCTTATGCAGGGTTACTCTGTCCAGCTTGTTCTTCACTAAGTTGCCGATACGTTTTGGATATGGGTACGGGTACGAAGTATCTGATACGTAGATATGGCAATTTTATTTTTGGTTCCGGATATGGCGTTGGATACTGCCATAGAAAAAATTATAAAAGATATAAATTTCCAGCCTAATAAATAAGAATGTTAACCACATATGCAACAAAATAAGCTAAATAACCACAACAAACAACTCATAATATGATTAATCCAAGCAGTACCATAATGCATTGCAATTTGTCAACAATATCATTAAAATGATTTGTTCAACATTACTTTAAAGCAGACTAAGAGCTGGTAAATTTCTTCTAGACAGTACTCACACGCAGTATAACTTGGCCAGCCCTGGAAATATATTCATATGTTCTGAGTCCTGACATTTAAGATGACTTATGCAAAGCACTACCGCTAGCATTTAGCATTTAGTTTACCCACTTGACTTCTTGGAAACATCTTGATTTCTGCTACAGTACAAGAAACAGCCCTGCAGAGCATTTTAGCTGACAAATAATTCAACATGACAAGATGCAATAATACATCCCGCCCAAATGACAAGTACAAACCTTGGTCAGAATATATATATTAACTGTGTTAGAAGGGTGGGATTTTTTTTTTAATAGTCCCAGAAACGTGCCCGGGAGCGGCTAGGGTATGGCCAGGTACGCCTGCAAACATACCCGGTCGTATCCAGGGGGTCCCGGCCATACCCGGCCGCTCCTAGCACGTTTCCGGGACGTATCCGTACCGGTACCAGGTCATGTTACCCTGCTGTACCGGCTACTTAGGTTCTTCACCATTATGATATTTTTGTCCATTTGTTCTCCACTATCAGAAATGGTTTCATGAAGATACATTCCAAAATCCAAACACTGCTGTAGATATTCTTTCAAGCCCAGTTAGTTTTTGGTTTTGGTTGAAATTGTTGTCTGTGTTATATTAAAGGTGACGAAGAATGTTGAGTGTTATTTAAGTGCGGCAGGGGTGTGATTGCAGAAGTAGGCATTGTTTCAACTGACAGAACAGTGACAATTTGGAGGCTTTGTTACTGCTGGAGGCATGACTGCTATTGCAGGAATCACTGTGGGGGAAGAGTTATTGCAGGGCCAGAGAGTGCTGAGATAACAGGTGGCAGATCAGGAGATGGGCCTAGTGCCGATTAGGTTATCTTTGCATGTTTTGTTGTAGGCCTTTGGGTACTTTGCTGCAGTAGGCCATGGATCCATCTTTTTGCACAGGGTCTAATATACTTAAAGTTTTCCTTCAATTTTTCATTGGGCGATTTCTGCTATAGTCCGGGGGCCTTGAGATGGATCCTGATTTGGGTGAACTGTGGTTTAATATACTTAAAGTTTTCCTTTCATGTTTCATTGGGTGATTTGTGCTATAATCTTAGCGCCTTGAGATGGATTCTGATTTGGGTGAACCATGGTTAAGTGTTTGGATAATATAAGCATAATTTATATGTGGATGTTTAAAAATTTCTCCTCTGGAAGTGTGATTCCTACCCAAAATGCTTGAATGGAATCAAGTTTTACCTTTGTTGCTAGACTGTTTCGGTATGGGTACGTATACAGGTACCGGCACGGTACGCTGAAACAGATTTATTTTAAAAACCTCGGGTACGGTACGCTGGGGGTACGTTTATATATATATATATATATAAATTTAAAGAAGCATTTGCATACTTATTGAAATTTAATGCTCATATAATCATTCATGGAACATGAAAACAGATTTAAAATACTTTGAGAATTGAGACTCGAGTTTGTATTGATTCATAAAGTTCAAAATATAATAGCGTGTTTGTATAAGCTTGTTAGAACTTGAATGCATACAATATTACAACTCAAGCTCTCTCTCTCCTTCAAGCTCTCTTTGTCTCCTTCAAGCTCAAAATTGGAAAAATGCCAAAATATGAGAGTGTGAATTAACAAGAGCAGTTAGGTGTATAAATAGGTTTTTGGAGTGTTTTTTTAGGGTGAAATTAGGGTTAGGTTATGTTCTTTATAAGTTAGGTTTTTTATTTTAATGATTTTAAGTTGAAAATGGAGGAACATTGGAGCGGGTACGCTGCAGGTATGTACCTGCAGGCCCTGGGTATGGATTCCGTACCCAGGACGTACCCGGGGTCTGCAGGTACGCACCTTCAGCGTACCGGTACCTGTACCAGGTACATATCAGGTAATTGTTGCTGCATTGTTGTTGTTGCTAGACTGTTTCGGTTCGTATCAGGGATGGTTATAGGATTTCTTTCTTTCTTTTTGTAAAGGAGACTCATTAGTTTTCACTAATCTAAAAGTCAGCGATTTATCACCTTGAGAATTAAATTACAGGATATGTGGTTGTATGATGGAATCAACAATCTAACAAGGTACTTTCAATAAATTTCATTGTGACTTTAAAACAATATAAGGAATTAGTATAGGGTAGCATATTTTCCTGTGAATCTCATTAAGCCATCGACAAAAAAAAAAATCTGATCTGTCGATCACTCCATTCTGAGGAAGTTCCTCATAAGGTATGGGAACCAATTTAAAGAGAGATGAAAACTTCGTTGCTGCATTGTTGTTGTTTGCACCCATCTCTGTTGCTCTCACATTGCTCCATGCAACATTTCCATGATTGTTTCTTTTCATGGCAATGCGAATGTCTATACACTACAAATGTCGAAGCCTTAGCCTTTGGTTCTTCAGCCTCCTGTTGTTCTGTAGAACGAGTGTTATGTATTTCATTAGATTTTTCCTTATGTTTTTCTTTTGCTTTTGAATTAGGTTGCTCTTGTAGAAGTTCCTCTTGGAGCTGCTCTTCAATTGATTCTTCTTGCTGCTCTTCTTGAAATTCTTCTTTATGCTTGTCTATAAATTTTTCTCCCTGCCTCCTCTTTTTTTTTTATATTTTTTTCTTAGATTTTTGTTCTGTATGTTGTGAAGCATCCTGCAAAGTAGTTTTCTTTCTCCTGTACCAAAGCTTTATGAACATATTTGTCCATTAATGTTAATAGTTTCCAAGGTTTCAGATCATGGATATGCTGACACAAAATATGCACATCATCCATAGCAATAATGCAGAACATATTTATGCATAGTGACATTCAGATATATAAAAATCTGAACATTCTCTCCTTGAACATGTGTGGTCTATATTCTTTGCTTGAAATTGCAAACTCTTGGCCAAGTCAATGTTCAGGCATTTATGCGTTGCTAGGGTATATGTAAACAATGATCTTCTGAATGCATCCGCAAATGTGCAAAATAGATTTTTTGTGTGGCTGAAATGAAAACATTTGTTCTTGATTTCTGTCTGTCTTCTTTTCTTTTTCTTCCGCCTTTGAGCATTTATTCTAAAATATTTTTTCTGCTTCTAATTCCCTAGTCGTAAAACATTTTTTTTCACAAAGAGCAGGCCACCAATATTGAGCCTCACCCCTTAACTACAAAGCTGAAGGTGTGGATCAACATTTTGATAAGATTAGACCCTTGAACCACTAATCTTTAGCATCAACATTATCATCACCACCAAAAAGTAATTATCATCCAAGAATTTGCCTTTGCACTGAAAATATGAGTGTGAAAAACGTGGACATTTAGATCTAAAAATTCTCTTCAATTTGTGAAAAAGAAAAGCAATGAATTTCATTACCTGAATTGAGAGAATTTAAAATTTTCTCCTAAAAAAAATTATGCAGGCAAAAATGCCACTTTTAAAAGCTTTTTAGCCTAACTTTAAAAGGTGGCTTCTCTCTCGATACTATTGTGATTTGTACATATAAACACTACTTTGGAAAGGTCTTGAAAAGAACTTTCAAATAGAGCAAGAATCACCAAATTTGAATACACTCTTGCTGAGAGACACTCTTCTAAAATGAGACGTTTTTCTGTAAAAAAGTTGTTCAAAATTCCTTGATAATTATTTTTTGCTTACCTGTCGAAATCACTGCTCTAATACCACTTGTTGTGAAACTTGATAGTTCAATACAAAAGTAATGCCAAGGCCCAATATACTCTACAAATATTGTGCAAATCTCATAAATATGCAGTTATAACATGAAATAGCATAGCATCCACAATAGAAGAGATCACATGAGATATACAGAGAGTACCAATGTGTACCCGAATATTCAATAAGTTACAGAAAATACTCTTAGGGCAGAGTAACACCATATAATAATCATGTAGTTAGGAATCCACTCCACGAATGTCCTGATATGAGGGTCCAATGACATGACCTATCAAATAGGCGATACACCAATACATCACAATATCTCAACCTCCCTAAATCACATTGACATGAGTCCTTTTACAAGCTCTGCTCCAATATTGAGGGTAGAGTAAAATTCTAAATCCTATTTCTAATCCCTTGACCTAGTTTACTCCTTTGAGCACATATAATTACGGTTAAGTGTCCATACACTAAAAAATTCATAACTCAATATACATTGCAATATCACATCCCTAGGTACTTATTAGATCATGATTACAAAAACTGGCAGTGAGAGACCCTAATTTCTCATAGTACTCAAGTAACCTAGATATAGAGTGTCCCTTTGCCTACACCTCCTTGAGAGAGAGAAGACGACTAATCCTACTACGCTATGAAATATGGGGGTGATTTGTCTAACTTGTAACTGGTGCAAACATATATTAAAGGTCATGTGACTAATGGTGTTGAGGATAATTGGGATTTACACTGGTGCCATTGTTTTCCAAGATGGAATGCACAACATAAAAAGCATTTTAGTGCTGAGAGGATGTGTGAGGGAAGGCCCAAGTGATGAGAACATATTACTGATATATGTCCTCTCAGAAAACTTTTTATATAGAGGGTGTCTAAGGAGTATCTAAAAGGAGGGAGCAAGTCTATGGAGATACTGAAAGATTGAAGAAGAAATCCTGTCTTAGGGTATCAACATTGTCTGGGAGAACCAAGGAAAAACTTACTCCGAAGAACATAGAGAATAAGTGCATATCTCTTGCATTGAAGATGAATGACCAAGGGACCTAATTTTGTGAATTTAGAAGATCAAAGAAATATGCACCTCCTCAAGCTAGCCAATAACATCTCAATTTTTATAGTTATTGCAGAAAGAAAGTTTCAACTATTATTTTTGGATTCCTATCAAGCAATTGCTACCTTTGATTCAATTTTTTTATTTTGCCCGATTTGCAGTTGGTGTTTCTCAAGTTGAATAGAGTTTGCTTCTTCTAGATGCATTTATGGTGGCTTTCTTTCCTTGCATTTTTACAATTGAACTGCCTCCTTGATCTAAATGGGCATTTTGCTTTGGAACTGTACTAAATAAAAAGGTTATGTGAAGACAAGTGGACTATAATATTTAATGCAACTCTTGAAGTTACGTACCCGTATCTGTTCAACATTTGCTGTAAGATTTCAACATTTCCTCACAGTGGGTGAGAAATATCTTGTCATAAGTGTAAAGTATCTTATGTATCAATGGTAAATAATTTATTGGTAAAAATGTATGATTAAGAAGCTCTGGATCTAGTTGCTTGCAGCATTTGAATTTCCAACTCCTACTGGGTTGGTTGGAAATGCATCTATACAGTGGCCAGGATGACGCTAGCTTGTTTGGGATTTAACTCTTAGCAGGACTTATGGGACAGTGACTGTAATAGTTGGCTTGACGAGAGAACTATAAATTGAGTAGCATTTGACCGTCACTGATAAATTTTTTTTCTTCAATTGTGTAATGAATCTCATAGGTTACTTGTTGAAACTGTAACGTGAAGTTCGAGGCGCAATTCGGAGAGATGGTGATGGAGATGGAAGTTATGATAAATCAATTGAGAAAGCCCTTGTATGAGAAATATGAGCTAACCCTCCTATTGCCCCAAGATTAGGTAAGAGTTGGGGACTGTAGAGTTTTGAGGGCCTAAGGGTGACAAGATGTCAAACCATATAGGATTCAAGGGTGTCCATGTGTTAGAATCTAGAAGTTTACGAAAGATTGGTCTAGTTTGGAGTTACTAATGAGGCTTGTGAGATGTCTTAAACAAGAATTAGTATGGTATGCTTTTTTGGAACTGCTGGGAAGAAAAATTGTTTTGGGACAGGGTTAAATCAGATTTTGACATTTTGTTGTTCCATGGACATCCATCTAGCCTTAACATGGAGCACTGTTTGAGGTTCAATGCAGTTCTGGATGTTAGTGTTATGACCAAGATGGATGTGTTCGAGATAGATTTTAAGTCTTCATAAAAATGAGCAAAAGGTTCATATTTTGGCTCTTCTAGCTTATGTTGAACGAGTGGCACATTTTGTTTGCTAAGGTTATGCAGGACAGGTAAGAGGGGGCCAAGTGAATGGTAGCCTTTCCATGCAGCCTAGATTCTACACACTTCCATGGACACACTAAACACAACACAACCTGACTTGGAACTAAAATTCAATCTTTTTTGTATATAGAATTGCATTATAGAGATTACACACTTTAACACTTACATTGCTTTATTGAATGACGATAAACATGAAGATTAAAGTATCAGTACTATAGTTCCTCAATGGACTTGATACAATTTTATATTCTGTTATAGTGTACACCTCCCTAGCAAGCTCCTACAAGCTCTCTATTTCTCTTTCACACTTGCTCTCTCTTGCTCGCTTTAACTGAAGTTGCTTCTCATTGATTCCATCAGATCTTTCTAACTACTTCTAACAACCTAGGACACCTCTTCAAATCCCAAGCATCTTGAAATTACTTAGTTACCAACATTTCATCATAGTGGGTTGTTACTTGAGTTTTACATTCCACATAGGCAAATCCACAACTTTTTGTAGGACGGTGATCATGAAATGACCGGGGTTGTTACCAAATAGCTATGACGGTTGCGTAACCATTGGCTAACACAAACTAGCAGTTTTGAAAACCATTGTCTACATAAACCAGAGGTTTTTTAATGTCCCCTTTTTCAAATTAATCCGAAAATAAAGGATTCCTTACCTTTCATCTTTTTGAAGGCAAGCAATGGATGGGCAAGGGAAGATCATGAATTATCTTTTAGCTTTCTTCATTCATATTTATGTTTTTATCCTTGTGTAATTCCCAATTATAAGGGGCCAGCTAGGTTTGGTGCATTTTAAAAAGAAAATTAAAAGATTCTAATGATGCTTTATATGGGTCAGCCTTACCTTCTTGGGCTTTGGCACCAAGTTGAAGATATAAAAGGAGATTAAGAGGCTTCATTTGGAGACATCTACTTTTGGGAATTTTATCTAATTTGGACCTTTGGGCTGTTTTCTCATTGTCTTTCCACTCTTGGGCGAAGATCCAAGTAGTGTGGCTTTCTTCAAGAATGATGAAAACCCTTCTTGTGGCTGGTTGGAGGACGAAAACCTTCCATCCTTGATTGAAGCAAGCTATATTGAAGACCTTTTTGTAGATTTGAGGCATTGGAGAATAAGGAAAGAGATCTACAAATATTTGCATGTGACTTAGGGTTTGATTGTGTTTGAGTGCCGTCTAGGGCACAAATTACAAATCTGAATTTATATTTTGATTCGTCATATTTTATAAGGCCAAAATCTTCACTTTGGTGAATTTTGGCAAATGGTTACTATTTTTCCTAGCCCTTAGTTTTGGCTAGTTTGTTGCTGTTCTGCATAATTAATTCCACCTGTGAAATCAGATATTCCTTCAATCTTTCTTTGATATATTTATGATTTATAAATATTGTCCTGGCTAGATTAATTATTTCATGGCATTCTTCATTGATTTGCATAGTGGAAAGTGGACTTGAATTCCTTATAAAGTTCGCTGCCCTTGGAGATTGCTGATTTTAGATTGGTTTTTTAGTTATTATTAATTTATTGTGTGAATAATTAAAGGTGTTTCAAGATCATATTTTTGTTTGGGAAAAGCCGGTTAACCCCTTTTCTCCATTTGCAGTTTGCCCAAAATGGATCTTATAGGTTTTGTCATCTGCTGAAAAAATGTTCAACTTGATCCTTGTCAAACGAGCGAAATCAGCTGCACATGATGTTCTTGGAATGTTGGAGCTCTGTGATGGGTATTTGACCCTGTTTAACACCATGGATCTGCTCCTTGGCATTGTGGAATCGATCCTTTGCAACCTCTTATTGGGCCATGGGAACAAACACACACAGTGAGTTTCTTTTCCGCCACCGGGCTTTCTTCGGCTTTGTATGTTGAAGGGTATTCTAGGGGTGGTTCTTTGCTTCCTCCTATGATTATCCAACCTGCCTCCCTTAGCCATATACACTCCTCGATGAACATTTTTAGATCTTGCATTGACTCTTTCACAATGATAGGCGATGACACCTGTGATTCTTTGTCCCGGGTATGATCAAACAAATTTGATGGAGCTACCATCCATTCTTTATGATCTTCATCTGCCCATGCCCTTTGAGTGTTCTTGTTCTTGCTCCCCCCACTTGACTATTTATCCTAACCATATAAGTTGGGGGCTTTACTACGTTGGGATTTTGCAAGGGGAAAATTATATTAAATAATTAGATAACATTGCCTGGAGAGTGATTTTTAATCATGATATTATAAAGCAATATTTATTTCATTATTTAATATTTATGGAACAAGTAATGTATTTAATTATTTAATTAAATTCTCAAAATGCAAATTAAAAAGGGGAATTAATTAAATAATATTTAGGTGGTTGATGCAAGATTGCATTGTATAATCCAAGATGCGCTTATATCAAATACACCTTGGGTAATTAGACCAATGCACTCCATCAAGTTGCATCTTCATGAACCTTTCACGGAGCTCTTCGGCTAATCTTTTTACTCGTTGCCATCTTGAAAATTTTGTGCACTCATGTATCCAATACCAGCTCAACATCTTCCCTTTCTTAGGAGTCCTTATGTTGGACCAAATTCCTTAACTCGTTGAACTCATGCTCCTTGGATGTACACTTAAAGAATCATGACCCATTGATGTTCTTCTCACTCTTGTCCCTCATGTGACGTGCATGTCTCAATCCGCTGAACATTGAAGAAGGTGAACGTCTACATCCTCATCTGCTAGCTTATCCATCCAAAGGTGTACTAAGTCTGGTAGAAGTCTTCTAGCAAAACTCCACAAGACTTAGGTCTTGGGTATCAACTCCACCTGTATCTCTTGTTCATATGCATCCTTTAGGCTGCAACCTCTCCTTACACATTTTGTGCCATGGCCCAAGTCATGCCTACTTCATGGTTATTACATATGTTTGATCTTGCACAACCATTCTTATTTCAAATGGGCCAAACTCGACTCCACCACTTGGAGGTCTTGACTTCTCTATGCATATCATGCATCAGCATGTTGCTTTAAGTCTACCTGCTTGAGATCAGCATATTTGCTTTCATATCTCGTTGTGATTAATTTTTTCAACTTCAAGGGCTGATCACTTGTTGATGTTGCTCAAGCCTTTACTACAGTTTTAAAATGGATTCCTCCTATGTCACTACTTCTAACTCTAGCGATTGGGTCCAGGATTCTGGGTGTTCAATGGAACATCATCTAGTGCTTCAATGTCATATCACAATCTGAATGGACTCTTTGGCTTGTACTTCTGTTATTGAAAAATTGCATCTTAGTGAAAAATATTGCAAGTGCTTGAATTCACTACCTCAATTTTCCCATCTTTTGAGGACTGGTCAAGCTAAACTCTGGTTGCTATAAACTCCCGAGGCTTCTTATCAGCTCAGACTTTGTTGTCACTGGGGCTCCATTCGTGGAATAGTGGAACTGACTTATATCCCTATCCAATTAGGTAGGAATAAGCTCGGCAAGTGACTCACCAACTTTGTACACCCCCCCCCGGAATATGTCGATGCCATATAAATGCGACTCTGGGTGACGTAAGTATTGGCAATATTCACCAGATACGTAGACCACAGTCATGAGCCTTAATGCGAATTGTCTGCCATTTTTAGTGACTGAAAATCACTAAAAGGGTTTTGAAAATCAAAGCCCCCAAATTAAAAACGGGAATCTAATTTTGGAAACATTGCAGCCACTGGGGTTCTGAAATCACTTAACCTTAAAGGAATCATGTTAAAAAACGCAAAAGATACTAGCAACAAAGCTTACTAATCTAAATTTCTCATCTAACCCAAAGGAATTCTATAGCAAACAACCTAATCACCACTTAGCCCTAGCAAGTGAACCTGATTTTTATTTCCTAGGGCATTTGCAAGGGTATATGTGGATTCTCAACTAACAAAATTCTCTGTCAAAGACTATGAAGAACTACCGTGTGCACTATTAGTTGTGTATATTAATGCACACAATTCGCTTCATATGTATCCTAGCAAGCTGAAATCTGGAGCAAATGTTATCGTTTGTAGGGTTAATTCATGGTGCAAAAACAGCTGAAACTAGTCGACAAATTGTCGGTTTAACTCAAGTCAGGTGTACTTGCATGAAGCATAGTTCAACCATGTTCAAACAAACTGCTCAGTGATAATGATATTCGGACCGTACTTTTTGGTTTGACTGAACTATACCGAATAAGTTCGGGTCGAACATCATTGTTTCTTATTTTACAATTAAAGGAAACTCCTCCAAGCATTTAAATCCCCAGAACTTCATCAGAAAACTGGGTAGATCGAAGTGGAGGAAGGGTGCACTAACACCCTACCTTAGCAGTGCCCTAGAAGGAGTAAAAATTCCCTGATGCGCAGATAATACACCTTGTTGTTCCAAAAATCTGTCCAATGATGTGTACTTGTGTTTTTCGAGTGGAGCCATCAATGCATACGATGTTTAGTATTTCCGTATTTATAGTATGATTTTATATTTGTAAATTTTCTAAACCAAATCTTTTGAAAAATTCCGAACTTTTCGAACATGGTAACTATGGCATGAAGATTATTTCCATTTCTGTATAGTAAAGCGCAAGAGGTAATCGCTTAGTATCTAGTATTTTCTCTTTAGTTTGATTTAGGTTTAAATTTTTAAAAATACTTTGAACTTTTTAAAATTGAACATTAGACATTACACCCTACTTTTAGCGTATTCAATTTAGATATTAGCTATTAGCTAGACTGCCTGGAAACACCCAATACCCCCCTGTACCAGGCCTGATACGTACCTGGTAATGCGATTAGCATATATGTATGTGTACCTGAAGTTTTAATTCTTTTTTCCATTTCAGCGGACTGTATCTGTATCAAAACAGTCTAGACCTCAACCCTTGTGTCTAATGTTTTCCACAAAGTTCTCCAAATATGACCAAA
This sequence comes from Taxus chinensis, assembly GCA_019776745.2. Classification (NCBI taxonomy): domain Eukaryota; kingdom Viridiplantae; phylum Streptophyta; class Pinopsida; order Cupressales; family Taxaceae; genus Taxus; species Taxus chinensis. The sequence continues at coordinate 127,489 of JAHRHJ020000987.1, forward strand.
TAAATTGGTATCTTTATCTGAAACAATACTCCTGGATCATTCATGCAACTTTACTACTTTTTTGAAAAATAATTCATTGTAAAGGTACAAGTCCGCTGCATTGAAGAGGTGAGATATCAAATTCATTCAATAACTCTATCAAATTCCTCAAAACGTTACATCTTCTCCATCTTCTCCTTCATGTGCTGATGTATCTTATGCATATACCCAACAAAATCTTTTGCGACAACACTTCTTCTATGCAAATCAACTCTGTCTCTCAACTTGGCAACATATCTATAGTTGTAACAGTACACAATCTGAAATGGAGTTGCAGTTGTAAGAAAACTCAGCTTGTGCCCTACCAAACATCTGAATGATCTCTGAGTCTTCTATTCATGACCTCCATTTGCCTATTCGTTGTGGATGGCAGGTTGAACCGAAACTCAACTTTGTGCCGACTTTCTCCACAAAGTTATTAAAAAATTCTCTATTTGAAACAATGCTCAGATAATCCATGCAACCTTACTACTTCTTTGAAAAGCAAAGTTGCAATTTGTGTGGTATCACTAGTCTTCTTGCATGCTATGAAGCGGGCCATCTTTGAGAATATATCAACAATAAAATATATAGAATCAGTATCTTTGTGTTCTTGGCAACCACTAACAAAGTCCATGCTTATGTCTTCCCACGGTCTTTTCGGTATTGTTGTGGCTGATACATACCTATATTTTGACTTACTCTGTTGGAATGTTGGGAAACTCTACAACTTTGCACAAACTTCGTCACATCCACACTCATCTTAGGCCAATGGTAACTCTCACTCATTTGCGCCAATATTTTTATCCACACCAAAGTGACGGGCCAATTCTCCACTACACTTTTCTCTTATCAAATTCTCTCTCATTGATCCTTGAGGTATACACAACCATTGTCCTCTAAACAACAATCCCTTTTGTATAAAAAAATCTAACCATGGAGTTTAATCTATGTCAGTTGGGCTCTTGCAAGCTGCCCAAGCATCTCTAAAATCCATATCTTACTCATACAAATCTTCATAGAGTCAAATCTAACCACCTCTATTCTCATCTCATTCAACAAAAGACATCTCCTACTTGATGCATCAACAACTCTTATTGACGTCCCACTTCAATGCTTCAAAAAAATGAATAGCTTCGAAGAAAACTCAACCCACTTCATGCGCTTTTCGTTCAGCTTATCTTTACTGTTTATGAACTGCAATACCAGATGATCCGTGTATAGAACCAACTCCTTTGGTAGCTAGTGGTGTCTCCATTTCTCGAGTACTTGTACAATTGCATAGAACTCTTGGTTGTTAACAAAATAATTCCTCTTGGCATCATAGGATTTCTCACTGAAATATGTCATGTGCTTACCCTCTTGACTCAAACAGGACCTATCACTGTCCCACTAACATCACAATCAGCTTCGATTACCTTATTGAAATCCATTAATGCTAATACGGACTGTTCGGTGACCTTCTTCAAAATCTGAAAGCTACGCTCTGCTGCAACTGTCCATATGGACTCCCTTTTATCACCTCTTATTGTTTTCCATGATTGGTGTATATCTCTGCTAAAGTTCCTAATGAATTTCTGGGAAAACTTACTAACATAGGAAAACTTCTTGCCTCAAACATACTCTTTAGTGATGGTCACTCAAAACGGCTCTTACTTTTCTGGATCGATTCTCAATCCATCATGTGAGATTGCAAATCCCAAGTAAGCCAACTCTTCCTTCATAAACCTGCATTTCTTCAAGATGACCCGGATACTTCTCTTCTTTCAACTTTTGCTATTCTAGCCTCAAATGCATCAAGTGTTCCTCTTTTGTTTTGCTAAAAATCAAAGATATAATCCAAATACACAATAAAAAGCTTACTAAGATATGGTTTCATCACTTTGTTCCATAGTTACCATGTTCGAAAAGTTCGGGTTGTTCGGATAGGGAAAAAAATTCGGAAGTTCAGAATTTTGTAAAAATTCGGTTCGGTTTGGTTTGGCTCAAGAAAAATTATGAATTTTTAAAAAATATAAATATGAATAATTATAAAAAATAAAATACTTATTAGTAATATACTAAAAGTTAAACCTAAAATAATTAAATTTATGTAACTAGTTACTAAAATTACTAAACATTCGGTAATAAATTTAAGTATTACTATTACGGATTACTAATACTTTATAGGTCTCTAAGTATTAATATCTCTACATATTTGCTATTAAATTATTAATGTCTCTAAATAATAAAATATTATTATTACCGATTCCTTGAATACTCTAAGTCTCTTAACTATTATTAATAAATGCTGCTACTTTCGAACAAAGAAACAAAAAAGTAAGGTAAATAGTAATATGATAGGTAGATAGTTTTAAAATAAAAATATTATTATTAATATTTAAATTTGATACATATACTCCTTGCAAAAAAAGAAACACGATTACAAGGAAAATCAAATACGTTTACAGTTTAATTTTTACGTGCTGAGCTTGGACGAAATGATAGAGGTTGCAAATCACAACACGTGGGTCACGTTTTTGGTCGCTGTTGTGAGGGGTTTGTGTTTTACTCCTATTCGCATGGCGTCTGTGTTTTCCTGCCTCCACATGATGCTGCGTTTAGGGTTTTTTAATTTCTTTTTGCATTTTTTACTCGAGCTTTTACTTTTTCAGAATCCAACGCTTTGGGTTTTCGTTTCAGTATTTTATTTATTTATTATTCAACGGAATTTTTGTTAGAGTCAAAACCCTAAACGAATCTACCGAACAAGTTCGGTTTTCCCCTGAAAATTCGTTCCAAACCGAATTTGGCCTGTGTTTGTACGAATATGGTAACTATGCTTTGTTCATTAATTTCATGAATGTGCTTGGTGCATTTGTCATTCAAATGGCATATCTAGCCACTCATACACACCATCATTCATCTTGAAAGTGGTCTCCATTGCATCACCTTATCGAATTCGGATTTGATGATAGCCACTCTTCAAGTCAATCTTTGTGAAGTACTATGCTCCACTCAAGCAATCCATCAAGACATCAATCCGAAGCAATGGAAACCTTTAGCTGACCATAATCTTGATGATGGTTGTCGAATTTGTGCATGCTCCATTCTCTTGCTTTGTTTGTTAGTACGGATGGAACCACACATAGGCTCAATATTTCTCTGGTCAAACGGCTCTCCAGCAGCTGTTGTACTTTCCACTTCACCTCCTCATTCTTCATAGATGTCAACTTATATGCTCGTTGTTTGGTAAAATAGATTTGAGAGTTAGATCTATGTATAGTGTGGGTTTAACTCGATGAGTAGCTCCACCAACTCTCATCAGCGCAAGCTACTCTCCTGACAGTCTTATCAGACTCTTAATTGGTAATTATGCAGCTGTTGATGATTCTCTGTAACTTCAGTTGATATTTAAGATGACTGGACTGCAACTTTTTGTTTATCACGATGACCATTTTCTTATGGATACTATCATGTATTCTTGTAAGTTTGAGTTATTGGGTTTATATTTACTTGAAAAACCTTTTTTACTTTGGCTTTATCATGCTTTATTGTGGGTGGTGCTTTAGGCACCTCCCTTTTCTTTTCTGCCATTTTTTTGGCTATAGTTTTAATCTTATTGGCCTATTTTGGTCACTAATGGGCATTGATATAATTTTACATCATTTCATTCTAATAGATTTTAATCTAACTCAATTTTTTTAATGTAGCAGTACTATTCAGACTTAAGTTTTTTTTTTCTTATCTGGCTACTTTTAGGTGGAATATATTCTATATACAATTATGACAGCGAGATCCGAAACTTGTGTTCTGAGTGCTTGTTTCGTCAGCAATAATGTTCTTCAAAGCAATTAACAGTAAATGTTTACAAATATGTACAGTCCTTGAATACTTTGATCATTTCATTTTATTTTGTGCTCTAGATTAATGCAATACAGTTGTTATTCTTGACCACTGACTACCACTACTTTTTAATTGTTTGTTTTACAATCCTTTTCATACATCCTTATAAAAGGCATCACATTCTCTACAAATTTACATGAAGAGAGGGGTATAAAGAAATTTCATGGAATTTACGTAGTCTCTTTGCTTTGGCAATGATTGAAATTTTTTAATTAGGAATGGGCTGTCTAACAGATGCAATTTGATTGTAGATTGAAGAAACATTAGCAGTATTTACAGTGGCTTCAGAGACGGGTATTCCAGGGCTTTATTTAATTCATAACTTTGTCACAGAACAAGAAGAACATGTAAGTTTAGGATTTATGTAGAACATATAGATTTCATGTATTCATTACAGGAATAAATACTTTATTGGATGATATTTAGGATTGATAGTCAACTTGGTTGACGCTCTGTGTCCTGCCTTAGTAGGATGCATTTTTGGAATGTTAGATTCTTTTATAGCCTTAACTACTGTTTTATTGCCGCCATGGCCTCTAATTGATTTCTTTAGGAACTTCTTGCAGCTGTAGATGAAAGGCCCTGGCAAGGGCTTCTGAAACGGAGAGTTCAACATTATGGTTATGAGTTCATGTATAAAGTAAGATATTGGCCTTTGTCTTTTTTTGCTTTCTTTGATTTTTACCATCTTCTTACTTTGTTATTTCCCTTTGGCTTTCTATTCAGATTTAATGTGGAAATTTATTCTCACTGCTTCAAATGACACTGACATGCCCATAATGCGGATACTTATGTTATTCATTGTGTGACGGCCAGTAATTACCTCGTCACATTTTAGTGTTGTAGACTTTATCTTTTCGTAACATTTTATTAGCGTTTAAATATCTGAGATTTGAATTCTTGAGGCCACGGTTCTGAGTCGGGGTGTAACTCACTGAGATGGAGGACCTGCATCCTGTTTCCACTATTGATTCCGTGAATAAAATTTATCATTTACAGACAATTTAGTTAAGCTCTTCGTGAAAGCTTGTTCAAGAATGCCAAGAGTTCATTTTACACATTTAGATTGAGTAGATAAATTCTTTGTTTAAAACTTATCAATTTTCATCCACACTTTGTTGTATCTTTGTATTTGTACAGCTTGAGTGTGTGTGATGGTGAAGGTGTGTGTACTCCGAATCTGCAGGGGGAGGTTGGGTTTTACACCTTGTTGAACAATATATAAGGTCAATAGAAAAAAAAAAACCCCTTGTGGGATTCCGCAAGGGAGGTCTCATACACCTGTCTCACTTGGCAGTGAGTCGTAACCCTAAAAACTACCTCTGCCTTTATCTTATATATATATATATATATATATATATATATATATATATATATATTTGCAAGTAACTTCATACTTTGATTTTTGCTTTCATAAGCATGCCAGCCCTCAAAGGGCGATTTTAATGTTCGGCTTACGAAAGAAGGATTTCACGTTCTTGTATGATGTTCATTCAGCTAAGCTGGCATGATAGGGAGTACTATTTGTTCAAATGTCACCGAAATCTTATACCTGTCCCCAACTGTTTAAAAGTATTTCTCCGTGGTGATTGAATATTTAGTAGGTCACTCTGTCTGTTACCATCTTGAGTATTGAACCGCAAATTCTTGGACTCCTAATTTAAAAAAAGTAAAAAGTCTACAAGGAATACTTTAGAGTAGATTTCCTTTGTTTGTTTGAGTAATATGAGACAGTCACATGAAAGTTGTTGCAATTCATAAAAGGGTAGCTTCTAATTATATTACTGTTATTGTCACTAGGAAACTCCAGTATAGCTACGAGAACTTCCTTCCCGTCCCCATATGCATATCTTCTGCTGACTTTAAGTATATTCATATAATATAGCTATAATGTTATTCATTTGCTAGTGTACCCTGATTTCAATAATGTCCATATACTAGTACCAGCACCGTTCCCCCACGTCTCCAGGTAAATATGCTGTTAATCCTTATTTAGCTAGAATATTCATGCAGGTAGCTGTCATATAGTAGGATCTGTAATAATAGAAAATAATTAAATGCCATTTTCCCATTGGAAATTAAAGGCAAAAAGAGGGTACCATTACGAACATGCAATACTTATTGAACAGCCAAAAGCGAAATGGTAATATACGATATGGTTTATGGCATAAGACAATCTCCTCATCTTCTTGATAGAATATGCAACATTTTGGATCTTCAATTGTCACATCGACTCTTCACATCCATGTAGACAACAAATCACAACTTATGTACATGAAATCTAAATCCATTTCGTCCTAATAATCTATATCTAAACCCCACTTTACATTATATACCTTATAGCATGATTTTTCAAACAGCCTCCTTAATCTTATTGGTGTCTTTGCTACTTTTTTATATCTTATACAATGATTTTCTTGTGAATATTTCTCTATCTGCGGATTCAGGGGGGGGTTGGTAATCTGGGCCGTAAAGGTGAGGACTGTACGTCGTCCCTTCGGGACTTCGGACAATAGAACAAGGAAGATCATTTGTGTTTTGTTGTTCTGTCTTTCGTCCATTTGGGACTTAAGACGAGACATAAACCCCACTTTACAATATATACCTTACTTTACAATATATACCTTATAGCATGATTTTTCAAACAGCCTCCTTAATCTTATTGTTGTCTTTGCTACTTTTTTATATCTTATACAATGATTTTCTTGTGAATATTTCTCTATCCGCCGATTCAATGCTTGTCGCTTGTTGGCGGTCTTCCCTTTCAAGTAGGTAGTAGGTAAAAGTTAGCTCTTTGGTGTAGATGGCTACTTTATGCTGATAGTCGGAAGCTAAAACAACCTCATGATGGATCTGAACAAGGATGATAGACAAAAACACTTAATGAAAAGGATTGTCTCTAAAGGGTTTAGAAAATCACTGGAGATAGCATATGCTTTTCATATGTGAGACATTTCAGTGCCAACTTCTTACTGTAAGATGTAAAGTACTTAGAAATAAGCTAGGTGATGACATGAACAGATATTTCAGGGGATAACATAGGTGATTAGTGCCCGCAAAAAGGTTAAAGAGGACCTTTAGAAATTTAATAAAGTGGCTTGCTGGTTGGCACTCAACTCTTATTGGAGTGTACCTAATATATGCTTGTAGGAAAAATCTTTCATAAAGGCCTCACCGTGAATGCTTGTAAACATGCAGAAATAATTAAACTAATGTTCAAGTGAAGGCCATGTTATCTCAAGAATCAACATCCAACACATAGTTACCTGAGATGGGGGGACAGGGTTTCCGGGACGGCAAAAAATTTCTAAATTTTGGGGATGGCTAATTAAAAAATATATAAATATTTAAAATATAAAGATATAGTGACTAAATTATATAAATAAGCTGAAATAAAACCATTTGAGATTTAAATAAGGTGAAACTTGAACTCATAAACATCAAATACATTCCTTAATACTCATGATTCTTTCAGAAGATTGCAAGAAGTTGCTTGGTCCAAAAAGGTGCAAAAATTGATTTTATGAAAATAAGAAAAATATTGCCATCAATGCGTAGAGCTCAAGAAAATATGCACTTTTAGAGTAAATGGCACCTGAAACAGAGCCACAGAATGAAAGTTATGGCACATGCAAGTTTATGTTGCTACATCTTTCCGGAACCCTTTCCAAAAATGGCAAATTTTTTTCTATACGTGTTTTTTTCACCAAAAATTGAAAAAAGGAAAGAAATGCCAAAAAAGGAAATAAATTCGTGGGGGATGTCTGGACGTCCCCCCCACGTTTCCCACGTCCCCCCCCACGTTTCCCCGTCCCCAAGACGTTTCCCAACATTTTCAGATGTCCCCAGGGCGTTTCCCAGAAAAAAAGGGAAACATGGGGGAAACGTTTCCCCCACGTCCCCAGGACGTCCGGGACGACCCGAACGTGTCAAATTTGTGGGGGGGGCGCGTCCCCGTGTAACTATGATCCAACACCACAAGATTTTATGGTGGCATATCAAGTGTACTTAAGTGCTAAGCTGCAAGTAGTTATGTTGCTTTTTAGCCAGGGTGCATAATGAGCCATCTCCCTCCAACCATGTACTGTTACGGTGTTACCTAACAAACTCACCTTAGTGTCATTCATCATATGAAAGAGTTCTACAGATATTCCTAGATCACTGTTGCTGCATGTAGAGCTTAGTGTTTTCATTGTGGTAATGGCATGCAGAAGTGATCCTGGATGTTGAGCTTTGTCAACTCTGTCATGGTATCAGAGCAAGCTTCTAGCAGCTATTACTCAGTGGAAAATATTTTCCTTTCTGTACAGGCTGTACAGCACTGCCCCTATTGCTGCATGTAGAGCTTAGTGTTTCATTGTGGTAATGGCATGCAGAAGTGATCCTGGATGTTGAGCTTTGTCAACTCTGTCATGGTATCAGAGCAAGCTTCTGGCAGCTATTACTCAGTGGAAAATATTTTCCTTTCTGTACAGGCTGTACAGCACTGCCCCTATTGCTGCAATTCTTTATTTTGGCTTTTATTTGCTTTATTCTCAGTTAACTTGGAAGCACCAGCTCGACAGCAGCTTACAGCCTTGCCTTTGTCATGTTTACAGAACCATAGGCACAAGGATGAGCTTATGTTGCGGACTAAGGCGTTAAACATCCTCTACAGGCTTGTACATTGTTCTTGGCATTAGCGTCACATTGGTTCCTTGTGTTGTCACGAACTGTCTGCTCACCACTTGTCTATATGTGCTCGGTGCTTCCTCTATCTGCAGTGTTGTCATATTGGATTTGTTCTACCACCGACAAACTCAAGGCCTAGCTGTTTCAGCCTGGTGTCATGTGCATACCCACCATTGGCACTCGGCATGCATCTATACCACCATTGGCTGGCCCATTGCCGGTCTCCAAAGAGGAGTGCTTCCATCACGATTTCCAGCTGTGCTTTGACAATATAAAAAATAACCAGCTCTTGTCAGCAAATAAAGAGCATCCTGGCCATAGCCTTCAATATTTCTCCAGTGGGATTAGCATCGTTCATGGATTGTTATGTGGTCAGTTTAAACCCGCTCTTTGATTACCTACCACAGACCTATTGCTGCATGCTGGCTGCGATCTTCTACATCTCAGTGGTTTTTCTCTACTGCTGCCTCCTTTCTACCATAGATTCTCTGCTTTTACATGTGCCTGAGCTGCCCAAGCGACGTCTCTCCCCTCTCAGCTCTGTCATTCAGCTCTTTTGTAACCTTGGATCCCTTGCTATAGCATCTACAGCCATCTGGTTCTCTGCATGCCAGCGCTGCCTACTTGGATTACACTTGATTGGGCACCTCCACTCATTGCCAACATTGACTGCACAAAGCCTCCTCTCGGCTCGTTGGCATTGACCTGTGACTGCCACCTATGTGTTTGCTGCTTCTACCTTTCATCCGGTCTGATTATTCAAGTGGGAGAAATGTGCATTGTTTATTAATACTGTACATTGAGATTTATAATTGAAGTGTTGGACACGCGCATATGATATTTACTACTGTCTCTACCCGACGTCTTCGCCCTATTCAGCAAGAAGTTCATTCCCACAGGCCAGCCACGAACAACCACATTTGATTTGCGCTTGGGTTTTTACTTTACTACTTGCAAATGATTGCGAATGCCATCAAGGGTAGCTTGTAATAGTTGGGGATCTGCGTCAGGTTTTACATGGGTTTTGCTCACATACTCACATACTCTCAGACCTTGGCCTAAATAATATCGTGAGTTATTTTGTTGCATTTGCTCTTAACTCACTTCGGCTCTATGGCCTGCACTGTCATGTGGTCAAATTTCTCCATTCGCTGCTTCTCTGCCAAGCATATGATCCAATCTCCTCCAACACCCTTGGTCACACTAGCCACGACTGTAATTTTATTTGAATTTTAACTTGCTCATTTAAATTCAAATAGAACCTTTGTTATATAAATGTTTAAGTTGTAGTGTGGTCCATTGACATTTCAATCTTTTGCTAAAACACTCAACACCCTTAAGGTCTTGAGTTCGAAACCCCCTTATCCTTTCTTGCAAAGAAATATAGTGCCTTTGTCGTATTAAAGGGGGCCTTTTTTTTTCAAAAAAATGGCGGGGGTGCAATTTTTGAAGCAGGGGTCACCTATATTTTTTTGGCAGTTATTTTCAATTAAAGTGGAGACTTCACATTGCTTGGAGCAATAGGGGAGATATTTTATGGGGAGGCATATTTTGTACAAGGGGGGTACATTGTAAAAGCACACATATTGATTCGGGGAACCCATTTATTTGTTTCTCAAGAAAGAATTTATTGTCACATTGGGTTTTTGTTTACCCCAAATGACACTCTCGGGCACTTTTATTCTTGGAAGCACATTCATAGCGTCTTGTTTGTAGAAGATTGGAGGATGAGGCTCGAACTGACAGGTGGTCAAGCCCCTTATAAATAAACTCTATTCTGTCTTTCGAGGGACTTCTTGTGTGTGTTCTGAGGCCTCTATTTTTTCCTTTGCAATGGCTTCAATTAACTATGTAGGAGAGAAACAATAAATTTAAAAAGTGAAGTTCTTTTCTACGCTCCCTCATTTTTGGCAAGGATGCCTGCATACTCTCCATGCAGAACAGATTTGCGCATTTGTAGCATCATCTTGTTCTGTTAGACATACATTTCCCCACGCTTAGTCCATCGACAGTCACTGCCACTACACCTATTGACCTTGATTTGGAAGTATTGAATTTGCTATTGTATCTACTGCTCTTTTTGCACATCCCACATTAGATCCACTTGCCCATTTGTCCGGATCTTTTGAGAAGCTCACAAATGGTTCCAACATACTTTATTCCATGGGTTATCTTGGCAGAAGTATTGGTAAACATTCACATGGCATTGTTTCTCCTATCCAGCCTGTTCAATGGATTGCTCTCCACAATATTGTGTATGAAGCAAATGTTTCATCTTCCTTGGGATCATTTGATACCAACTCAACTCTAGTTTTTGTTTGCTCCACTCTTCGTGAGGATATTGACCAACACAATAATTCTGCTGCACGTTCACTCAAGATTGAGAAACCCTAAGATTGCTTCTATTAAGAATGATTTTTTTTGTTACTACTATTGATGTTTCTTCGCATGCTCCGCTTGTGCACTTCGCACAGAGTCATATGCAAGAATCTTCCTCTACTATCTAATCTGAAAATGCTTTATTGAAAGAACAAATCTCTAGCAAGGCAAGCACTCTCCACTCTCCCAATGGCACCATACAAGCAAAGATCCATGATCTCAAAAATATGCAGGAGGCAATCAAAGTACAACAAGCTTCTTTCAAACAAGAAACTGAATCACATATTCAGTCATGGGCGAAGGTGGTTAAAGGGAACATTCCCCCACCTATGGCGGCAGTTGAGGAGGTCGTCCAAGCCAAACTCGTGGAGGAACGCACTAGGCGTGAGCGTGAGCTGAATCTCAAAGTAAGGGGGCTTCCCTCATCCCAATCGTCACATGAGCCCTTGACGGTTGGGAACTCTTTCATCAGAGATACTTTGGGTATACAGGATATTCACCTAGAGCGTGCCTGGCTCGGTTATGAGTCTACCCTCTTCCTTCGGTTCAGGTCAGCAACAGATAGGCTCAAGGCTCTTAGGGCCAAGAGGTTGTTATTTTCCCTCCCTAATAAGATCTTCCTTGATGAGGATCTTACCAGGTCACAGGTAGCCGAACTCAAACACTCCAGAGATCTAGTTATGGCAACTCAGAAAGCAGGGAAGTGGGCAGTTATCAAAAACCTCCAGGCAGTAATCAGAAACACTTTCCCTCCTGGATGGGAGTCTCGTCCTGGGTGTTCCAAATAACGAGCCATGAAGGGGGTGCATCTGGGCAAGGGCATGACTATTAGATGTTGGAATGGGAATGGCTCCTTTTGGTCCTTGTCGGGTCTTATTCTTGATGCTCTTAGTTCCGCAGACATCCTCTTCATCACAGAGACTCACGAGAGTCCAGTGAGGCCTCTTCATAATATCACGAGTTGTCATTGGTACTCTGCCCATAGGCAGGAGACTAGGAACTCAGGTGGCGTTTGAGGTTCTAGAGGGGTGGCCTGCTTGTACAGAGATTTGCTCCAGAGCAGGATCTCTTTGGTTGTCAGAGATGAGTTTTCCAGGTTCTTATGGGTTCGTATTCAGGGTGTGGGTCCCCCTGTAGGGATAGCTACATTGCAGTGTGTTACTTCCCTCTGACATCCTCCCTTTATGCCATTCATAATGGTCCCAATGGTGATCCCTTTACCGACTTGTATGACAGTATTGCCCAGTACTCAGTGGTCGGAGAAGTCATCCTTCTGGGTGATTTCAATGCCCGCACCAGAGCACTCCAGGTTCCTATTCATGACCGCGTGGAGGATATGTTCTGCACTCGGACAATTGATCCAGAGATAGTGGGCTTGCACAAGACTTCAGAGGATGATTCAGGGCCTCTCACTGCTTATGGCCGACACATCCTGTAGCTTTGAGAATCACATGAGCTAATTATCCTCAATGGGATTACTTGCTTTCCTGATTCACATCTCTTCACTTGTCGACCACATGGTGGTGGTGCGAGTGTGGTGGATTATGTCCTTTCCAGCCAGAGCTCCTTGTCACTGATCAACCACTTCTCTATTTCTTCCATTCCCCTTGCCGATCATGCTCTTCTCTCTGTGTCCCTTCGTGTCGACATTCCCCCCTCCTGCCACTGCTCCCCCCCTTCATGGCCTCCCTCGTACCACTTTTCGTTTCGACGAAGGGGATCCTAATACCTTTTCCTCCAATCTTCGACAACTTCTCCCCCCTGAGTCCCAGTTCTTTTCTATGGGTAATGTTGCTGCCAAATACACCCTCCTTTCCTCCATCATCTGGGAGGCCTCCCTCATGTCCTTCCCTAGTTCCACCCGACCTTCCTCTGCCTCCCACCAACGGAAAACTTTTCCTATGAACAAATGGTATGATGACGAGTGCAAAATCTTCCACAGACAGTTACGACATGCCTTTAACCAGGCCCATCCCTCCTATCCTACCTTGAAAGCCTCCTACCGTTGTCTCCTTCGCCGAAAAAAAGCCTCTTCATCTCCCAACGTAGACGAACTTTATGTGAGTCTCTTCGGCACTCTCCTAAGCATTTCTGGCGCACCATTTCCCCCACCATTCATCTCTTCCCTTCGAGCTTAATCCCCATTCCATGTTTTCTCACACCTCCAGTCTTTATGATATTCCGGACAACCACATATCCAGGTTGACAACCCACCTTCCTTGTGCCACCTTTTCACCTACACTACAATCAGAGAGGCAATCAGGGTGATGAACTGTAGCAGGGCAGCGGATGAGGAGGGATTCCAAGCGGAATTCTTCAAACTTGGTCAAGGGGTTCTTTGTAGTTATTTGACTGACCTCTTCAATCACGTGGTTTGCTCGGGTTTTCCGCTATCTTGGTCACGTCATATCATTCACCCGATTCACAAATTGGGTCCCAGCTCTGACCCCAACAACTACAGGACCATTATGGTGGGTCATACATTCTCCAAACTTTATGCTACAGTCTTACATATGCAGTTATTTGAGGAGTTAGAGCATGGGAACCTTAGAGCAGGGGGCAAGCTGGTTTTCGGCCTGATCACCAAACTACTGACCATATCTTCACTCTCTGGGCCATCATTGAGGAGGCACGTCATTGCTTGTCGAAGGTCTATTGTTGCTTTGTGGATTTTTGGAAAGCCTTTGACTCGGTTCCACGTGATGCACTTTTTCAGAGACTCCGTGACATTGGCATTTCCGAGACCCTTCTCACGACCATCATGCGCTTGTACGAGACTGTTTTGGGCTGCCTCCGCACCTCCCAGGGAGAGTTAGAGTTCATCAGGAGTACCATTGGGGTAAAGCAGGGGTGCCCCCTATCCCCAACTCTGTTTGGGATTTACATTGACGAGCTAGAGTCTTTTCTCCATGAGCATATTCAGGACAGTGATGGGTGCCTTCTGCACCAGGTTTTGATATCCATTCTTTTGTTTGCAGATGATGTGGTTCTCCTAGCTTCTTCTCTGAGGGCTTACAGAGACAACTAGATGCCTTAGCCTTGTTTTGTGATCTTTGGCAGTTGACGGTTAACCTGGGTAAAACCAAGGTTATGGTCTTCAATGGTTTGAAGACCTCACATCTCCACTTCTTCTTCAGGGGTGAGGAGATTGAGATCACCAACTCTTATACCTACTTGGGGATTCTGTTCTCTGGCCCTCGTTTCAGTTTGAGACAGGCCCTCCAGCCTCGTGTCAATAAGGGCTATGGGTCCTTAGTTCTTCTAGAGAGACAGTGCTTCTGCCATCACTTTCAGGACATCTCCTCCAAAATGTCCCTCATGGACTCCCTCATCAGACCCACGGTTCTCTACGGTTCTATTGCTTGGGGACCCTCTTTGTTGGGTACTGACTGGGCCTCCGTCGAGAGGGTCCAAACACTTCTCCTTCGCCGCTTCATCAGGTGTAAGCAAACTGTACCCCAACACATTATTTTGGCGGAGTTTGGAGCCCATCCTTTCAGATTGGAGACCATATTTGACTTGGTTTCTTTCTTGCACCGCATTCGGGGCTTCGCGGACACTGCCAAGGGGCGGGACAGGTACCCGTACTTGGCATACTGTTCATCAGAGGCTATTGCTCTTTCAGACTCCCCACGTCGGCGTCGCGGTTGGTATGCTGAGGTCTCCGAACTTTTGGGGGCAGTTGGTATTCAGATGGACCATCTTCCACCTTTTCGGTACTCCTTGGACACACCGAGCCACCTTCTGCCTACTAAACAGGAGATGAACAAGATCATCAGAGAGGATATTTATAAGCAGTTCATCCATACCACTTGGGTAAATCCTCAGGGGGTTTATGTCCCAAGATGGCCTTTTACGCTGAGCATTTCTTGGAGTTGAGGGACGGTCTCATTATCCGTCCTCAGTACACCCTTCGGCACTGGATGCATGCCCTTCACATCCCCCTTGGTCAGTTCAGGGTTGGTTCTCATAGACTCCGTTGTGAGACGGATCACCACCTTGATCGTTTGGACAGGATTTGCCAGCTGTGTAGTCTCCAGGAGACCGAGACGGAAACACACTTCATCTTTCGGTGCCCCATTTACTACGAGATCAAAGGGAGGTTCCATTGTTTATTTAGGAGGACGCAGGATCTTTCTGACTTCTTCAGGTTTGAGGATCAGAGGTGCCTGGCTTTATACT
This sequence comes from Taxus chinensis, assembly GCA_019776745.2. Taxonomy (NCBI): domain Eukaryota; kingdom Viridiplantae; phylum Streptophyta; class Pinopsida; order Cupressales; family Taxaceae; genus Taxus; species Taxus chinensis. The sequence goes on from JAHRHJ020000987.1 coordinate 142,624, forward strand.
TACAGGAGGCTTTGAAGCTTCGTGAGCACACTCTTCAGCCGCATCCTAGACCGGACTCTACCCAGCGGATCACTTCCTTCTTCACAGTGTTACCTTTGGAGAGAGGCACTAAGCGCCCTTGTGAGACCAACCCCGCTTCTTCCTCCAGATTGGTTCGGCCCAGGGAAACCATCCATGGTTCCCCGAGCCATCACAAGCATGCCCGTACTAGGTCTGGCCTCAGGAGACAGACTAGATCCACCAGGCATCAAAGGGATAGTATTGTGTCTAGACAACGACATAGTAGGCAAACTCTCTCTTCGGTGGGTCGGCATTCTATCCTCAATTTTTTCCAATCGGCCTCGGATGTTAGGAGAGATGGATCTACCATTCCTTGATGGGCTTTCCTCTTTTCTTCTCCTTGGTCGTCTTTCCCCCTTTCTTCCTCTCACTTGTATTTCCACCCCCATTCTGGGTGCGTGTGATTTCTCCTTCCGGTTGGCCACCTCTTCTGGCTTTTGTACTTGTCTTTCTCGGGAACTCTTTGGTTTTCCCGCTTTGTATCGGTGCTCTGTTTTCTGCAGTCCCTTTGACCTACTTTTGTGGTCATTTGTTGGACATTAATATATTTATCTTATCTTATCCCTTGGGACATAAAAGCAACTACTTCAGGCTGTTGATCACATGCAATTTGGTGAAATCTTTTGCACTTTCAACATCTCATTCGATAGATTGATAGTCTCCTTGTACAAAATTATTTTGGTGAATACAATGTTAGCTTGTTTTCTTTAGTGATCGAGTAGTTGGTCTAGTCCACTCGCGTAGGATTGAGTTCTATAGAGATTTTCAATCACAATTACCTAAGTCTCGGGGACGGGGGACAGGGAGACAGAGGGACATGGTTTCTGGGACGGTAAAAATTTCCAAATTTTGGGGACAGAAAGGGGACGACTATTAAAATAATATATAAAGTATTAATATTTTAACTTTATTCAATGAAATTTAGGGATTTAAGCTCTATTTAGGTACTTTCAAGATTATAATTTAATGTTCTTCGTAAAAATAACAACTTTTTAAAAGCAAAAACATCAAAAGTTTTTTGAAAGATTTTAAAAAAATAGGGGATGTCCCCTCCAAGTCCCCGAGTCCCTGAAACGTTCGGGACATCACCAAAATCTAGGGGACGCGTCCCTGCGTAACACTGTTTTCAATCCACCCTATGCTTGTATGATTGCCTTCATTCCATTAGAGCACCTTCTCCAACATTTCAACACCTCCATACACTTTTGCTGTTTTATCAAATTTTCAATAAAACCTCGCGGTAACTCATTTTTCGAATCTTTTTTTGAGATCAATGTTTGTTCTGAATGAGCCTTTTATAGAGCACCAATTCCTATTTGACTTGATGGTTACAAGGACTTGATATCCTTGAATTTCGATAAGATGGATTGGTTTCCTTAGGGACACTTAGTATTACATTGTATATTTGTAGACGGGTACTTGATTAGGCGAAGCTGTCGGGACCCATATTTGAGGATCTATCTCTTTGTTTTTCTAGTCTCTTTCTCCCTAATTATGTGCAACGTTGGTGTGCTTACATTAGTATAGAAGCTATCTTTAGCTATCTAGCTTGGTTTTGTCTAGGTTCATAGTAGAATAGGGTTAAGCTTGAATTAGCTCAAGTTATTATATAGTTGGAGAGATATTTTTACTTGCTTGTTTTCTTGCACGTAAGAACTTATTCTCTTGTGCATAATTAGCCATCTCCCTGCAACCACATGCTATTGTCGAACAATGTAATATCCCTTTTAGAGCAGATTAGCACAATTTTGGATTTTAGCTGAAACCCTTATTCAAAATATAGCAGCAATCTGATTTTTATGCAAACCCATAAGACAAAAAATACAACAATTTGAAATCTTTCTTTATCTATCAAATAATCAAAATACAAAAATACTTAGAAGGTCCAAAGCATCTAGAAACCATCTGGTACAAGTAGATGATGAAATATAATTTTTGGTAACCAAGGTTTGAATTGATTTTCAAACCATCTAACAATAAAAATGCCTACATAAGATCTCAACAATTTTCTCACAAAAGACACTCCAAATGACAAGAGGAGACCCAAAAGAGACACTGCAAACTGAAATCAACCAATTCCGTTTGTTGCTAATGCCTGATGCTGATCTGAAATCCAAAGGGGTGTAGATAGCCTTAGAAATGGCTGCAAATCATGCCCTAGCTGTGATGATCCAAAATTATGCTCAAATGTGACCCCTGAGTGAAGCCACCAAGAAAAGATTGAGGGTTTTCGTTCTCAAATCTGATAACAATGAGGGTTTTCTTCCTCTAGTGATGGATGCTAAGAGGGTTTATGTCCTGAATAGCTGAAAGTACAAGCACAAATGCTCAACTTTATAAAATCAAAATGATATATAGATGATAGATGCCATCCTTCTTCGATAACTTTTCTTTCCTCTTTCTTTCAATTTTGGTGGCAGACTTATTTTATTTAAAAGTCACTTTTATTTTAATAATAAAACATAAGTTGCCTTGTAATATAACATAAAGTTGCGTTTGGCCGATTTTTTATTTTAATAATAATAATATTATTAAGTTGCCTAAAGATTAGAATTGACCAGGCCCAACTTAAATAATATTATTAATTATTTCAATCTAGAAAAGGGGATATTGCAAACAAACTCACCTTGGCTATTTATTCCAAGGTGCCTATTGTATCATTCATCATATGGGAGAGTTGTACAAATATTCTTAGATCAATGTTGCTGCATGTATAGGTTAGTATTTCATTGTGGTTATGGCATGCAAAATGATACTGGATGTCGAACTTTGTTAATTCCATCATATTCATGTTCAAGAAGTTGAATATGGAGGAGAATAGGTTTCCACAATCCTTAAAAATACTAATAATAGAATTTTTGGAAAGATTTGTGTTAAAAAAAGAAAAGTCCTCAACATTTCGGGTTTGAACATACAACCCATCATTAGAAGCATAGTTCACTTACTCGTATTCGGAAAATACTTGTCAGACCCAATTTTTTTCACCCAGCTAATAATTGACAACTTAAAAAATACGCAAATTTCTTTAAAAAACATAAATTTTGTGCAAAATATAGATACAAATGTCTCAAATGGGTCTACAAAACGTTGGGGAAGTGTTTTCAATTAGATTTGAATACAAATAGATTACAAAATCACATCATAATGCGAAAACAACCAACTGATAAGTCTTATGAATTTAATAATGATTGTCATTGAAAATTATCATCCTAAATTGCATACCTCTGCAAGTTTTGAAGTTACAATTTATGATTTGAATACAAACAGATTAGAAAATCACATCATAATGCGAATACAACAGCCAATTGATAATTCTTATGAATTTATGATGATTGTCATTGAAAATTATCATCATAAATTGCATACCTATGCAAGTTACAATTTACAATAATTTACATTTTCCTCTTCCCCGTTCCAAAGAAATATTGGGAAGAGGGTCTAATGTCTCTACTAGTCCTCACACTTGGTTGCAACTACGCACTCCTAGAAGGCTGATTGTAGACATAAATGAGGGTCTTGTTACCTGGGCATGTGCACACACATAAGACAAATAGGGGCCCTTGTCCTTGGGCATATGGAACACATGTTTAAGAAGGCGTGCTTTCTTACAGTTCTTACAGTTTCACATGGGGCTGGCCATGCAGTTTCTTGGTGGGCCCTTGTCCTTGGGCATATGGAACACATGTTTAAGAAGGCGTGCTTTCTTACAGTTCTTACAGTTTCACATGGGGCTGGCCATGCAGTTTCTTGGTGAGATTTGAACACGGTTCATCATTGTGGTATTTACTCTGCTGTACCACTGATTCTCACTGGTTGGGATAGCATTTTGCAATATTGGAACATATATTAGAGACAATTTGTTAGTATTTAATAATTTAGGTGCCTAGTTCAATACTCAAGGTTTTGAGTATCTGTGTTTTGAACAGCTCACACGATCTTAATCATGTTAATTTTTAATTATGCCCTTATGAAAACTTTCAACATATTTGCTATCTATATGATGGTATTTTACAAAGTAGAAAAAAGGTTATTATAATATTATATTTACATTATATGCACAAAAACATTTTTTCTTGGAGGGTACAAAAATCCACAGTTTTTAAAGTCTCTCATCTAAAATATCCTTGTAGGATACCACTCGAAAATGCACAAAATCTATAGAAATTGCAGCAAATAAAAATTCTGATTTTTGCAGGAAATAACCAGCTAGGGCAGCGAACTGATTTTAATTGATATCTCACAAAAAAATATCTCAAAATGTATGAAATTTTAAAGAGAGCTTGCAACAATGATAACAAACACTAGAAAAATATTTTTGAATAATATAAAACTATCAAAAAATTTCATAAAGCCCTAGACAGCTGGAAATCTTAAAAAATTCTTATCTTTTCAAATACAAGTGATAAAATTTTGAAAATCTGGAAATAACATCTACAAATAATGTAAATAAAAGCCCAACCTTCAGATTTGGAAATAACAATCTGAAAACCCTCCAAAAAATGCTGCAAAATCTCAAAGTGGGACGCCCCCCTTAGGAAGAGGCTGAAAACCCTCAAAAATGTCTCCAGAAATGGCGCCAAACCCTGCTCTGATTGCTGCAATAAATCTGATTTGGAAACCCTCGATTCTTCTCCACAAAAAGCCTAAAAAATCCTCAAAAACCCTTCTCTGGAAACTCTGAAAAACAACCCTGAATTAGCTCCAAAATGAAAAACTAGGGTGGATCTTTCACCATCGAAGAGTGCCCTACTAGCTAGAAATGGATCTCTCACCGACGAAACTAGGGTTCCTATGGGATCTTACTGCACAAGCAAAAAGATTGCAAAGAACAGTTGCTTAGTAAGAAAATGTGTGAGTGTGCAAGAATGAACTCTATTACTGCCCATACTCCTTTTATAATTTCCCCAAGCAACAAGAGGCCCAAAAAGACCCCAATCGATCCCTTCTAGGGAGAACCACAAAAACATAAAGTAACTTAAGTTACTTTTCCCCTCCTAGTCGCCATAGGTACTTAAGTGACCCCTAACGAAAGATTATAACATTAAAGTGCCATGAGTGCCCCCCTTAACAACAACACATAACATTTGTTCCCACCAAACCACTTGATGCTCATGTCAACGCAAAAATATAACAAATAAGCAAGGTGGTAATAGTCATCCATACCCAATAACCTCCAACATCGTTAGCCCCTCGGGTATGTCCAAGGCTACGATGAATGAAAAACCTCCTAGGCTATCTGCTCGGAATTGGGGACATTACAATCCTCCCCTCTCGAGAAATGTTTGACCCCAAGGTATCTGCCATTGTTTCTCCACCTCATCCTGCAGTCAAATAATGATCGGTGTGATGCGAAGTAACCAAGACACCCCATGTAGTCATCATGCTCTCCATGCCGTGTGGAGAACAATGCTGCCCCTGAAGTAGTATGATGCCCACACCGACTCTCCACTGGTACCTACACTGAAATTGCCAATTTGTCAAATCCCTGCCAATGCAAGACTTTCATCATGTGATCATTGCATTGCCTCATTAGTTAACTCCTGGGTATGAAAGTCCACTATGAATCTTTGTAGAATCACCCTGAATAGAACTTTCCCCTGAATCAACCTGTGAAACAATCTGTATACGCACAAAGTGTGCTAACTCTCCCACATGACCTGTCACACTCGTGTGAGAGCATAGTTACCTGAGACGGGGGGACTGGACGACAATTTGGAATTTTCTAAATTTTGGGGACGGCGGGGGGACGGCTAATTAAAAAATATATAAATATTTAAAATATAAAGATATAGTGACTAAATTATATAAATAAGCTGAAATAAAACCATTTGAGATTTAAATAAGGTGAAAATGAACTCATGAAACATCAAATACATTCCTTAATACTCATGATTTTTTCAGAAGATTGCAAGAAGTTGAGTTTATGAAAAGGTGCAAAAATTGCATTTTATGAAAATAAGAAAAATATTGCCATCAATGCGTAGAGCTCAAGAAAATATGCACTTTTAGAGAAAATCTGCACCTGAAACGGAGCCACAGAATGAAAGTTATGGCACATGCAAGTTTTTGCTGCTACATCTTCCCGGACCCTTTCCAAAAATGGCAATTTTTTTTCTATCCTATTGTTTTTTTTCACCAAAAATCCAAAAAAGGAAAGAAATGCCAAAAAAAGAAATAAATTCATGGGGGATGTCTGGACGTCCCCCCCACGTTTCCCCGTTCCCCAAGACGTTTTCCAACATTTTCAGATTGTCCCCAAAACGTTTCCCAAAAAAAAAGGGAAGTGTGGGGGAAATGTTTCCCCCACGTCCCTAGGACGTCTCCGAATGTGTCAACATTTGGTTGGGGGACACGTCTCCGCGTAACTATGTGTAGAGTCAGGCTCCTCATAATGTATCTCAATGTGTCTCGTGGGGGAAAAATCCCAAGACTCTAGTAGACGGTCAACCGGCAATATCAACTGGTACATAGTCCACCTCCTGTGCTGAATGTGAACCTACTGAATAACCATGAGTTGATTCCGTCCCTCCACTGACTAGCACATGGGTGAAGTGCTCACCGTTGCATAAAAGCAGTAAAATACATAGGAGTGCTATCCCATGTCGACTCAAAAAATGATGAACCTGTAAGCTCGCAACTTGTCATAGTTACAAACCGTACATGCCTGTATAAAGTTGAGGATATCCTCCCTCAACCCATGCCATCTGAGCCTCTTCGATATGAACCCGTAGGTCTCATCGAAGCTCAAGTGTCCAGTCACGGAAGAACAATGCACATGTCATAGTATCTCCATCCTCAACCATGAATCTGACACAAGGTACAATCTGCCCTGATAGAAGATCATCTCATCCTCCAATCTGTAGTTGTCATCCTGTATGTGACCATCCATAATCTCACAAGTGTATCAGTTCTTGGAGTACTCAACAAGCAAATGAGATCTCCATTCTACCGAAACCTCATATAACCAACACAAGGATGAACTCAGGTGATCTGAACCTGTAATCCCAATCTCTGTAACCGTCCCTTGTGCAACACTACTGGGTCACACCCATACCCATCAAACTCCACATCGGTCCGCAGTAATAAAACCCCTCATCATGCCGGAAAGTCCTCTCCATCCCCTCAGTTACAACCACTTTGGTTGCTCCTGTAGATAATCCCCTCAAGATCACATTCCTTCCCTCGGATTTAAACTTTAGTTGCATCATCTGAAAGTTAGTCCGAAACTCACCAAGAAAGTGAAGCCACTGCACTCCTAACACTATTTGGTCACTCCCATACCAACAATGTGGAAATCATCACTAACTGTGTAGTTACCCATGGCGATGCTCAACTGTGGAACTCTAAGTGTGCATCTCATATACTCCCCGTTGGCTACAATAATGTTGAAGCCCTCAAAGTCCTCCATCTGCAAACCTCGTCTCTCAACCAACGATGCATCAATAAAGTTGTGGGTAGCCCCACTATCAATGAGTACCACTACTCGCCGACTGTGCATAACTCCTCTAACCTTGAATGCCTTGTACATCAGAGTACTAGACAATGTAACTATAAACTCCTAAGGAAAAGTCTCCTCTTGCTCCACATCAACACTGTCCAATGCAACTCCATTTCGAATTTCAATCATCCATCTCGTGGGTCTCTAACTCCTCCTCTGTCACCCTCACTCTCCTTGAAGACCTCAATGAATTGGGCCTACCCTTTTCCTGTGCAATCATGCCATGGAGCCCAAGGTGTACGACAATCGAAACATAGTTTCTTTCGCTTCAACTCATCCCTAAGCTCTCAGGAAATGACTGGCTGCTTAGCCACCTCTTGCCTCGGTGGAGGCTCCTTCTGTTGAAGTTCGTCTGGTCTAGATGGAGGCTCCCTCTGCTGAACTTGAGGTGGAAACCTCAACTTTGGAGTGGCTAACTCCAAATCTCGTGCTCTCCTAATAGCATCATGCAATGAAGAAGGCTCAAATGCCTTCACAAATCCTGCTAGTGCATCTGTCAACCCTGCTATGAAAAGTGAGGTCGGCCTCATCTCTGAAACATCAGGAACCATAACCGATAACCTATGAAAATCTGTGATGTACATATCTAAAGAACATGTCTATCTCAAATGAGTCAACTCCCTGAAGTGCATGTCAGGGTACCTCTTGTCAAATCTGCTCATCATCCTCTGTGTGAACTCTTCATAGGTATTAATATGAATGTTCCCCTATGTAATAAGGCCATAGTGCCACCAATCATGTGAATCTCCTTCAAGGTGTATGATTGTAAACTTAATTACATCCTCCTCGCGCATGGGATTCGAGTCGAAGTATGTCTTCAACTTTTGAATCCAGGACTGCGCGGTATACTTCTTAGAACCATCATAGTGTGGAATGGAGATTTGTCCCAATCTCCTTTGTAACTCAAGTACCTGTGACTGATGATCTCTCTTGGGTTTTTATACCAATTTTCATTTTGCAGTACTCTGTGAAGGGCATGTTATCTCCGAAACCCTCGCTCAAAGATTGGTACCTTTCCCAACAAGGTTCCTCATCTAAAACATCTGATGGTTGCCTTACCTGTGAAACTTCTGGATCCTTCAAGAAAGAGGGTTCATGAAGCCCCAAATGCCTGGTAGAAGAATGGGGAAACCGCTGCCCTGTGAATTTCCACTATCACCTCTGTTGGGCCGTGTGTCCCCATATTACTTGTTTTCCCCTCTATCTGTATGAGTCTCAATTCTGCCCTGTGCTAATCTCTCAGTGAGGTGGCTCAAATAGAGATTAGTAGGCTCCTGTTGCTTCACCATGTTGGTGAATAATTGTTTCATCAAATCAACACCCATATTTTCACTGTCACCCATCTTTTCAACCCAACAAACTAGAGAAACAACTACTCTGTTACCACTGAAATATCCCTTGTGGGATACCACTCGAAAATGCACAAAATATATAGAAATTGTCAGCAAAATAATTTTTTTGATTTTTTGCAAGAAATAACCAGCTAGGGCAGTGAACTGATTTTAATTAATATTTCACAAAATACTTCACTCAAAATGTATGAAAATTCAAAGAGAGCTTGCAACAATGATAACAAACACTAGAAAAATAGTTTTGGAATTTTTTGAATGATATAAAACTGCCAGAAAATTTTAGAAAACCCTAGACAGTTGAAAATCCTCAAAAATTCATATCTTTTCAAATACAAGTGATAAAATTCCGAAAATCTAGAAATAACATCTACAAATAATGTAAATGAAAGCCCAACCTCCAGATCCGGAAATAGCACTTTAAAAACCCTCCAAAAAATGCTGGAAAATCCTAAAGTGGGACGTCCCCCTTAGAAAGAGACCAAAAACCCTAAAAAAATGTCTCTAAAAATGGTGCCAAAACCTGCTCTAATTGCTGCAATAGATCTAATCGGGAAACCCTTGATTTTTCTTCACAAAAAACCAAAAATCCTCCAAAACCCTTCTATGAAAACTCTGAAAAACAAGCTTGAATCAACTCAAAAATGACAAACTAGGGTGGATCTTTCACCACCGAAGAGTGCCCTACTAGCTAGGAATGGATCTCTCACTACCGAAGCTAGGGTTCTTGTGGGATCTTACTCCACAAGCTAGAAGATTGCAAACATCAATTGCTCAATGAAAACAATATGTGACTTTGCAAGAATGAGCTCTCTTTCTCCCCAAACTCCTCTTATGACTTTCTCCCAAGCAACAAGAGGCCCAAAAAGACCCCAATCGACTCCTTCTAGGGAGAACCACAAATACATAAAGTAACTTAAGTTACTTTTTCCCCCCTAGTCGCCATAGGTACTTAAGTGACCCCCAACAAAAGATTATAACATTAAAGTGCCATGAGTCCCCCCCTTAACGACAAGACATAACATTTGTTCCCTCCAAGCCACTTAATACTCGTGTCAACGCAAAAATATAACAAATAAGCAAGGTGGTAATAGTCATCCATACCCAATAGCCTCTAACGTCTTTAGCCCCTCAAGTATGTCCAAGACTAATAAGAATGAAAAACCTCCTAGGCTATCTGCTCGGAATTGGGGGAAATTACATCATCCCTCACAAAAACGGGCATTTTCACCAAACTAGCATTTACTACTTGAAAAGAGGCACATGCTCTGCCAAAGGTACCAATGCCATCACTAAAGCTTAAGGCTTTCTCCAGGAGGAAGCAGTTACTAACATGTAAGGACTTTCTGAAACACAAAAGTTGTTTAATTGATCAACATGCACTATCCAGAGTAAAAAGCAAGTCATCATCAACAACACACAATATCAGTGCTCTAGAAGAGCTAGACATTTAGAATGACAGTTAATGACATCACATTCCATGCCTCCCACAACATGATCGGCCTGTGCATACTTCCTCGCCATGGAGCTAGTTCAGATCACAACGGTGGCATGTAGGAATGAGCCTCTTCAATCTTGTGTGCTGGACTCCTCAAATCCGTTGGGGGCAGTGCAATTTCATCCTCCTTTGGGCTTGGTAGACGACACATTTCATTCCACACCTCTTCTGCATTTGTCTTGATAGGGCAAAGTTTCAGGCCCTTGATTACTTTTCTATACTCATTCCTTTGGCTATAATTTTCTCTTGTTTTTCATCCCTCCGCTATCTCTCTCTGGACAATACTTGGGGGCTATGTATACGATTTCGCTGCTATTGAGGTTCCTAAAAATTCAAACTATTAAAGTAACTTTTGTCGATATAGGTATTATGTGATGTCCCCCTTTTTGGATAAATGGAAATTTGCAACAACTTAAACACAAATTGAACCAAGAAGGATTATATCTTTTTAATTCAACCTCAAATAACCCAATGCCAGCTAATTACAATCCAAAATGGGGTTGTAAGTAGCCAAGGTGATGGGTGAGATGGAAGAATCAATTGGAATCCAAATCTTTTCTAGTTCTGATTTTTATAGCAGCAAATATTAAATTAAAATAACTTGTAGACAGCTGAAACTTCAAAAAATCATAACTTAATCAGTACTTCTTTTCACATGAAAGAAATTGCATAATAAACTAGATTTTTTAGATCCTTCCAATGCACTAACGATCAAAATTTTCTGAGCAAGCAAACCCTTCCAAAATAGGCCCAAAAACTTCATATCTAGTCGCTAGGGTTAGGAAAAATAAATAAAAATACTTCCAACACTTTTCTAGTTTTCAAACACACCAAATAACCTTCCCTTGCTTGGCAATAAATGCTATCATAAACTTGATTTCAGATCTAGCTTATTTACCAATAAAACATGCCAAAATAATCTCCCATTCAAGTCGCCATAGTTAGAAAAACACAACAGTGAACAACAATAGTAAAATAGCTCAAACCTTTCAAAGATCCACTCTAAAATAAGTAAGACACATGCAGATTTGTCCCTTAAATAAATGCATCAACCTCTGGATCAAGTCGCCTAGCCTTAGGAGGATATATCATGCATAAATTCACTCAACAATAACACAAGAAGACTTCAGACTCTCCAAAATATGGTGGTGTTTGAACAAACACCTTTTTTATGAGAACTCATGGGCATACATCTCTCTTTAAGCATGAAGATAATTTGAATAAAATCAACAACATGCCCTCAAGGGGTCGCCACCATCTTCTTTTATATCTTAACTTTTCAAATCTCCAAGTTTCCCTCATCTTTTTGGTGCAAATCTTCATGTAGGAGAGTTACTTTCAAAATAGTTTTATTTCCTAGAAAGTCACATTCCAATTAAAACATTAATTTCCCCTTTTTATTATTTTAAATAAAAAACGTAAGAGGAGAATGAATATTTAATTTTTAAAAATAAAGGAGTTACGACTTTTTTACCAATTTTTTTTTATCCTTTAATCCATGGGAAGGGTGGATTAAAGGTCTTCATAATTTAATTTAATTAAATGGTCCCGAAAAAAGGGACATTACATATTATAAGATCTATTGATATTTTCTACTATTGTTCAACGGTGGTGATGCAAGTAGTTAATGATTTTGGTTGGTTGATTGTTCTTCCTGCAGACACGAAATGTTGATACGGAGCAATACCTGGGTCAACTACCACTGTTTTTGTCTGATTTGTTAAACAGAATCTCATCTCTTCCAGAGGTTAATCAGGCAGAGAATTCTCTGCCACTTGATCAGTTAACGGTATGTGGTTTGAAATTGCAAGAATATTGTTTCACAATCTTTGTTTTATGCTGGAAATTTAATGAATTTGAGATGCTTATGTTTATTAAGAGTTTATTTGCCATTTATTTAGCTTTGATGATGGAAGATATTATTTTAACTATATACAAATAGGAACCCCACCCCCTAGATTGGATAGTTAGAGATTTAAAACTATTTCAGATTTTACAATTGGTCTACTTGATGTTAGCCAATGACCTAAGGACATTAATTATAAAGTAATTAAGTTATAATTCAAGTTTTAAACTCAACATCTGTAATTAGCCTTGCCCCTGAACATTGACTTATCATTTATATCTCTATGTTCCAACTCTGGCTTTATCTGAGAAACAACTTTATGCTTTAATGTAACAACTCACTTTGATAACATTTGGTAAATTATGCTGGGGGGTTATTTCCATTTTCCACTTCTGGAACTATTCATGTCTTGGAATTTATTCGTCTTATTGAATTTAGAAAGCTTTATATTATTAAAGACCCAAAACAATGCTGTTACATCCCGACTTTTCAGCATCGACTTCCCAGACTTTCATGTGGTTTGTTTTTGAGCTAGTAAATGAAAGCTCAAGTAAAAACAAATGAGCAACTAATATCAAAATCTAGTCCAAAAGGGGTTTCAAATAACTCTATTAAATACAAAATCAAACAGCTACTCACCCTAGCCTAATCAAGACAAATGAGAAGGACATTGACAAAAAAAATAGAGGGCGCAGGGATTCCAAAAGGCTAAAGATGTGAATTGAAAAGGAAAGGAAATTGAGTGATTTATCTACCTATTAAGACAAAATTATGGTTTATAAATAGTAATTTGGACTCTGGAGACCTGTAAGAGCACTAAAGGATTTTGGGGGGGGACGTTCAGAGGTATATTGTCAATGATAAATAAAAGTTTACAGGTACGTTACCTATGGTATTTTGAAGATTACAAGGACTGCATATACGTGTTGCAGAAGAGTGTGTTTGCTTAAAGGGAAAATCAGTCTTGATATGTCACTGGTTCTCTATTGGAAACTGTTACATTTTTGCCGCAGCCTTGCAGAAGGTGATATTGTTATGCTATTTTATTTACATGAACATAAATGCACAGAAATTATTGGGTGTATTTCCTTGTCCCAGCACGAGTTTTAAGATTGCTCTTTGGCTGGTTTCTGTATTAATATTTGAATATTTTCCCATGAATATGTCAACTCTAAGTGAAATTAAGCTGGAAGTTGTTCGGGAATGGAAATCGGGGGGAAGTGAGGAGTTCTTTTTTATGTTGCAGGAGGTTTATCTTTGTGTGAGTCTCACAGGGAAGTACAATCTAGTTGGTGCTTGGCCTTAGTGTATCTACAATATGGATGCCTGTTCTAACTCTAACTAAACATAAGCATATCATATATTAGATTATTAATATTTGTTGGATTTTATCTGTGTATATTTAAGTCATCTCAAGATGACCTCAATGAGTAGTAATTACCGTAATGACATTTTCCCTCCTTTATTTTTGGTAATAATCACAAGACAAGGGGACCCACGTAGTACACAAGCATCGTAAACATTTTTGAGTGGGGGGGAGGAACGGTCAATGTAATCCACCACTTTGGTCTTCTGATACTAGTCTTTTTTCATACATTGTCAGGATTCCCTCATAACATTTTTTCTAATGATGTATAATTCTCAATCTATTATTGCCTTTGTCATGCCCCAAATTTTTGCAACCCAAAACTCATTTAATTGACTAGTAAAATTTGAAACTTTTTTTTTTGAAAAACATTCCAGGCATCATGTGGTTTATCCATTATTATTTTTAAAAATTGACCTTCTACTGAACTTCGGGATGGGTGAAGATAACACCCCCGTCTCACTACCATCGTTCACGAGTAATTAAAGCTATTTGAGATTTATATGACCTCTACCACCAACGGGGGAGGGGTGTCTCCAACACACAATCGAAAAGTATTGTGCAACAAAGGTTGGGTAACTAGGGATGTCTTGAATATACTCCAAACATTAATTGTGCCATTCAAGATGACTCGAGTCTTACTCATGTTTAATTTAAAGTGTTAATTTTGCAACAGGGGGAGAAACCATAACCAAAACAAAGTTTTCACATATCTAAGAAGTTATTTGCAACACCATAATTACTATGCTATCAATTAAACGACGTCATTCTAATTTCCTATTCCAAGGCGACGCCTAAAGGTGGAGGTATAAGATAGTCATGACATTGATTCCCCAGTTAACAATGCTTTGAGGTTCAAATCACAAATTTTTCCATCAAGGAGGTTGGCCATACCATAACAGTAGGGGTTATAATTTGTTCTTAATACAGTGGTTAGAGTAAACAAAGATGATTAGAAGCAGTCTAAGGAATTATTTGTGCAAAAAGGATGACCAATGCTTATATACTCATTCCATATTGTTAAGCTCGAAAGAGGAATGTGCCAATACCCGCAATATTAGTTTGACTAATATGGCTAAAGAGAAATAGTGATCGCCAAATTGCGATATTATACTATCGTAGAGCAAAAACCTTAGTCGGGAAGTATACTCAATTCGTAGCCTTATGTACACTGATTACAAGTGATTATGTTTGAAATGTTTTCCACTGAAGGCTAGTATAACAAGGTGGGTATTAGTCATTATTTAAACGCAATTCTATTTACGTACAACTCCCAATCACCATTCATCTTAAGTTTAAAATTTGGAGCTAACATTAAAATAGTTATACCTCTACTTTCATTAGATGGGAGGGGAAAAAACCCCATAAAAAAAATACTTGAGAGGTCTTATCCTAGGTTTAATAAGGGCCCTAGGATCAAACCAATTTACACCGTTGATTTTAGGCCTTCCTAAAAACCATAATCTCATCATATGATTTGTCTAGAGCAATTTATTTCTCTTCATTCTCTCATTTCTATCCTTATTTGTTTGCCTTGCAGGTTATGGAGCACATGAGCACCCATTTATGGAGGCACAAGAGGATTATTTGTTTATTACCTTTGCTAATTATTTCTGTTTGGTTTGTATTCCTTAAACACATTTTCATTTCATTTTCAGATGCCCTTATTGGGGTTTCAAGAAGGTATATACATGTGTATATGTATACAAAATATATACATACACACGTAGTAACTCATATACTTGCGCAAGCACACACACACACACACACACGTGCTTGTGTTTTAGACCCGGATGGATCAAAAGTGAGATGCATGCATGTACAAGGTTGTAGGTGGCAAGGTGGGTGAGTGATTGTGCATTGATAAAATATATATGAAAACAAATATTCAGTGGTGTGTGGCTGCGCCCACCCACAAAAAATGGAACGGGGCAAGGGTTGGTGGGAGGCAGTCGCAATGTGTTGGAAAGACATTCCAGGTCTACAAGTTTGAAATTTTATTATTATTATTTTTTTTTATAATTATTTCTTTGAACAACCACCGCCCCAAATGAGTTTGTTTATAGATATAAGTTTATGTTAAATAATATTTTTTGGTCGTGATAACTCTTATATATATTCCTATTGACAAAATCCATATATATATTTATTTGGATTGTTATATATATATATATATATATATTTGTATAATGAAATGATAAAAAGAATCACCATTTATAACTTATGTTGTTTGGTTTATTAAATAAAAGCTGAAACTTGGAATGCTATAAACTTATATACAAGTACACACACACACACACACACACATATACTTGCTCATATAAGTATTTACATATAAATTTAATTTCATACCAATATAACAATATACCTCACTAGGTATATGAAATTCTGCAACCTTAACGAGGAGTAAAAGAGACTATTCCAAAATGTAATATCCCCAAATGGATATTTTGACTCTCATTCGGATTCTTAGCAAAACCAAAACTTGAAATGCAACTAATAGAAAATATACCAAATATGTATTATGCAGATCTAAATAAAATATGGAAAAAAGTGACTAGGGATTATTAGGAAACCCACATAAACTAGTCCTATTTATTAGCTCTTGTGTTTCCAAAATGAAATAGATATTTTTCAAGACCAAAATCTGTAGATTTAAGGCATAAAACAAATCTGAAATATTCTTTAGAAAATGTGATTGGGTTTATGATTAATTCCCAACAAATCTTCAATGAAATTGTATCATTTTTTTACCCACAACTGATCCTAATTTTTTAACAGTCATACAAAGATAAAATACTGAATATTTTGGGAGCAAAACAAGCTGGAAAATTCCTCAGAAATCTATAGCTAAAGAGGATTGAAAAACAGCAATATAACACCTTCCAAAAATTATGAAAACACTTGCTTTTGACCACTAAAAATTAGTACAATATATAGAAACAAATTACAGACCAAGAATGTCTTTCAAACACATCAAAATGACCAAAATATGAGTCACTCCATTAGAGAAAAATAGTCTAACACTGCTGCAATATTATTTATCACCCTTTTAATGCAAAAACTCAACACCAACTGCTGGAAATAACTAGAAACTAGTGAAGCACAATAGAATATCCTGATGTGTAAATCCCTCACATTATCTAAGAGGGTTTTTTTCCTCTAGAGTCAATCTGAAGGGTTTTTCATCCTTGGATTAATTTGCTAAAAATCTCAAGGCTTCAAATGCAAGAAGAGAAAATATCAAATCAATCTAGAATACATCTACATAAGTCAACCTCTTCTTTATATAGGGAATGGGACCCAAAGTGACCTTTGGACTTCCAATGAAAGTGACCTTTGGACTTCCAAATGAAAGTGACATTTGCACCTCCAATGAAAGTGACCTTTGGACTTCTAAATGGAAGTGACATTTAGACTTACCATGACAATGACCTTTTGACTTCCAAATGGAAGTGACCTTTGGACTTCCCATGAAAGTGACCTTTGGACTTCCAAATGTCATTTTCCATATGATGAATACAAGACACAAATAATATTTTATCCTTCCTAACTTCATTATTCCTCTTTGGCCCAAGAAAAAAATAATAATAACCCCTTCACAATGATATTTTCCCCTCGTATTGACTATAGGGACTGTTATTTATTTTTATTAAGTCAAATAAATTAATATAAGTGCTTTAATAATTTTATTTTATTTTTTTATAGCACTTTATAATAATTTATTGTGACTTAAGTCACCCTTATATTTTTCCTTTGGCCGTCGGGTTGACAAAATAGGCCAAAGGTCTTTGATTGGGAAAAGGGGACATTACGAGAAAGATCTGTGAGACATATGTGTCATCTAGATTGATCAGCATGCTCAAGTAAATACAACACCTAAACCAGAAGTTCAAGGCAACAGACTAAATCTAGACATTTTCATTTGGAACATGCGAGGAATTTATGAATTAAGTGATATAGCCTACAAGATATGACAGTCGAGATGAAATGGAAATCTATAAACCAAAACAAGGAGACACCTCATTTCCAACATTCAATGCATCAGTAATTGCAAAGTTTTCAATGACTACAGGAACATGGAAGCAAGGTATGCCACTTATTAATCAAGACAATAGCAGTTGACCGTACAACTGATAATTCTTCTGCCATTTTTGACAAAATGCATCAGGAATTGAGTCAACCGAAATCAAGGTATCATGGAAGCAAAAATGGGTGAAGACATGGATGATATCCACAAGGTATGAAGGGATACATAATGGGTCACAATTTAATATGCATAATAACCATTTCAACATTTGAGTCATAGGATTCATGACGTTTGTACAGTAATATGCACTCCCCCCAGAAACAGCATTTGGATTCCATTGTTCCTTTAACATGAATATGCGCCATATATAAGTGTTACAAGTTTATGTCAAGATTTGTTTATTTGACAGGTTAAGATGCCATGATCTCCGAACACTTCAGCATTTGGCCGCCATTCTAACATTGCTGCAGCATGTGTACTTGACCACAACAAGCAAATCATTAAGGAAGGATAACTCTGCTTCAAGGAATTTAGATACCAAGCAAACTTTGGAGTTGAGGACTGTAATATTCCCCTTCCCAATCGAAACTTAGCCCAAAGTTTGACGGCTAAGCAAGGTGAACAAAATGGGTGACTTTAGTTTTAATAAGATTATTATAAAGTGACATAAGAAATGAGAAATACCTTATAAAATAAATTATATGTAATGTTCTTATATTATATTAATAACTTAAAAATAGAAAGCCTGCAACATAAAGTAGAAACTTATTAAGCCAAAAATTTATGTATTTATTTTCTAGGAAAAAATGTGACTTGCCATAAGGAAGATTAACTACAAGTGGTAAATATATTAAATGAAGAAGGTGAAATTTGATTATGCAAGTTGAAGGACCTTTAATTGGGCCAAGTTCTTCTATAAAAGCAACTGGTTGAATTGAAAACTTTAGTGAGAGATCATCGGCTTTGTACTAATAATATGAATTTCTGATTCTTGTGTTAAGCAGTTAAAAAGCTTGAGCAGTAAAATTATCTTGAGTATCGAAAACCCTCTATTGTTTATACCCTAGATTTCAAGGTTTGAAAACCCTACCTCTAGTTTGTGAGGATTCACTACACAAGGGATTCCATTGTGTTCTCAGCGGAGTTAGCTGCAAGTATTTCAGGTTAGCTTTTCAGCAGTTAAAGGAATAAAGGTTGCAGATTTTTGTCAAGGGTTTGGAAAGAGAACGTTAGCTTGTTAAATTTCCCACTCTTTTTTATACGTTTTTGTTGTAATTTCTAAGCCCAAAACCCTATTCTTAGCAAATTGTTGTTTTGGCTATTTATCGGAACAAATGCTGGTGGTCATTTGTATGAATGGCTAACATAATTGCATTCTCCCTATTTTTCTAAGTCCGTGCATAATTTATTTGTGTGAATAGGAGCTTTTTGAGTGATATTATGAATTTTTGAAGTTGCCATAATTTTCCGCAGACTGGGGTTTCAAAATAAATTAATTTCAGCCTTCTTGTGCATCAAAATCTGTATTTTTCTTCATATTTTGGCTTTATAAAATTGAAGGATCGGATTGGAGTGGAAATATTAAAGTTTAAACGTTGATTGTTGTGAGTTTCCTTTCATACCCTAGTCGCACTTCCCATGTTTAATTCATATCTGCATGATACTTCATTGGTATTTTGTCTACAAGTTGCATTTTAGGGGTTGGGGTTTGCCTAAAATCCATTTAGGGCAAAATATGTCCATTTGGGGACATTTACAGGACCATCATATGCAACAACTTCCCAAAATTGGTAATGTTTTAGCAACATACTTAAGTTAAGTTTCTGGCATTATAAAACATGATTGGCCTATAGAGTAACAACCATTTGGTTCCAATGAAGGATAACTTCCCTACAACAAGACCGCATACCCAAATTTTCTTCTTCCCTACGTAGTAAATACTTGTTACATAGGATTAACAATGAAATTAATCAAGTTAATAACTCCATTTTCATACCACTTACATGAAGATTACAATTTTCTTTTTGTAAGTAGAAAAGCCTCCCTAAGAACTGGGAATCACTATACCAAAGTTTTTATTCTATAGTGAAATTTTCTGTTCCTCCACGCAAATGAATACTCCATAGCAAGAAGTTATCTCCAAGCAATCGTGCTCCATCACTTCAAGTAGCAAGTCTCCAAACACAAGAGAGGTGGCTTGGTTTTCCATCCAACCAATTGGCATCATTACATGCCATCTCCAAATGTGGAGGACATGTTAGCCTCCCTCCAAGCCCATGGGAGAGAGAGGTTGCATGCCTCCAAGATGCACAAGGTGAGTGGGAAAAATATAAGACAGCAACCACATACAAAAACCAAACCAAATTTAAAACAAAATATTAACCCACATGTATAATAAGCACGATACTTCCTAAGAGGGGAAGAGGGGGAATGAATGAGTTCCAAGATATCCATAATTTCCATACAACCAAAAGGGTTTCTATTCACCCTGTCAAATGACTCCAAGTCACCAAGGCCCACTCAATCCATCCAAAAAATAGATAATTCCCATAACTCCCAAAAGGAGGAAAAAACAATTAATGAATAAAACTAAGGAAAACAAACAAAATTCCAACACTTTACTACTTATCCCTTTTGACATTGAAAACAAAATCACAGAAAGCAACCATTGTTACCATGCAAAATCATCATGAAGTTGAGAAACTTACCTCTCAAGCCAAACAATCCAAGTCCCAAATTTCATGACCAACCTCCATAAGCTCCATTTCTTCTTCCCAAGCTTCCCATGAGCTCCAAGTATGTAAGGAGGACCCACCAAGTCCCCCACACCAAGTCCCTCCAAGATTCTAGATCTTCCAAGTAATCTCCTATAACTCCTAAAAATGCACAAAAATGAGGCAAGAAGTCCCTACCCCTAAAAAATTGAGGAATAAGTAGGGAGAAGCAAAAATATTCAAACCAATGGGATGGTGACATGTGTAACCCATACCCTTTCTCAAAACCCAGACCCTCTAAGTCCATATACAAGCATAATACAAAAGACATAATGGAGAAATATCTACCAAAATTAAAATAAAAACTTAAACAAATATCTCCTCCAATTCCAAGGTGGCTCAAAAAAAACAAGATTATAAAATTTGATGTGGACAAGAGGGGCTCAAATGGGAGATGAAAAATCCCATTTGAACCTTGAAAAAGGTTTTTGTATACCTGTAGGTAGGGTACAAGGGGTCCATTTTTATGTAAATGGACAGCCCCAATGATAAAAAGACCTCTTACAATTTCCCATTTTTAGCCGAATTTCGGGGTTGGAAAAATTAGTCGACAAGGAGACAGCAATGGGGCCCACCTAACCCATGCTTATGTGGTCCCATACTTCTTTAAACATGATTAAAATAATATATTAATCTTTAAGCAAGTAGGAACCATGAAACTCATAAAATTGGTTTAATCTAAAGATTAAAATAATTAATACTAAAATGAATCCAAAGGAGCCAATCATCCAAGGTGACCAAGCCAAAATACCAACACCCAAGATCAATTATGGATTTCCAATTCCATCCCAACCAACGACAAACAAGGCGAAACCAAACAAACAAAAGGGTGAGGATTTGGCCCAGGCGGCCAATTGTGCAATCTTGGAGGTGCGATCTTGTGATTCCCACGTTCTCTTGTGGTGAACTTGTATCTTGCACACTCGATTCACATGTCATCATACCTGCTCGATACAATAAACAAAATGAAACGATTCTACATATATCTAATTATTCAAAATCAATTTCAAGTTAAAAACATATAATTTATATAATCAATTAATATCCATAAAAAGATAATAGCCAAAACAATATACATCCATAGTCATACAAAAATATAATCCATCTAAATCTCATATCAATAATAGTCATAGCAACCTTACCATAAACAAGCCATAATGATAACAAATAGTAAATTGGCATCGTGTGCTTCAAAACACAACCTCTCCAATCAGGTTACCACATTCTAGATAACGAGATGACCAATTAATATACATATTCAAAATAATTAATCGTTACGAAACACTATTCAAGATATAATTCATGTAAACCTTAATTCACTTATACCCATAATAGTATATCAAAACCAGCGCTTGGCACCCATAGTGATTAAGGTCCTATAGATCTATCCACCGCCCACTGTGTGGCACTTGGTCTCCCCCTCACTATAGTACTGATTAATCTCTTCGGCACCTCCGTCGAAGGGAAGGGGTCAGAGAGAACTGTCAGCGGTATATGTTATGTTGTTCGTATTGTTGTGGGACGGATGAAGCCGTTCTTTTGACATCCGTATTTGTTCTAAGGTTGCTTGAAGGCGTTGCCGGAGTGTGGACTAGACAGGGCTCCCTGCTCTTTGAGATAGGTTGCTTGTCCACCCGACATGATCGGGTTTAAGGGAATCGCATACCATTATTCCATGAGCACGAAGAACGCTGATTGCGTGTAACATCTATTTTGGATGGAGTAGGGGGAGGTGGTGACACCCTGGATGGACAATCGGAAGATGCTAATCACTTGAGGACCGGGGCAGTAAATCGGATTTGTGAGCCTCATACATCACCCTACCGAGGAACAATTGGCAATAAGTGATAATATAACAACAAAAATCATAGTAATTCTATTCAAAAGATCTTGGTAGTATCCATTTAAATGTCTCAAACGAGAATATATCATAGAGTCAATCGTTGAGCAAAGGAGTGAAACTGGTGGGCACTACAGCCTCTAATTCTAGTTTTACCATGTGTTTTTTATGAGAGTCTTGCATTTACATTATGGCATCACATAGTGGCTCATCCATTCCTCAGAGTGTTTCATATTAAACATGGTGTTCTTGTATATTGTTGGAAAGCTTGTGATATTTCATCTAGTGTTATGAAGTTTTTGGGCCATTAAACATGCTTTCAATAAAGATCTGACAAAAGGTTAATTTTTTTACTAGCATGATTCAAAAACAAAATGTATGGTGTTTCACTTGGGAGAAATATTTTATCAAAGAATTGAAGGACATGCCCATTTCTATATAATCACTCTTAAAAGTATTAGCATCTCATTAAAGCTGTAAGATTCAAACTCATCAAACAAAAATGATTAAGTGGGTGAGTGGACTGCGGTATAGAAAGTGAAATTCAGCAAAAGTACATGATTGGGTATGAAATGTGAGTAGTCGTATAAGCAACCCTCTCATAGGATGTTATAAGTAAATCACCCCATTTCTGATATTTTTTGACTGTTACCAAATTTTAACTGGGTCTTTTGCAACCTAAACTTATTTCTGCCGAGCTATATTGGTTTGAGTACAATCAGTTTTTATTAGAATGATCATTCGTTCATCTTGTAATTCATTGTTTTGTCTTAGTGTTGTGGTTTTCATTTCTCTAGTGAGAATTCATAGTTTGAGCTTACTGTTGTGGTTATCATTTCTATAGCGAGAATCCATTTTCTGAGCTTACTGTTGTGTTTATCATTTCTGTACTGAGATCTCATTGTTTGAGATATTCATTCATAATTAACAATCAACTGGTTTAAATATTTGATTTAAGATAATGATTTTTCTTTAATTTGATGTTTCATCTAGTTTGTGTTCAGTTATCAAATCAGCATCCTGCTTTACTATGTGCATATAG
Source organism: Taxus chinensis (assembly GCA_019776745.2). Lineage (NCBI taxonomy): Eukaryota > Viridiplantae > Streptophyta > Pinopsida > Cupressales > Taxaceae > Taxus > Taxus chinensis. The sequence goes on from JAHRHJ020000987.1 coordinate 165,927, forward strand.
TCATTATTTGAAATGTGCTTGCATTGAATGTACTCATTTGGCTGATTTTGCACAGGTCAATGAATATCCTCCCGGAGTTGGGTTGTCTCCACATATAGACACACATTCTGCATTTTATGGATGCATAATTTCTCTTTCATTGGCTGGCCCTTGCATAATGGAGTTTAGAAAGTACACAAGTGGAGGTTGGTCTTCTTCTAAGGAAAAAGATGCTGATCTTGGACAGCTAGACATTGATCTGAGTGGTGTGGAAAGTAATGTTGGCAACCAAGGTTCCATAAAACATCCGATGTTTGAGAGGAAGGTCCTTTGCCTTCCTCCAAGGTCTCTTCTTCTATTGTCTGAGGAGGCACGCTATGCATGGCACCACTATATACCTCATCATAAGGTATTTACTATTTTTTGGAACAACTATTATTTTGAGAGTTATCTATCAAATTTTCTAGTTTTGTTGCATGTTGGATCCATTAATTGGAGCATGCAATGGTGACACATTGGGGTTCAACAAAAAAAAAGGCTTGGCAGAGATATATAGATCCCACAGTAACTAAATTTATACTTGACTCTCAACTTTTTTTCGTTGTTGACTACTACTACTTGCTGTTATGACACTATGGGTGAAAAGGTCCATGGCCATTTGCTGATATGATACCTCGTTGTCAACTGAGAGAGCCCTTTTAAAAATTCGAAGGGACTAGGCATATCTATTCCTTATCATCCAATCAGCAACAAATCAATAAATCAAGGGTGTTGTAATGACCAATCCTCAGATCATTAAATGATCAATCCAGGATGTTTATCTCAAAAAGTTAAGCACATGTGGGAGTCACCTATTACCGAGAAAATCCTGGTTTCTTAAGCTGACCTAAAGGGAAGTTGGTTCTAGGGTTGATTTTATGTCAGTCGAATGTATTGAATCTCAAGGGCTAAGTGCTTAGCTGAAGGGAATTAAGCTTATTCTATGGTTAAAAGCATTTTTTTCCCCGTCTTATGGTAATGGACATCCCTTTTGGGGAGTTCTTGTCTGGGAGTTGTCCCTGCATATTTGAAAGAAAAGGAAGGTCCAAATGTAGATGGTGTTACACAGGCAGAAACAATGTTGGACAGAAGAGAACAAAAAGTTCAATGCAAGCTGTGGTGATATGCTGGAGCTATAGGAACTATAGTAGCTATTTAAGAACCACAATATACTGATAGTACTAATATGTTTAGTAAGGGGTGGAGAGGCTAAGAAAATGTGAAATAGCAGTAGGTGGGTAGGTGAAACTATAGGTAAGCACCATGGTCACGAGGATTGAGCCACTGGGAAAGCTATATTCTGGAAAGGGCCCATGTTCTCTTAACAGAAATCTGCCATTGTAAGAAACTCTTGCTGGAGGGATCATGCCTTGAAGAGCAGCTCCAAATGAACACCGTACTTATTAAAATTGTGCCTTTTCATTCACTGCTGTTAACATAGTCAATTACTGAATATCCTGGCATTTACATTCATAAAATATTATTAAAACAAAAGGTGGAGTAATTCTATTGGAATTGACATTCAAACTAGCTAAAACCAGCTATGTGGTATTGATAACCAGGAATAAAAACAATAGATATGCATGGTTGGGGGAAGAATATCCAATCTGTTGACAAACAACCATGGGGACAAGCTTAACTCAATGTCTTGCAGCTGGCCCCATCATCGTTCATGCATATGGTAAGTTTATGTCCTGGTCTTTCTCAAGATGTAAAAACCTGTCTCATTTCTTCTATTGGAGTAGTTATTCTCATGGTTGGATCTTGGTCAATATAAATAAAAACCTTCCCCATAGTCTAAATAGGAAGGTAGGGCCCGTATCTTGATCTAATTGCGGATGGAGAAGGTAAACCTTTTTTTTTTTACTTCTAGTTTCTGTTTGTTAATTGAATTCGTAGCTATTTATTCGACTTTAGTTACATATATAGGGTTTGGTATCTTAGAAAAAGGCAAGCCACTGTGATAGAATGACCTTGTTTTCCATGGGTTCCTGGGTGAGAAGCATCATCTTGCAAGTTACTAGGTGTAATCACTACGACATACAAGATTCTACTTTTTGAGTTCTTAGAGTAAATAACCTGTTTAAATGTTTCCGGAGGGAATATAAAAGATGCATTGCGTGTGGTTTCTCTTTCATTTATTTTTGGAGCCACCCCTTTTATGGAGTCTTCTGTTGCTTCTTGTTCCTAGATATATGCTTCAGTCCTTTTGACGAACTTTGGTCATTTTCAGACATAAAATTTAAATTTCTAAGGTATCTGTCTTAGCTTTTTATGCAGTGAGTGTCTTGCTTAAACTGTATTTGGAGGGAATTTTGGGGCTGCTCCCGCACATAGTTTCAGCTATGGGCATTCAATTCCCAAGGGGATGTTGACAATGAATGTCAACTCATATCTATTCAGCATCGCCATAATAGGTTTGGTGATAGACATACAGGTTAGCTATATCACCAGAAGTCTCTTGTTCCCATGTGTGTATGCAGGTTTGGGGTAGGTTGCTATTGTGGGAAACGATAGTACTTTAGATAATGGAAATGGTAATCAATATTTCATTTCATTTGTGGCCAACAATGCATCTCTAGAAGCCTGGTATATTGTTTCAGGTGTCACAAAGCGCATGCTGCATGAGTGATTTGAATGGTAATGGAAAACAAGGTGAGATAGTTGCTGGAGAGATAATGTAGACCAGAAGACAATTCCACAAGAGTTCCTATAAGAGATTTCAAGAATGTGAAAGATGTATTCTTTGCATTGGATTTGAAGGACTTTTTGTAATTCAGATTAAAACAACATATCAATCTGACTTTGATGAACATAAATATTTTCCTTAAGACAAGAAAGATGACTTTTAAAGATTCTGAAAAGAGTGTAGGAGAAGGTGACCTTTAAAAATACGCTTCTTCAGTAGTACAAGTACTATCCGTGAAGAACCGTCCAACCTATACTTGCATGGAATGACAAGATACAAGGCCAATGACTATAGCACCTAGGAAAACACTGAAAATGAGTCAACAAGTGAAACATAATAGGTATAGAATGAGCATCACGTGTATTAACAAATCATCCATCTATTAAGGGCATCCATGCATATTCAGGAAATAAGTAGTTTATAATATCAGTGAGGCCATTTTAGTAAGTACAAGATTCAACATTGTTGCACGAATAATAAATATATACTACACATGGAAGCCTCCCGTTACAAATAAATATATAGTTAAAATAAGTGCACTGGATTTTCACACCTCTTGAAAGCAAAACTCAAACTGAAAATCAAGTACTGTACTTTAGTCGGACAGTAGCAATAACAAGTCAGACTGGCCAAAGCTGCAACTTCTGGTCAAGTTCTTAATTAGTTGGTCAAATGCAGCAGGATTCTTCCATCAAAATGGCCATTGCAGTCAAAGAGATAAATTCATTAAGAGTCATCTGCTGTTCAATACTACTGTAAAATAAAAGTTGAGATCAGATCAGATCTAGTCATCTCAGCAATTTCAATCAATCTGCGGGTCAAATGGTACCTCTGTCGTCTTCTTGTCAACTTTTGTATTGGGGACTTGGAATTTCAGCGGATTGGTCAAACTGGGTCATTAATTGACCTATTAATAGTAATCAATGGAAGTTTAACAATGGCAGTTAAGTATTGGTTATATAAGAAAAGTTAACAAAATTCCATGTAGGTTTGCCAAAAGGGAGAAAACTGACATTTGACTCAGTTTAAACTGATTAGTGATTTTCCTTGAAGATATCTTATTAAACATGTTACAAATAAGTACAAATGATGCTGTCATAATTGATGGCACAAATGATGCCGTTGCCTTCTCTCTTCGTAGTTGAATGTTTTTCACGGTTTCTGCTTTGAGACTTTCTTCTGTCACTCTAAAGACAATGTACAATGTCACGGTTAAGTAAAGCATTGTTCCCGGGTGTAAGATTATAGTTGAGGATTATTCCATGAATAAGGTTTGCAAGTAGTATTACAGAAATCCCAACTGCAAAAATATTTTATCTTCATAGATGCTTAACGTATTTCATAATTTGCCAAAGGGTAAACTAAAAGATGCATGCTGCGCAAGTAATATGGTGAAAAGTATCAAAGAGATGGGCGGTAATGATCAATGTGAGTTGTTATTGTGATCTTCACCATCTTGTGAAAATACTCTTCCTTGAGGTTGCAAAATATATTGACATTCATAGATGATTTGATATGGATCTTTCACTCAATGGAATGATCGAGCCTTTCAGAACCTAGTGTAGCAGCAGCTATGACGTCTACAGATGTGCGACCAAGAATCCTTGCAAGAGAAGCTATAAGCCTGATAGATTTTGAAATTGCATAGTTTTCAACTCAATTTAATTACATATTCCGACCAATTTGTATTTGCAATTGATTTAAATAGGATTTACATTTGATTAGTTTAGGATTAACCAACTAGCTAAAAAATAGGAAATGGATCCTCATTTGATTGGTGCAACCATTGCAGGATCAACAATAACTCATTCCCTAACAGATAACAAACCACATTCCTGATTAATAGGATGTCATAGCTTAGGACCAACCACCTAACAACTTGGAGGAAATCTAGAAATTACACCTACTAATTACACACACATTGGGTAAAAAACAAAAACTATAGAGTATACATCGTACAACTATCCTAATTACCCTATATACGTTATAATCCTCATCATTCCTTTCAACAATATAAGCGTTGATCTCTAAAGCATACAAAAGATAAGAGCAAAGAGTCAACATGTCAAAAACAAATTCAATTAACAACTTGCAGAAGTAGTGAAGCGGATGTTGCATCACTAGAAGAGTTGAAGAAAGAGACTCCAAGGAGGAGCTACAATCGGAAAATGACGTTGATCCAAAGAGTGGCACGCTAGAAAATGACTTTGATGCAAAGATTGGCACACCTTGAGCATGATCCCACAAGAAAAAGGGCACCAAATCAGAAATAGAAGTAGATATTGTGGAACAACCAACATAAAATGTTGGAGAAGAAGCTACAGCAACTGATGACAGAGTAGTCGTAGAAAGCATATAAATGCTACAAATTTTTTTCAGCATATCGAAAAACGATACCGTAATCTAGGCCTGAGATCTGAAAACAACTTGAAAGGCCATTTTAGAATTAGGTGAGCTGTGAGGGCCATGGTAAACACCACCAACATGAAAATGAAGAGATCAATCAAAATCCAAAGGGATGCAGTTGGAATGAATCTGTTGGAGCTCAAACTTGCACTCGTCTCAGATCAGGTTGAACTGAGTCGTTGAGGCAACAATGGGACTATCTCCAAGTTGTGGGACGTTGCGTGCTTGAGACAAACCTCCGTAGAAGGCCGGTTCCTCTACTTATTTCTACCGCTAACAGTACTCCTAATTCTGGAAATGAAGCTATCTACTGCTACTCTACGATTCCAAGGGACTAGGGTGAGAAGGAGATGCATGAGTGAAATCCTAAGCTAAGGGAAGGCGATAGTGCCAAAAAGAGGGTCGATCACTCTCCTCGAGGGGCAAGAAAGGGAGAAAGCATGGGAGAGAGGGCGGATAGGCACATGCCACAAACAAGAACCACGTAGACAACTTTCTATGTGCTGACAACACATGAACATGGAACCTGCAAGCGGGAAATGCACACAACATGCCAAAACGTAGTAGAGAGGCAAGAACACATAAAATGCGATAAGGGCAAACAAAAGTGCCACAAAACCCGATTTTATTGCTTAAGGGACGCACAATCATTTACATTCATGGCATGAGGCAAGAATGCATTGTAGAGACCAAGTCCAAGGTCTGGAACTCGTGGGAAGTGGTACACCATTTTGGCATGGTGCCATTACAACAAAGAGGGATTTGTTTCAATGAGCAGAGCTCTACAATTTATAGAAGGAGAGAAAAAGAGGAGAAAGAGGAAGGAAACTAGAATTCAAATCTTCAACCACCAACAACAAGCAATAATTGCCTGCAAGGACGTCAGATGTGCCTCCCTATGTCTGTTTGGCATGTAGAAGAAGGAAAGAGACCAAATCTGTAGAAATCTGGTGGTTGAATCAATTAGATGTGTGCATTAATGATCAGAAAAATGTTTCCCTGTTTTTCGTCTACCAAATCATGCCCAAATTTGATTTTGAAAAGTCCAATGTGTAACCCACATCAACACCTTCTAAACAAGCCCAGGCGCGCGTGTGTCAGTACTTTGTAGCAAAAGTTATGGCGATTTGAAGGTCTGTAGTGCAAACTGAACACACAAGACACGTAGCGCATGCTGATTGACTGAAAGATTCGGCCAATTGTTCATTTGTTTTGTCATTTCTGCCACATGTCACACAATGGTTCGTCGTCAGAATTTGGCACCCTGTTGGCACGCGCTTTGATAGGTTGCGTGTAGCACACTCAAGTCTGAAAGGTTGTCATGTGGCACAATGATTGGCGTAGAAGAAGGCGCGAAGGCGCACACGAAAGGAAGAGGCGCAGAAGAGGTAAGCAAAAGACAGGCACGTAAAGGTAACGCACGCGGAGGGAAAAGATGCATAACTACAAGAGACAAGTATACAAGCAGGGCGCGAACATTTGTTGAGGAATGCGCGGGAGGAAAGAAAGGAAGGGCGCGAGAGCAAGCCAAGAAAAGAAAGAATGAAATGCGCAACGCTCAATTGCAAGGCATAGTGCACAAAGGAAAAATGCAGACAAGGAATATGAATGTGCGCAAGGGATGTGTGAGACTCATGAGGAAGCACATGCCCAATGGAAAAACATGCAGGGCACTTAGATGAATTGGAGGGTAAGTCTACAAAGGTGCGTGCAAGGAGTGCACGACACATTGGGAATGAAAGTGGGTGTGTAGAAGGAAGGCGCAAAGGGAAGTGGAAGGAGATAGAAGAATACAGAGGGAAGGGGACACGCGCGAAGCAAGTGCGGGAAGAAGCGAAAAGAAGGGGATGCAAATGGAGAAGCAAGGAGGACACACGAGAGAGCGTGGAAGAGCAACAGCTATGCCAAGGTGCTAAGGAGACTGCCAAAGTGCGTGCAACTTGAAATGTGAAACATCAGAGTCAGAATACAAAATATAAGTTGTCCAAATAACTAGGGGAGTTATTTGGGACAACAAAATCATCGTAGTACATGTAATAGAAGAACAATTGGCACCATTGTTAATAATGTATCCAACACACTGGCATGCTTGAGAACTTTCTCGGCAAGATGAATGGCCTAGTGGTTGTGGGTAACCAGCTGATCTCAAAATTGTCCTCCCAAGAATGGAAAATACCCTAGTTTTCCTATTTGTGCGTATAGGATGAAAACAAAAGGCCCTCTCCCGTAATCTAGGGAGTATAAACTATTCCTCTTTCTGTGTTTGTTAATATAATTATAATTATATTTGTTAATAATTTATTTATTTTATTACAAATTGAAACAAATTTAAATGGATATCTAATATCTACTCGAAAAACTTTGCACATTCAAAGAAAGGCAATGGAAAAGGATTATATACGAGTGAGGAAAGTGCCTTGGAAAGCTCAAAAAAACTGAAACGAAACAATAAGTAATAGAGGATACTACAAAATTCCTGGAAATGAAGCACAATTATTAAAATAAAAGGTTACTACTTACTGCATAGCCTTAAAAAATAAGCCAAAGTCAAATTTTTTTTTTGACCTTGATCAGTTTCCATATGAATGAGAACGAGCTGATCAAAGTTTTGAGGGTAAAATCGGAAAAAAAAACAAAATTGTGCTAGTATGGGGTAAGCTAAAGAATGTGTTGACGTCATGATGACATAATGCTGGTGGCATGATGGTGTGATGGTTATGTGTCACTGAGGGCAGGTGACGTGGCACTGATGTTGTGGTGTTTTCTAGCTACAAATATTTCTGAAATGTGTGCCTATATATCCTCAAGACCAACAACAAGGTGCAAAAGAAACAAACCTAGGAAAGTTCAAATGGAGATAACTTGATCACGGAGTGTCCATTTTAGTTGAAATGAACACCTACCCCTACTAATTTGGATACTCTAGACGTGTCGGTGATATCAGAATTATCCTTAGCTATCTAAGTTGTAGAGATGAGGAGATGGGGACAAAGGGACTAGGTTTATAGGACGGCAAAAAAAAATCCCATATTTTGGGGACAGTTGTGGACAGCAGTTGGACAACTATTAAAACAATATATAGAAACTATCTTAATATTTTAACTTAAATCAAAAAAATTTGTTTTAAATGTTTTTAAGGGTGTGTACGGGATAAAAAAAGTTTTTTGGTAAAAATAACAACTATTTTTTTGGGGGCTTCTATTTTAATGTAAAATCGCTAGAAAAGTTTTTTTTTTTTCAAAAAATGAAAAAAAAAAAAATGGGGATGTTAACTCCAAGTCCCCGAAACGTTTGGGACATTCCCAACGTCATCAAAATCTAGGGAAGACGTCCCTGCATAACACTGGAATTATCCTAACAAGCACCTAATAGAAAATTTCATAAAGGAGCCTAAATTCCCAAATCTAGGACGGGTTTTAAACGAGGATAATGTAAAAAGTCAGAGGGACATGGTTGCAAACAACTCTCAAAATTAGAGTGCCCTAGTTTTTAGATTCCCAAAGAGTGGAACTGCTCTGATACTAATGATGTGACTTTCACCACATAAAATTAAGCTGGCAATAGTCAGGGGCATACACTGGAGTGCGACAAAGAATCCTTGCAAGAAAACACTACAATGCTTGATGTGATGCAAAAATACACTAGTTCCACATGATTACAAGTTCTGACCCATTTGTATTTAATATATAGGTTTTTAAATAGGCTTTATGTTTACTATTAACCAACTGGCTAGAAAATAGGAAATGGATCCTGATTTGTTAGCTGCAATTAATACAGGGATCAACAATAGTTAATTCCCGAACAAATAGAAAAACTATATTCCTGATTCATAAGATACCTTAAGACTAACCACTTAACAACTAGGAGAAAATCTAGAAGTTACATTTTACTAATTACACACACATAAGGTAAAACGAAAAAAAACCCGTAAGCTATACAACTTAAGTATCCTATATATACTATTAATCTTCATCATCATTTATCAAGAAATATGAGCATATTTTCTCAAGAACAAATTAGATGCCCTTGAAACATCCAAGGTGTTTAACATCATGATTGAGGGATAGAGTAAGCAAAGGATGAAATTACTTCGGATGGATAGAGGATGAGAATGCAAATATAGAGATTTAGTAAGACACATGGTATCCATAGACAACTCATTTTCTAAATATTCTCTACCTTATAATGCTATTGTGGATGGAAGCATGCTTAAAGGAAAATCCAAAATATCACATCAATATTTTTTAGACAAAATTAGTCAATATACTAATGTGCCCGATCACCACATGTTGTATAAAAAGTATATATGTTGGAAGCCAAGAGAAAGAAATTTACTTTTTCTGGGTGCAATGAAGAGTTCAAAGCATATAGATTCTTTGATCTAGAAAAGATTTATATACATATTTCTTGAGATGTTATCTTTGATGAAATCCACATGAGAAAAGTAAAAAATAATCTTGCTGTGCTGTAGTTTCTGGAATTAAAAATGTATGAAGATTGTGGAAGACAAAGGTAAGGAGACTGTTAAAGGAGAAGAAGATAGTCCATTTTTCTGAAGATGAGTCTAGGTAAAATTTGATAGAGAGGCAAATACTTGTAAGCATATAGAGATCACGATTCTTCCAAAGTTGTTAAAGATTTTCTAGTGAGTTAAATGCCAGTAAAGGGAACAAGGACCATTTTGTTTCACAATAACTACTTCATTTGAAAAAGTCCGATTACAACAAAGGTTGAGAAAGCAATGCAAAAGTATATAATTCTATAATAAAGAAAAGAGTTGCAATCAACTAAGTTACCCGAAGTTAAAATTGTTAAATGTGTTGGCCATTGTGTCTTAGTGTTGTCATTGATGTCAAAGCCATTGATGGCAAAAGGGTGTCATGACGTCATGTGAGTCTCCATGAGGTGTAAAGTCAAAATCAAATATGAAGGTTGATTGGTAGTGTCTTATTTTGGTGAAGTTCCTATGGTATTCTAGAGCATGGTCTAGTAGGCATGGTCAAACATAGTGGTCAGTTGGTATGAGTTTTAAAGGTTAGTATGAGGTCAAACATGGTTGGTATGATGTGTCAAGGGCGTCTAAGAATCTGCATTGAGTCATCATGGTCAGTTCATGGGTTGTCATGATTGATTCGGTCATTCTAGGCCTATTCCTAGACCTAGAGCATGTGGTTTGGTATGGTGGCATGCGTTTTGAAGAAAGGAAGTCATGTATCCAATCATGGTCAGGAAATGGTGATGTGTATATGATGTGTATGATGATTTTCAGGTCAGTTCTCAGCGGTTTCATGACGTTTCATGGTCCTTGGGAAGCAAGAAGATGAAGACAAGCTAAGTAAGCACAAGTAAGTTGTTGTGGCTGGAGAGTTTCAGGCCTATTTGAGCTAGGTGTTGAGTTGGGTCAATTATAGGATGTTGTCATGATGCTTCATGACAAATTTAAGGTCAAATTTGTTGAAGAGAATTTTGCAAGATATGTCATTTTTGGTAAAACTGGGTTTTGAAGGATGCAAAATCAAGCTCAAATTAAAAACTTCAGATGCTCACCAGATCTCACACACTTTTGCATGGGACCCAAAGGTTTTGGGGGATGATTTTCCATTGATCTAAGAGTGTTTTGCAAAAATAATGAGGTGGTTTGATCGTCAGGTTTTTATGAACAATCGTTAAGAAGATAAGTTGGTTTGAAACCCTAGCAAAACCCTCCTTCTAGAGCGACTTGAGAGATTTGAATTGTTTGGTCTCCAAATGATCTTGGCAAGCAAAATTGATGCATCAAGGTTGAAGAGGATTCCTCAGAGATCATTTTGGTGGTAGTTTGGTGTTCCAACTGTTTTGGGAAGAGAGAAAAACCCTAATTTTGTGGGAATTTTGTAGTTTCAGGGCTGAGATGGAGGTTGCATGATGAAAACCAAATTGTTTTAGAATCCTTGGGAATTTCTACACATCCATGAAAATTTTTAGGTAGGTTAGTGAAGAAAATTGAAGATACAGGTGCTCAAAGTTGCGCTACGAATTTTGGCCTTAAGGGCTAAAATGCTAGTCCTATGGTTTGAGTTGTGTTTGATCATTTTGCATGATGTAGTGCTTGTTTTTGGTTATGGATAGTTGATTGGTACCTGATATGATGTGTTGAAGCTCTTGGTTTGATATGGTGAAGTGATTTTTAGTTGAATACCTAATGGCCTAGAAAGCCCTAGTTGGCTTGCTCAAGAAGGTGACTGAAACAAGTGTGTTGGGTTAGATTTCTCCACATGGCATATGCTTCTTAGTGCTTTTACATGTTGGTACAAGTTTCCTTGATGTGTTCCAGGTGATGGTTGAGCTTGGAAGTTTGTTTGGAGGTGTTGGAGCATGTTTCTCTCAAGATTGGTTCTTGAGTCCTAGAATCCTGAATGAGAAGTTTCAGAGATTGGCTTGGTTGAAGGCCTTCCACTATGAGTTGGAAGATAAAGTGAGTTGTTTTGGAAATTAAATTCAAATACATTTCCAATGGTATATGGTTTGTGTCTTGATGAGTTGTTATGATATGTGAACCAGATCTGTTTTGAAGACCTAGTTTTGGGGTCTTGAAGCCAGTTTGGAGCAGTTGCAGAGTTTGAGTTGTTTGGAGGTCTTCCACTATGAGTTGGATGAAAATGTGAGTTGTTATGGAAATTAGACTCAGATAAATTTCCAATGGTATATGACTTGATTCATGATGATGAGTTTTTCTATATCAAGTTGGTTGCTCTTCAGGACTAAAGTTATGGGTGTTGAAGACCTAGTAGGGTTTGTATGCTTCTTGGCATGTTTCATGATGTGGAGCTGATGCAGATGTTTTGTGCTTCTTGAAGATTTTTGAAGTGATGTAGGAGGATATGTATGATTTTTTTATGTGGAGCTAATGGAGCCATGAAAAAGTTGTTTTAATCCTTTGGAGATCATGATCCATTCGTTAGTGCTTGGAGAGTGTGTTTTGAGCTTGTTTGTGCATCTTGGTGCTTGTTCATGATGTCTTGACCCCTTCTGACCTACTTGGGTCATTTGAGTTGTTTTATATGATGTTATTGTTATGTTTTTGAGCTGGGATGACCGACCTACTTGGTCATGGCCGACCTAGGGGTGATTTGATCTAGCTTGTCTTGGGTATATAAGCTAGTGTAATGAGTCATTTGTGACTAGTTGAGCAAGAGAGGAAAAGTGTGACCTAAAGGGGATTGAAGAAGAGTGTAAAGGGGTTATGAAACAAAGCTTAGAAGATGTATGAAGACCTGAGAAAGATTGAGGATCAGATGTGAAAGGCAAATTAATATATTCAGCCCATGAAGAAGAGATAATTTGAGCGAGTTAGAGAGAGCTTGTTTGAAGAGGTTTGATGTGTTTGTGAGCTGAACTTGGATCACAATCAGTTGTGTGAGCAACATATTATATGTGATCATTCATTTATAAAATCTCTTATGATGTGTAATATTCATAGGAGTCCTTTGTTGTGAGTCATATCAGCAAAGGTTTAGGGGTTGGTGCTCCTTGTGGGGTGGGTGTCTCACTAAACAAATCTTGCAGGATGTGTAATATTCTTGCAAGTCCTTACTTTGTGTAATATAAGCTAAGGTTTCAGTGGGTTTTCTTCCCCTTGAGGGTTTCCCACTTATATTTGGTGTCTTGTGTCTCTCTCTCTTGTCTATCTATGATCTTGTGAATGGTTGATTCACATTTAATAAGCACACATATGGTTATGTATGATGGATGAATAATTGAATGATGAATGAATGATGAATGGTAATGGAATAAAGTTTTTTAATGGACTGATTCACCCCCCTGTTTTATAATTGTCCTATAAATGTGCAAAGGTTAGAAGATTTGACAATTTTCCCTACAAATATGTAGTGAGGATGGTTGGAAATTTAACAATTTGAATACAAAGAGTTATACAATAGTTATGCACATGTACGTTAATGTTGCACCATGGATGGGCTTTACTGTAATGTCCCCAAATGGACACCTTAACACTTTCAATGGATTTACTACAAATTTGATTTTAAAATGCACACTATAAAAAATTATAAAGATGCAGATCTGAATTTATTCAAATAAAGCGACTTGCCTAGAGGATGGAATTTATCCAAAATTGAAGCAAAATCACTATTTTATTATTAAAAAATTTCCATAGAAATACTTTCCCATATTTGATAGAGGCTGCAAAAGACCTGCTGGAAATTCATGTTCTGCTTTGCTTTGTTGGCATGCAAGCCATTCCCTTATGTGTTGAAGTACTTCCCCTCTGAGTCCCTTTCCAAATTTTTTTCTCTAATCTGTTTGTATGTCTTAAAATAACCTAGATGACCAACCAAAGAGAATCATGCGTAACTTCTAAAATTTATGTTTTTACCTTGGATTTTTGGAACCAAAGAGACTCACTTTTTGTAGAGTACAATGCCATCAACCACTTGGTACTTTTCATCTTCAATTTCTCCTTCTAGGACAGTACTAACAAACTGATTTTTTGCATACTCTGCTGTTATAACAGCCCTCCAATCTGCTGTAATTTCTGTCACAAAACAACAATATGGTTTCTTTGACAATGCATTAGCTACTATATTATTCTTTCCTTTCATAAATTCATTTTCAAAATAAAAGGACTGAGTTTTACTCACCCATTTTTGTTGTCTATCTTTCAAATCAGTTTGGTTGAGAAAATATCTCAAATTATTATGATTTGTTTTTACCTCAAATCTGCCACAAACCAAATATTGCCTGAACTTTACCAATGCATGCATGATTGCCAACATCTCTTTATCATAAATGGAGTACTTTTTCTCAACATCTTTGAGCTTTCTACTTTCAAATGCGATGGGAAGCTTATTTTGCATCAAAACAACCCCAATACCATCCCCGGATGCGTCACACTCAAAAACAAAAGGAATTGAAAAATATGGAACAACTAGTATCAGGGATGAACTCATTACCTTTTTGAGCTTGTCAAATGCTTGTTGGGCTGTTGGTGACCAACTGAAAGCTCCATGATTTGTCAAATTTGTCAAGGGGGCTAAAAGTTGTGAAAATCCTTTAACAAATCTCCTGTAATAGCTACAAAAACCCAAGAATCCCTTTAGTTGAGTCAATCTGGTGGGAGGAGGCCAATCCATAAAAGCTTGGATCTTTTGTTGATCCACATGTACTCCTTAGCATTGATGACGTGTCCTAGATACATAATTTCCTCCATTCCAAACCCACGTTTGGATTTGCAAAAAGAGATTGTTGTTCCAAAATGCTTATGACCATGTCCAAGTGCCTCAAATGCTCTTCCCATGATTTGCTATACACCAAGATATCATCAAAGAATACCAATACAATTTTTCTCAAATGCTCCCTAAAAACATGATTCATACATGATTGAAATGTAGTGGGGGCATTGGTTAACCCAAATGACATCAATAAGAATTCAAAATGACCAAATGACACCTAAAGGCTGTTTTATGAACATTTTCATCTCTTACCTTATTTTGATGATATCTGGATCTTAGATCAATCTTTGAAAAGAACACTACTCAACGCAAATCGTCAAGCAACTCATCAATCCTTGGTATTGGGTACCTGTTTTGGTTGTCTTCTTATTCAATAATCTGTAGTCAACACACATCCTCATGGTCCCATTCTTATTTTTCACCAGAACAACTGAAGAAGCGAAAGGATGAGAACTTGGCCTTACGTGGCCCATGTCTAACAACTCCTTAATCACCTTCTCTATTTCTTCCTTAAAAGCCCTTGGATGGTGGTAAGGAGAAGACATAAGTGGGGTTGAACGTAGTTCCAACTCAATAATATGCTGCAATCCTCTATCAGGAGGAAATCCACGAGGTAAATCTTTGAACACTTTATCATGTCTACCCAAAATAGACTGAATATTAACATGATAGGACTGTTGAGATGAAAAAGAGAATGTGTTTTTTATCACGCAATGTGCAGCCCATGCAATCTGCCCTCTTTTGAAGGACCTTTCCATGCTATTAGCTGTCACAACTTGTGGAGTACCATTCCTCATACCCTGCCAAATGACTTCCTTGTCTTGCACTTTAAATTTTAATTCCATGGTCTGATAATTCTAAGTGAACTCACCCAAAGATTGCAACCATTGTACACCAAAGACTACATTTGTTTCACGAATACCAATGACAAAAATCATCACATACCTTATGCCTTCCTAGCGTGATCTGTAGTTGTGGAATCTTCTTTGTGCATGCAAGAGTATATCCATCCGCCACTGTTACATTGAAGCCTTGGAAATCTTCCACCTTCAATACCATTTTTGTCACTAAGCCTTGGAAATCTTGCACTTTGAATTTTAATTCCATGGTCTGATAATTCTAAGTGAACTCACCCAAAGATTGCAACCATTGTACACCAAAGACTACATCTGTTTCACCAATACCAATGACAAAAATCATCACATACCTTATGCCTTCCTAGTGTGATATGTAGTTGTGGAATCTTCTTTGTGCATGCAAGAGTATATCCATCCGCCACTGTTACATTGAAGCCTTAGAAATCTTCCACCTTCAATCCCATTTTTGTCACTAAGCTCTCATCAATGAAATTATGAGTAGCTCCACTATCTATCAATGCTATGATTCTTTGTCCATGAAGAACACCTTTCACATGAAAAGCGTAGTACTTAGGTGCTCTAGATAATGTGGCTAATGTTCCATCCGTGGAAACCACTTCCACCTCTTTTGCTTGCTCTTCTTCTTCTTTATGATCAACATTTTCCTCTTCATCTTCTACATCTGAAATCACTTCAATATAATGGGCTGCCCCTTTTCCAAGGCAACAACGGTAAGGTGTCCAAGGATCTCTACATGACTTTTTCCTTCTTAGCTCATTCTTAGCCTCTATTTCCCTGCTATTTTTAACCCAATCTTTTGCATTAGTTTTGTCATGAAAAGACTTATCATGCTGTCCAAAATTTGGTACCTTTGACCCACTTGATGAAGAAGTCTTTGGTTGTCTAAATAATCCCTTTGGCTACCCTAAGGGTGCTGTTTTTCGTTGTCCAAAAGGTGTTGTTTGCTGCTGTCCAAAATGCAGATTTTTACCTTTTGGGACAAAACTTTCCAAGTCTAATGACTTCTTAATGGCTCCTTGTAGAGATGGAGGACTAAAGGCTTTGACTAGGTCTTTTAATGACTCTCCTAGACCTTCCATAAACAACAACACAAGTCTTCTTTCACTGATATCTGGCACCATCACTGCAAACCTTTGAAAATTAGAAATATACTTATCTAGAGATCCTTCTTGCTTGAGTTGGGCTAACTCTTTGAAATGCATATCCGGGTCGATCCTGTCAAATCTCTTTGTCAAACATTGATTGAATTCCTCAAGGGTGGTGATAAAACCATGTCGATGTGTGATTATTCCATGATACCACCATTCATGTGCAACTCGCTCCAAATGCAACGTTGTAAATTTGAGGGCTTCTTCTTCATACATTAGATTCAATGAGAGATATGCATCCGATTTCTGTAACCATGCTCTAGCAAAACATTTATCTGAACCATCATAAGAAGGAATAGTTACTTTACCCAACCTTTGTTGTATGTCTCTTCTTGGTTGCTCTTGTTGAACTCTTCAATTCCTTCTTGATCCTTTTCTATTCTTCACTTCGCAGTAGTCTCTGAAGGATAACATCTCCCTCATTTTATAACTAAGGGTTGTATGCTCTTCACCTCGTACCTCCATGTCCTCAACATCATTTGGGGCCTCCTCCTCAACGTGTTGTTACTCTTTTTGGAGAAACTTGGCTCTGAAAGTCTGTTGTGGAGGCTTATTGAATGTCCTAACTGGTCCAATAGAGCTTCCTTCAGCATTGTTGGTTTCTCCTTGATTTGTAGAAATATTGTGCCCTTGTAGAATCTTTGCTAAATCTCTGATAGAACCGGTCAATGTTTCATGCTTTTCCCTTTGAGATTCTCTCAATCCTTGATGCATATCTCTTTGAATTTCTCTCATAGACTCGTACAATTCCCTCTGACTCCTTGTGATCACTTCATACATGTAGCTAAGCTCTTCATTAGGAGGAGCTCTCTGATCATGCTTTTCCATTGTCACCTTCTTTGGAGTATTCCTTCTTTGATATACTATAGGTGATTTTCCTGATTGCATTCAAATATGATTTTTTCTACTTTCCTTCACAGGCTGGGAGAATACACCTGTTTGATACCACCGTAATGTCCCCAAATGGACACTTTAACACTTATAATGGATTTACCACAAATCTGATCTTAAAATGCACAATTTAAAAATTATAAAGATGCAGATCTGAATTTATACCGGAAAATGCGACTTGCATAGAGGATGGAATTTATCCAAAACTGAAGCAAAATCACTATTTTATCATTGAAAGTAGATCTACTGATTTTATTATTGCAAATACACAAGAAAAGTACTAGATTGGAACCCAATTGAAGGTTGAAGTATTTATTAAAATTCTGCAGTTGCACCCTTCACAGACAACTGAAAACACAAATTCCTTGGCCCAAAAATTGCACAAAGTGGCTGATTTACTATCCAAAAATTTAAGTATGAACAACTTAGATCTGATCATAAACAACTCTAAAACACTCCAATCGGCTCTCTATATGGGTCGCTCCACCATGAACAAAGAGGAAATTAAAGGGGAATCACAACAACAATTATTCTTCTTCAAACCCTTTGCCCAGATCTGCAAAATACAGCCTTCACACACTGCTGGAAAACACAATAGAAGAAGAGTTTTCGTTCTTCTAGTCCTCAAGAGGGTTTTCGTCCTCTAAAGCTAACTTCAAAGGGTTTTCGTCTAAGTTGCCGAAACGTTTTGGATACGGGAGTGGGAGCGGAGTATCCGATATGCGGAAACGGCAAATTTTTTTTTTGACCCTGGATACAGCAATACAAAAACTATATAAAAATTAAAAAATATATAAATTTCAGCCTTCTAAATAAGAATTAACCACATGTTATGCATATGAAAAACAAAACAAGCTAAATAGCCACAACAAACTACTCATACATTCATAATTTCAATTGTCCCTATCATATCTAGCTGAGGAGTTTATGATTTATCCCATACATGCTATTTTATCCATGTTTATGATGGCTTGTACTTGGTACCTTATGTAGGATAATGGTGTTGCGAAAAATGTAATTTCTGCTGTAATGATATATTAAATTTAAAATATGCCTTCTGTAGAATAATGGTGCTGTGAAAACTGTAATTTCTGTTGTAATGATATATTAAATTTAAACTATACCTTCTGTAGAATAATTGTGCTGTGAAAACTGTAATTTTTGCTGTAATGATATATTAAATTTAAACCATAATTAAAAAAGAACTAAAAAAATAAAAAAAAAGACAGTTTTGGGCCAGGAAACGGCAGGAACGGGTGGGCACGGCTGCAGAAGTATCCAGCCGTACACAGACCTGCCTGGCCACTCCCAAGCTGCTCTCGCTCTCGAAACGTACCGTACCCGCTCCATGGGGTCTAGGGGTGCCGTTTCGGCTACTTAGGTTTTCGTCCTTTGGAGTTGTTATACAAAGCTTACAAGCTCACACCAAAATTCAGAATTTTCATAAAATAAAAGAGATGCTTTTCAAGCAAGTCAACTTGCTTTTATAACAAGTCTTAGCTTTGTAGCCACCCACAACCACCAATCATCCATTTTTTCCTTCATTTAATTCTTTTTTTGCTTTTTTCCCCTCCTACATGGGTCGCATTTTCCTCTAAGAGGAAATTAAAACTTAAAGTAATTTTCTCTTTTATTTTTTCATTTAGTCATTAATAAATTATTATAAGTGCTAAGGTTAAAATTTCTTTTTATGCACTTAATAATTAACTCATTAAGACTAAGTTTCCCTTTTATTCACCCCTTATTTTTCGGGAAACAAAATTGGGCTAACGGTCTTTGACTTGTTATTTTGGAGAAAGGGACATTTCATTTATAACTTTATGAAATAATAATTTTTTGGAGTAATTTTGCATATTAGTCTGCGACCTTTGTATCTTAACATTGGTATCAGGGTTGCTTACATAATTAGCACATCAGCTATATAATTTTAGCAATCATTTCATGTGGTTTGTTTATGCCGGATAAAGTATCAAGAATCAGAGGGCAATGCTATAAATTTACTCTCTATTGCAGTTAAGTTTGTTATTTAAAGTCAATACATCTGAACTAAAGTTGTGAACATCAATATGTTGAATTGGTTTGTTGTATTGCCAGCTTTATGAAATAATGTTTAAAAAAAAATTTAATTTCACATTTTGTCCACAAATTCTTTGTTTACCTGCATATTTTAACATGGTATCAGAGTTGCTTACATAATTCACATATTGACTTATATAATTTTTATCAATCCTTTTATGTAGTTTGTTTATGATGGTTAAAGTAGCTGCAAACTCAAGATAGCAATTCTCTAAATTTACATTTCTATTGCAGTTATGTTCGTTTTTAAGTTAGTATGTCTCTAATATGTCAATGATTTTTGTATTGGCAGACTCTACAATTGTTTTCCTCTGTACAATTTTATTTTAGAAATTTTATTGGTGATATTGTTTAGGTTGATATTGTTAATGGAGAAAGGATTCGCAGAAGTTTGAGGAGGGTATCCTTTACATTTCGTAAGGTACCTCTTGATTTCCCAATTTTGCTTCCTTGCTCTTAATTTTAAAAAGACTTTTGTTTCCTCAAATGTTTGTACTGTTGGCACCAAGTAAAATGCATTAATCTTTAGATTTTCTTCCCTTGTAAGATTTGTGATCTGTATTGTATTTCTTATACAATCATAGTTACCATGTTCGAAAAGTTCAGGTGGTTCGGAAGGGTAAAAAAAAATTTGGAAGCCTGAAATTTTGGAAAAGGTTCCGTTCAGTTCGGTTCAATTCAGAAAATTTACAAATCTAAAAATTATGTATAAATAATGAATATTATACATATATCATATTTGTAAAGAAAAACCAGTTACACATTATATATATATATATATATATATATATATATATATATATATATTATCAATTATAAATTGCACATAAAGTATAAGAAATAAAAATATATTCTATCATTTAAAATATATTAAATAATATATATTTAAATGACTAAATATGTAACTTGTAAATATAAGAAATAAAACAAGATAAATAAGTACATTATAACATTACAAAATAATAACAAAAGAGAAAACTATATAATATCTACTCATTCCTATAATTTTAAACTAACGGCTGCTAAATATTAAATATTAATAAATATTAGAAAGTAACTAATAACTATATATTAAAAATCTTTTTGTAAAAATTTAATACAACCTAAGGTCCTAGAATTAAATACAACCTAATGTCCCCGTGATGTGACTCTAATGTTTGAGCAAGGGCAACAGACAAACGTCTGAGATAAGGCCGAGAAGTTTGAGGGGTAATGAAGTTTTAATGCTGTATGTCGAAGTGGAACAGTCCAGAAAACAGCTCGAATAGCGAAAGACCCTAAACCCAGGTCAATGGCTAAGTCTATCAGGTCAAATAACCACAATGGAGCTTGAACAGTCAAAAAGCTCTCAAGTTATCGACTAAAACGTAGGTTGGAGAGTTCACATGCAGCCCAAACATCAAATATTTCAAACGTGATGCAGCATTTGCAGTCAGCGGATGTGTTTTTCCTTTATGTGTTTAGGTATTACTGTTTCTTGTTTTCTTTTTTTGTTTTAGTCGTAGTTTAAATTTTTTTAAACGTCTTAATTTTTGAATTAAAAAAAGCAATATTCGACTGAAAGGTACGGTGCAAGCTGATTTTTCACCATGTTTGTAAGAACATGGTAACTATGTATACAATTATATAGCCATGTTCATTAACTGTGTTATGATGCGATTAGGCAATGCCAAGTCACGTTCAGTGCTAAAATGTTAAAATTGATATGCACATTTCAATTGAGGGTCCATGTAGTGGTTGTAATTAATAACCAATTGTCGGGTCACAAACATGTTTGAAATGCCTCTATGATGTGTTAAACATTTATACCAATTGAAGGAACTTGTGTTTTAGACTGATCCCTTCCTAAGACTTCCAACTACTACATATCTAGCTATATTAGTTGATAATGCGATCTTGTGACTATGTAATGCGTGTAAAATTTCATGTTTATATTATATAAGCACACAATATTAAATCGGCAGAACAATTGATCATTGCACATACATTACATTCAAATAGTAGATACTGACACCATTTGATTGGCTACTAAGTGCCAAATTGTTTTCCACCTTTTGATTCCCAAGTATTTTTCTCTATGTAAATTGATCCATGAAATTTTAAAATACATGCTCAATAGTGTCAGTTGTAACATTGATTCTGTGATACCAAATATCAGCATGCTCATCATACTTTTGACAAAGAGCAACAACATCTTTATTATTGTGATCTTTCAATTGAACATTGACTTTCCTTAATTGAACTGTTCCTTTTACAAGAGATTGATTAAGGAGTTGCAAAATTTGGATAGATCTATCTTCCTTGGCCAATTATTTTGGAAGTAAAATGATCTCTTTAGAAGGCTTGACATTTTCCTTTATTGGAGAGATTATCAATAGCTTCCCACATATCCCTAAGCAATTTTGAATTTTGGATATGAGACCACAACTTGTCAAAGACATTATTGACAATAAGTTGTCATTCTTCATTTACTTCAAGCTATAGTTTCTTCTCTCTACCCTTTGTAATACATTGCCAGCCACAATTACACAATATATCCACCATTTATAGCTTGTAGAGGTTATTAATGGGACCTGAAAGATTAACAAAAACCATGATTGATAGGTAAAAAATCACAGCTAGTCAACAAAATTCCCTAAAATCAAACTGTAGACACAAAATCACGCAAATACTACTATTTACTATACCGCCAATTATGTTATTTTATGTATGGATCTTGAGTAAGAAAAGTATTCACTGGTGACGCACTTCCTAGTCCATCCGCTTGCTTTGATTGTTTTTATCTCTCACATCTGTCACTCATACACTCAGTTCTGGTCAGGTCACAGGGATACCTGTCGGATAGTCTTCTCACATTTGTTGTTAGTTGTCTCAGGACACTAGCGCCCAAGACTGGACACTAGCGCCCAGGCACCCTTGTCTAACCTGGGCGCTCCTATCCAACACGGGTGCTCTTGTTCATGTTGCTTCTTTGCCTAGTATTCCGCATCTCATTTCTTCTACATCTACATCTAGTTTTCCCATGGCTTCTTCATCTTCCGCTTCTTCTTCTCACATTCCTTTGATCACTCATAATGGCAAGCTTCAACCGCTTAATGTGCCTCTTGCATCTTATGTGATTCCTCCACATAACATTTTATCACTCATGCATGTTGTTGGTCAATTGTAATCTTAAGTTCAATCTCTCACTCTTGAAAAGCAAAGCCTACTATGCTTTTCTTGATAATAATTCTCTTCATGGAAATCCTATTCCAAAGAAAATTCACAATTCAACATTTCCTAAGGATTTCATCATGCCTACATTTTCATGCTTTGACGGCACTGGCAATCCATTTCTACATCTTAAGCATTACCATCTAGCTATGGCTTCTTATTCGAATGATAGATTATTGCTAAAAGCCTTCGGTCATAATCTAGTTGATGAAGCGCTTCAATGGTACACTCATTTGCCTTTTGGATCTATTAGCACATATTGTGAAATGGAAGATGCTTTTCTTAGATGCTTTATGCTAAACAATGGTCCAAGAGTCACACATGATCGTCTACCTAGCTTGCATTAGGGAAAGACAAAACCTATTCAAGACAACATTTTACGCTTCAATGCCTGCATGCACCAGCTAGTATTTCAACCTATTGATCTAGAGAAGCAATTCATATTTTTTTGTGGCTTGATTCCTGCTTTAAAAGAACGCTTACAATATGATACATGTGAATCGTTTACGACCTTATGCTATAAGGTCATTGATCTAGAACAACATATAATTGATACACATGTTATAGATCCTCCTAATTTTGTTGCTCTTGCATCTTCTACTTCTTCACCTCTTCCATCTGTTCAGCGTCCTCTAAGGTCTCCATCTCCTCCACCTCGCAAGCATGTTCCATCTCCATTGCATAAGCGTCCTCCATCCCCGCCATCGCGTTGTTCTCCACCTAAGTCTTCGCCATCTTCTACTCGGGAGCCATTACATTTCTTGGATTCTGCTAAGCCTCATGATGTACTGCGTGTTTTTCTTGATAAGTGCTTAATTCACTTGCCTTCTAATCAACATCATCCTCCGCATCGCTTGCATCGCCAACGCGATCGTCCTTATTGCAATTTCCATCGCATCAATGGCCATCGTGACAATGACTGTTGCACCCTTCATGACAAACTGCAACAATTAGAAGACAAGGGTGTCATTGCCTTTGGCTCTTGCTCTTGTGAGCGGTCTATTTCTCCGATTCCGCGCAAGTGTGTTGCTACTTTAGTTCAGTTCTCTCCGGCTTCTAAGGTCGTTAGTGATCCACCACCTAAAGTCATTATTCATGGATGACCTCCACCTTGTTCATCCACCGCTGCATCATCTCATACACTGCACATTGCTCCTGATTCACATTGGCTTCCTAAGCCGTCAGCATCTGTGCTCCCCACCACTGCATCTCCCACCATTGGCACCATCTCATCTAACATTCAGTTTGGTTCATACACTCATGTGGCTTCCACCTCTCCGCGCTGCCCTCAGCAGTTTTAGTAGTTGACTTTTCTCACCTTACTACTCGATGATGCACTCGTGTTCTTGCGGTTCTTACATGACCGTTGAGGGATCTATTACAATAAGAACCCCACTCCATTTTTATGCTATATGCTTTATTGCTCTATCTAGCGTAAACTATCACACCATTTCTTGATGACACACTCTTGTTCTATGGTTCATTCTTGATTGTTGAGGGGTCTTATATCAACGAACCTCATCTTCTCACACATACATTGGGGGGCATGACTCTTTTTTTTCCTCCCTTCTTCATCATGCTTACACGCGATTACATATTTTTTATGATCATTTCAATCACATTGTTCATTCCATACATACATCTATTCTTATTTATCACATCTTTATCCATACAATCCCATTTTCATATATTACCCATCTATGTCCTAATCAACATCATGATCCATCTGTCAATATAATCATCTACTTAATGCAAATAAAAAAACCACATATGCACAAACAATCATCACATCACATATATCTATCAATCAACACAACACAATATACCAATCATCCATCCATATATATCGTCACAAATCATAGTTACAAAAATACAATTGCTGGGGGGCAATCCCCCATGCATCACAACATCAATACATGTCATACATCGCTACATCAATACATGTTACACATCATCGTCGCTATCGCTATATACAATTGTGGGAGCTCTAGTCTTAGATGCTTCTCTGCTCAATCTATGTCGCTGGTTGCGGCCCCTATATCTCTCCACCTATCTGCATAATAATACCAACTCAAATGATTGCTCCGCAAATCGGCCCTGCAACTCTACATACCTCGTGAACACATCTTGCACTAGGGCTCCTCCTACAACATTCCTAGCTCGCTGAGTAGCCACCCGCGCCTTATCACGCTCACTCAACAACATGTTATATGTCGTTGCTGCTATCGCTACTGGCTCAAATAAGTGGGCATGCTCACCCGCAATGACATCTACTTGCTCCAACATCCCACCTCCCATGAGCATATCAATAGGCACATTTCGCATCAATGTGTAGATCGATGTATCAACAATCAACGACCAATAAACATCCCCTGCAACCATCCAGACATAGCATTAGTTACTACGCATGATATCCACAATCAAATAACTAAGTAACAAACCACAACTATCAAATACTCACACTCTCCTATCGTTGTTGCTATACCATTGCCATCGGTGGCAGGAGCCTGCCCCTTTGCTCCTTCAACTGGCGGTGCTCCTGCCGCATTCACAACAATTGGAAACAATAACATCCATTGGTACGCTGCCTACCATGCACTATAGGTCTCAATACATCCTGCATTGTCCACTTGTATCGGCTCTATGTCTGCATCCATCTCATCTGCACCTGGGGGCACTAGTTATACTTTAAGTAGGCCCCGATCTTGCTCCCGACCTCTTTAAAAGCTTGTCTTAATTTCTAATTTCGCTTTTGGGAGCTCTCCAACCCACTTAGAGGGGAAAACACGAAAATAAAAGCTTAAATGTGAATAAAGAAAACTGAAATATAGCTCAAGTCATTCCCTTGTTCAACTTCTTCTTGCCCACGGAAAGGAAGATGAGCAAGAAGCCTTGAATTTATATTATTTCGAAAAAGAGGACATTACACTTTGATCGATTTCACGTCTAAGTACTCCAAGTTTATCCTCCATTCTAAAAAATCTTCAAAATTTTAAATATAGTTTGAGCCACATCACTTTGAACTTACCTTTTTTAATTTTGCACCTCCGGTTATATCTCAAAACGAGAGCTCCAAATTTAAAGTTCATCTATCAGAGGTGTTTATTGTGCCAATACTTCATTCTTTTCAACTATACTTCAATTGCTCACTTTTCCATCGCCCGACATTCATCTAGTTCAAGCATATCCGTCGTATTTGATTGTGCTTCAAAAATAGGTTGTACTTCTGGAGGTTTTACCTTAGCTTTATTAAAATCTTTTCCTTAGATCCTATGTCATGCTCATTAAATCTTTTGACTTATGTCTGCTACTCAATCCAATTGGCAGACCCACTTTCCATCTAACTTTACACCCTTGACGTATTATTTGAACTTCGGTGGGTAAGCAGACTGTGATCTTGATGGTTTAGAAGAACTTGGCATTTGAATCCAATGCATCTCCATTCTTGCAACCAAGCGTTTTTTTTCAAATTCTGAATTTGATGAGTTTGATGAGGTTGTTTCCTCGTTGACTGCCTTATTCTTCAAATCAAATTCTTTTTCTTTTTACAGTTGGCTTTAGCTGCTGTTTGCCAACCACGACCCAAATGTGCATCATAGAATTTCTTCTTTAGTGAGATGATTACAAAATTCAACAAGATGTCGGTCCAATAATAACATTTTGTCCCATTCGTACACCCAATACTTTAATGTCATGTTGATTTAAGCCTACTATTTGGAATATCAAAGGCCACAAAGTTGACTTCCCAAGACTTTTCCAAGTCTCCTTTGCAAGAATGTTCATGTTGGAACTACCATCAACGAGAGTATGTTGTCAAATTTTCGTGTAGAATATTTCCATATGCACGACTGCTTACTAATGGGATAGATTCATTGTTAGGAGCATAGGATCAATCACTTGGTCACTTGACAATCGGGGCTCGAGCTATGGGTTCATTCTTCTGCCTTTATTTCTCTCCCCATCACCCGACACTACACCATTTGACAATAGGTGTTTCATTGTATGGTACATGCCCAAGCCAATGTCTTATATGGTAGTCAATTATAAGCATTCTTGAGTTCTGGAATACTTTGTGTGATCAGTTGGCATCTATCGTCACAAGTATAGTGCTCTACATGACTTTGTCTTGTAATAGCTTTGTTTCAGAACTCAAACTTACTCGTCTTTGTACTTTTAAATGTTCATGCGACTGATGTCATTCTTCGATCACTACCCTCTCAACTTCAACCCTTGTTGCATCGGCCAGCCTTTCCTTTTCCATATCGTGGGTCTAGGATAAATTAGCTTTCTTCATTTGTGATGTGGTAATTTCCATAACCTCCCTTGCCCTCAGGACTATGTCAATCATATGAGTGTTGAGCTTGCTTTGGACGTATTGCCATTGTTATGCTTCTCAGGCCCACACCATCTACAAAAAAAATTAATATTATTGTGATTAGGGCAATCTCTTGCGAAATGGCCCCACTCATTTGCACTCACCAACTACTATATAAATGCTCATCCTTAGGAGTTGTGTTGAATTTGACCTCCCATTGCCACCACTATTATTATGACGTTTGTAATTTCTTGGCAGTGTGGTGTGGTGGTGTTGATTGCTCTCTTTGTGTGAACAATACTTGGCTGCTCTTATTTTTGCAAATTATATGGGCAATCCTTGAATGCATGCCGCTAGAACTTGACAAAAGTCTCACAGAAACATTTTCTTTAGGCAGTTCACCTTGGTGTGACCTTCTACCTTGCAAGCCGATACACCAAAGATTCTTTCCTTCATTCTTAGTGTCTCCCTTGAGTTCCTTTCACCATTCAGAGCATGCCTTTCCTCAAGGCTCAGTATCGATCTAGGTTCATTAGTCATAAAAGCTAGGATCATCTTCACTTCTTCTCAAGTGCAAGGATGTCTTATTCTCACTTTCAATGCCCATGGTTTGGATGTATGCATCTTCGCAAGCCGAGATTGGGACCACCTTCATCTTTCTTTGCAATAAGGGTACCAACCCTTCTAATGAACCATTGTTTCTTCAATCCATTAGTAAGGTTTCATTTTCAAGTTCTCTGAACTCTTTCTTTGACTGTCTTCTATTGTAGGCTCAAACATTCTCACGCTCAACCTAACGTAGTATTATGGATTTCTGGCTACAATCTCATTGTCGATTTCCCATGAGTCTAAGTTCCTTCTCAAAAGCTATCCTGAGTTTTTTCCATGTTACTTTATCCATACTTGGTGCATTTGTGAAACCAATCGATTTCCATACTCCTTGAAGTGTGGTTGGGAAGCGTCGTAACCAGAGATGCTCATTTGTGTACACATGGACAATCTAGATTGGAGTACGTCTTGTAATGTTGTATGAGATCCTCTGATTTGTCACTCAACGAACTTCAAAAGCTTTTGATTTTTTGGAGTTGCAGTTGATGGGGTAATCACGGCTCTAGTTATAGGTTATCTTCTAACTTGGCTCTTCCGCATACAATTCTCCTCCTTAAGAACGACCTGTGCTAGGACATTTCCTTTGCCCTCTTCAACATGGACACGTCTCTATGCTTGACCCTTTCTTTAGCAAGAATCTGTACACTATCATTCTCACTGTCAATTCCCAATCTTGTGTTACTCTATCCAACTTATTGTGTGGGCTGCCACAAACTCTTCACTTGATACTCTTGTAGTAGCCCTCCAACCCAAATTGGTTGGCAAGGTCCGCACTTCCCTTCCTTGGAAGGTAATATGGAAATTTCTACCCACTCCTTACTCATGAGTGGCAGTGAGGGTCCACAAGTTATGGATCCATGAAGTTTTGGTTGAATACTTTCTTCGTTTCGACTACAAGTCTAACCTCTGACTCATGCTTCGGCCAGGGACTTTCTCTTCAGCTACTATTTGTACTTTGTTTTTCACTTGATTGATTTATAGAGGTGGCTGCCTGTCAGCAATCTTTGTTGTCTTTGTTTGTTGCTCCAATTAAAGTAGTCTACCATAACTGTCGTGGTACCCTACTTGACAGTGTTGTGTTCTTTTCTTACATTTTTTTAGAGGTCAATTAATTATTTCTCATATGGCGCTGATCCTCCTCTTTTTGAATTCTTTGTACCATTGTGATTTTTTTGTCATTTTGTTTCACGGTTACATTTGGCACCAAGGTTTAATAAGATAATGTAGTGCCCCATCGAAAATAAGTAATGTTGATTGACGTTCACTTTGAACGGATGTTTTAACTCAACCAAATTTTTAAAGGCATGCTGCCATAGTGTTTATAGGGAAACTGCACTAGGACAAAATTTCAATCACAGACTAGTCACTACATATCACATCACAATATAAAAAAATATGATAGTCGTCACCGCTTCATTCATAGATAGTGCTCAATACAAGTTGTTCAGTACAGGGAGGACATGGTACTCAGTGCCATTTCCTTGACGTACATCATTCTATTTATATGACTAGAAGATGCAGTGGATTGATGGTTAACAAGAGTCTTAACTAACAACCTAAGGCTGACAATACAATTATTAACCCTACAACATGCTACTAAAAGATGGAATTACCTTGATAACCACGACAAAACTAATGTGATGCTCTATATAACTTCGCTTGAACCATTTGTTCATGTGGCATATGGTGAAGAATACAAGCATGACCCAAATTTTGGAGAGATATTTCACCAATTAAGAAAGGCAAAAATTGTAGATTTTGAGCCCAAGGAACTCTACCATCTCCAAGAGGTTTGCCCAACAAGTTGGGAAAGCTTTGTGTGCCTAAAAAGTGAAGAGTTTAAATTAACGAGGGATGCAAATACTTCAAAATGCTGGTTACTTTGTTGTAATGAAGTCTTCAGCTCTCTTGCAGAGGTATGTATAAAAGCCAAACATGCAAAATCTTGAAGTTCATTTGGGATGTGTTTTGTGTAGCTCAATTAAGTATCACAATAGAAAGTTTGGATTATAAATGTGACTACGGATTCCTTTGAGATCATGGGAGAGCATGTTTATAGATTTTGTAGAAGGTTAGCCTTTGTCAAAGAAAGGGCATTATTACTTGTTCATTGACATACACTGGTTTGGCAAAATGTATGTTTGTATTCTGTGTAAGATGACTCTTACGAGCAATGATGCAACTGATTTGTTTTTTCACTAATGTTTGGGTTCCTTTTGGTTTGCCTAGCCATATCATTTCAAATAGTGATTTGAGAACTTTGGGCAAGCTTTGTGTGCATTGTGGGATAAAATGGATACAAGGTTGAAGACATCAACTACTAGAGATTTAAGGCTTCCACATTCTATAACATTAGATCACAAGATTTTTGGAGAAAATTGTGTGGAAATTTTGAATCTACTTTTCGTCCTCGAATAGAAGGGTAAATTGAAGTGGTAGAACATCGGTACAACTCTTGAGGTGGAATAATAGAAAGCATCCAAATACTTGGGATGAAAATTTGACATATACCTAATAGTCGTACAATAAAGCAATTAATTTTTTTGCTAATAATTGATGGCCTTTTGAGATGTTATGGTTACGTGCCTTCTATTATGTTTGATGTTATGATGGAAGAGCCACTAAGGGAGCAAGAAATGGTGGTGGGAAATCAAAAATCTGAAAAATTCATTAAAGCAAGACATGATCAGCAAAAATTTTTGCCATCTAAGGGCAAAAAGGTTAGCGCTCCTTTAAATTCAAAAATCTGAAAAATTCATTAAAGTTGAGCATTAGTTGAGCATTAGTCCATTAAGGGCAAAAACATGGTTGTACTGAAGCAATGGGAGGCTCCAAGATATAGTAGAAAAGAAGCTAAAACCACATATATGTGATGTAGGAGCATCCAAGGGGGTACCGGAAATCCTGCACGAATCAAAAATATGTAGAGGTGTGTTCTTGTAGACTGGTCAATGTGCTTGTTTTTTTCGGCATGTAGAAGTTGAACTAATGGAAGCATCAAGACTCCAACACTTGAGAGGCATCACATACATTGGAGAGGATCGTTTTCAGGCAGCAACATGGTTTCAAATGAGTTGGCTGATTTAGCTGACTGTTAGTAGCATTTGGGAAATGGCTGCCTCTGTTGAAGACCTAAAAATGATAGTTTCTAGTGCAGAGGAAAAAGAGTCTCGGGAATACCTCCAAGGTAGAATATGAGTGCATATTTGGATTCCCCTTGAAAGGTTATGCAATTACAAAAATCAGCACTGGATTTTGAGCTTATATGCAAAAGTTATGACCTTTAAACTTTTCAAGGTTTTGCATATTGGGACAACCACTGGGCTGCTTTTGCAACTATAAGTGGTAGTTTTGCAATTTTAAGCAGCAGTTTTAAGACTGCCGAGCAGTTTGGTAATTGCCAATCTGCACAAAAGGGCCATTCCGAAACTGCAATTGCTGCTTTACGTAAAGCACTAAGCAGCGGTTTCGCTCTGTGGTGAATGCAAAAAGAAAGTAATTACCCAAAATGATTTTTTTTCTCATCTGCAGCGTTTTCAAGATGCTTGAGAGTTCAAAGAGACACTCCAGGTTGTCAGGGGATGTCAGAAAGTTTTGAATTCTTGAGTGGGGAGTTAGTTTGCAATCAAAAGAGTAAGAGAGCCAAGTAGAGCTTGCAAGAAAACTAGTTAGAGTTTGCTAGGAAGTTGGTGTGTCCAGGGATTGAATTGAGCGTGTATCAAGTCCACTGAGGGAAAGTGTTGTACTTATTTTCTCATCTTCATGTTGTAATTCAATAAAGCAAAAGGTGCGCGTGTGTGTGTAATCTTTGTAGGACAGTCGTATATAGTAATAATTAAGTTTTGAGTCCCAAGTCTGATCAGATTGTGTGAATTGTGTCCATTGGAGTGAGCGAGTCTAGGCTGCAAGGACAAGGTTGCCTTTGATTGGAACCCCTAACCCCAATCTGCATTGATGTGGTCCATTTGAGATTCTTGAACGAGTGGGCAAAAAGCTGTCAAATTATTCGTGCCTTGATATATTCAGTTGTGAATGTAGGGAACTTATGTCTATTTGATTGAGCCCTCTATTGTAGATGAAGAAGAATAATGTATTTGTTTCCCTTTCATTGAAGACCTTGCGCTTAAGACTCAAGAAGACTTGGACAAGGATGTTGTTTTGCTGAGGAAGGGTAAGAACATCAAAGAAGGGAATGCAGGAAAATTGGCAAGTTTGGCTGAAAGGACAATTGCCAAGTAAAACTAAGTGGTAAGATAAGGAGCCAGTGATGGAATTGTTCTGTCATGTCATGAGTCCTTGAGATTTAGGGGACCAAAAGCCTCCTCATTGGACAGGTGTGATCTGAATTGAGTCATGAAATAAGTTGAGTTCAATTGAACTAAAACACGAATCACTCTTACCAGTCAAATTGATAAGGAAGGCAACTTGAAACACTCTCAACCGCTCATAATATTAAGATTTTTAGCAAGAACATTGTATATAGGTTCGAGTTCAATTGAACAGAGCCACAGATCACTCTTACTAGTCAAATTGATAAGGGAGGCAACTTTAAAACACTCTCAACCACTCATAATATTATATTTTTTAGTAAGAACAGTGTATGCAGATTGATACAGTGGTTTACAGAGGTTGCAAATGGTCATGAGGTGATCTGGACAGCTGGGAGTCTAAACCCTATTGAAGCAAGTTTTTGAGAAACAGAGAACAGTTTTGTAGTGACAAAACTGCTAGAAACAACAGGATGGTGGTTGCAGATGTCATTGTGGTTCGACTTGTGTCATGAAATTTCCATGTGTGTTGTGGCAGTTATGGAAGTGTTGTGGCAGTTTTTTTCCTGGAAGGGTTGATGTATATGGCAGTTTTTCTTGTGTCAGACATCAAGATGGTGTCTCTTAATGTTCTTTAATGTCTGGGAAAAAGTTATGATACTGCTTATATGCCGTTGGTGTCCTTGAAGGCACCAAGAAGGTATAAAGCTTGAAATATTGTGAGGAGATAATGGCCAGAGAAGCCAAGTCTAAATCTCATGAAGTTTTCACTTTTCCCACATTGGGCTTCTCCAGGGTAAAATGTATTGTTTTGAGCTCTAATTTCTGGCGTTTGTTCTTGTTTCTTTTATGCATGTGACAATCTACATTAGTTACATCACTAATCAACTCTTTTCTAAGCATAAATTGACTGTTGTCTTAAACAAATATAAGGGAACATAAATCAAATCAACTAAGTTGTTTTCTTTTGAAATGAGATACGTATTGGTGAATTAGCTTATGGAATATATACGGTAATAATGGATCAACAATATTTACAAATATGTTTTGCTTCTTCCTAAATTTTGACTTGGCAGGTACTCTCGTGGTCTTGGATTAATTTTGCGGGCTACATGAAACTGCTGCTTTGACCTCTGAGTTTGCATGTAGGCAAGCATGATTACAAGGCCAAATGAACTAGATGATTTTCACAAGCTGAAAATAAAGCTGCAATATGGGAGGGAATAAACTCTACTTAAGTGGATTGAACTCTGTGATATCCAAATAGATGTTTTTATAAACCATTATTTTCTTTGGCGCGGGTTTTACGACACAGAAAAGAAATCCAATTCTAGAAGTCCAAAAGTCCTCTCTTTGGAGCCCTAATACCAAAGTGATATGGTAGAGAGATGGAACAATTGAGAAGCCTTAATAGATATATTAAAGATACTATGTTCAAAAACTTGCTTAGAGAATGAAATGACCTACATAGTTGAATAGTTGAAAATCCTTTTAAATAGAATCAACATATCACACTTGATTGTCATTTGGCCCGTGTGTAGATGCATTGTAATCTAGAGTTTCATTGGTTATGTTATCATTCATGCAATTCAGCCGAATTTTGGGAATAGAAAAATTACCCCAAACTATAGGAGTGATGCGTAATTACCCCTTTGTAGTGAGTCAATACGCGTGGAACCCACGAGACCATTTCTATACTTCTCATTGGGCGAGAGGTAGTGTTATGTGGGGACGCATCCCCTAGATTTTGGAGACATCTTTGACGTCCTGAATGTTTTGGAGACTTGGGGACTTAGAGGGGACATCCCCTATTTTTAAAAATCTTTTAAAGTTTTCTTATGTTTTTCCTTTTAAAATGCTGTTATTATTACCGAGAACATTAAATTATGATCTTGAAAGTACCTAAAGTACATTAAACACAATGTAAATCCCTAATTTTCATTGGATGCAATTAATTTTTTTTTATATATTATTTTAATAGCCGTCCCTCTGCCGTCCCCAAAATTTGGGATTTTTTTACTGTTCTAGAAATCCCGTCCCCTTGTTCCCCCGTTCCTGAGACTTAGTTAACTATGGTGAGGGGTGATTGCTAGAGAAGTTCGTTCCGTTCATTTGTCCCTAATATTTTTATGAATTTTGGATCATTTCCTAGATTTTAGGAGGTTGGGACCTTCACCATTAGTCTCCTCATGGGGGATTTACCCTAAAGGGGCCTTTTTACTATTGACATTGTTCATGCTCTTGAAGATTTTTAAGTGTATGTGTCTGTTATAACTAACTTATAAGTGCCCTGAGGAAAATTTGTTCCTATTGAGAAATTGCATTGGACTGAAAGCATTCCTTTTTCTTTTATTGGCAATCTGATTTGTGGGGCAGTTGGAGCAACATTATCCTACAACATCAATTTTGATGCAATAAAGATCTCTTGCTAAGGGTTTGATTTCTAATAACTTCCACACTCTAATTATTTCTTGTTGGAAGACAGTGCACAAGGAAGAAATAAAGAGAAGGCGGATTGCACACATTTGAGATTGCTTGTCCGTCTATTTATTATGAATAATGTAGTTATAAAGCAGTTGATATCATTACAACTGGGTACAACCATCTCATTAGTTAAATAACTAATGAAGTCCTTATTTAATAAGCCTTACATTCTAATATCCCCTCTTAAGGCTTATCCTACATAAAGCAAAAACAAACATTCTAACAAAACTAGAACAAAATAGAACTACGTAATCTTCAGAGGCTTTCACTTTGAAAGCAATGCTATGACTAGGTAGGGCTCCATCAAGCTGCTTCGTGACCTTCGTAAAGGTGTAGCTCCCGAGCTGAATTCCCGAGTTCCCGGATTCCACCTCCCCGAACTCCCGAATCACAGATCTCCCGAATTATTGGACAACCATCCATATTGAGCCATCCACAAGCTCCATCAAGTTGTCTCATGACCCTCGTGAGGGTATAATTCCCAAGATCCATAGTCTCCCGAACTATCTGAGCAACCATCCATACCGAGCTTCATCTACCTTGTATCCTTTCTTGCCTTCAAAGTTTAGAGCATCTTTATATTACGTATTTGTCACTGTCCTCACTACCTTCTGCATCTGGTGGGCATGGCTATATTGGCTGTATTTGATATGACTTTACCCTTGAGCCCATCATTGGCTCGAACATGACTATACCATGTTGTGTGATCTCTTTTCAATGACATTCCCAGTTATCTTTATCTGATCTTCTACGAGAGTTTTTGGTTCTGGAATAGAATGCACTTTCTTGCTGAGAATGACCTTCTGCATCTTCTGTAGTTCGTTTTTCTTCAGCTAGAAGAGCTACAATCATATCATCTAGAGATTGAGATTGAATTTGACTGAGGGTAAAAACTACATTGCTGTATTTTGAAGACAGACTATTTAATAGGATAGCTTTGGCATCCTCATCCTCAATCGCAGCTTTGACTTCTGTTAGTTGTCTGATCAGGGACCTCAGATTATTGATGTGGCTTGACATAGAGACTCCATCCATTTTGAACCTATATAACTGAAGTTTTAGGGAAATTTTGGCATTAACTGCTTTCGCTCCAAATAATTTATTTAGAGCATCCCAAATTTCCTTAGATGATTTGTCTAGGTCTACATGATGAAGTTCAGAGTCGGAGAGAGCAAGGCCAATAATAGATTTTGCTCTATCATCTCTGCTTTTCCAATCTAACAATTTAGATGCATCGGTGGGTGCTTTCTCTTTCCCGTTTACTATGCCCCACAAATTTTTATTCATAAGTTGCATTTGTATTTTCACTTTCCATGTATGAAAATTTAGACCAGAATATTTTTCTACGGGAATTTCCATAAAATAAAATAAATACTACTTTGTATTTTACTGAGATGAGTAAATAGAGAATAAAATACTAGTTCTTTGTTGCAACTTGTGATGTGCACAGCTTCGTGCCCTAGCAGATAGAACAAACAATCAGAAACTTTGTTGTGCCCTTGATTTGATTCGTGAATGTGTGACTGGAAATAACTGCCTTTTGCGACTAACTTCGACATTTGCTATGCCCTAGCGCAGGATTCACGTCGTTGTTCATTTTGTCTATTTCATACTCAAATAATTGCGACTATATTCTGACAACGTGCTAAGAAATCGTGCCTGGCTCTGTTGCTTTGTCCCTTATTTTAATTGTGCCCTGTTTTAATGGCGGAAATGGCCTAATAATATGCACGAACTGCAAACTGTATGTAATGGCCCGTATCTCTGCCCTAGAAAAAAACTCATTTTTTTCGAACTGTGAAACCCAACTATATATTAATGGCTCGCGGACTGTATATTCACAAAATGGCCTCGACGTAAACGACTGCAACTGTTAATGGCCCTCCTTTCATAAAACACAACTGTGCCCTTGATTTCTTGATTCACTTCATAATCAGGAGCTCTCGAGGTGCAAATTTCATTCACTTTTGATTCAAACTTCGTGCCCTAATGGGACTGATCTTTTGCCTCTCTTTCCTCACTTGTCTCGCTCTGATACCAATGTTGGAAGACGTGCACAAGGAAGAAATAAAGAGAAGGCAGATTGCACACATTTGAAATTGTGCATCCATCTATTTATTATGAATGATGTAGTTACAAAACAATTAATATAGTTACAACCGGTTACAACCATCTCATTAGTTAAATAACTAATGAAGTCCTTATTTAATAAGCCTTACATTCTAAGATTTATCTAGAGATGATAACTACAGACAGATTCATTCAGCACACTTGGACCATACCCTCCCAGGGGGTTATTAGGTCCGAAGATGTCCTATGTACCGCACACTGTTCTTTGAGATCTTGCTTTCTGGGCTCATCGTTCTAGACCCATGTACATCTCCTGAAACACTAGAAATTAAAAAAACAGATCCTTCGATAGAGGTCATCTCTTGGTCAGTTCAGGGTGGGCTCTCATCGACTTCGTGTGGACACTAACCATTAGTTAGTACTGCTGGGAGCGGACTAAAACTTGCTTTGCAAACCCTCCGGCAGGTTGAAGACTAAAGAACACTTAATTTTCCACGTGTCCTATTTACTACGTCAGATGTAGGGGGAGATTAACAAATTGCCTGTCCAGCTGAGCGTCCTTAAACCTAGTCGCAGCTTCCTTCATATACTATTGATCAGATATGTCTTGCTCTGTGCGTATCAATACAGGAGGCCCTCAGGCAAATGAGACAAGCTCCTATCACCCTCCTCCTAGATGGATGTGATACTAGACAGATCACCTCATTCTTCTCATTGCTCTCCCCGGAGAGGGGCACCAAGCGGCACTTGACATGAGTATGGACCCACAGTTTAGATCTGTTAGAACTCGGAACTCCATTTCTTTCACCAGAGGCTCCCTGCCGCTGGCGCGTCTCTGGCTCCCCCACTTAGACAGAGATCACCAGGTTTAGGCACCGTCTCTCTCCTAGACATTGGCTTCCCAGACATTCTACAGTTTCAACTAGTGGGCATCGGCGCATCGCGAGTTACTTCCAACTGGCCTTGAATGTTAGGTGATGATGTTGGGGGTGTTGCTCCTTCTTCTGCTCCCCCCCCCCCCCCCCCCCCCCACCATCATCCTCTTCTTCTTATTTTCCTCGGCATTTGTTTCTTCCTTCTCTTCTTCTCCTTTCTCTCTTTATGTTTCGGGCGACCCTTTTGGGTCCTCTTGCTGGGTCCTTTGGCTTTGTACTCTGCAATCCCATTAACCTACTTTTGTGTTCATTTGTTGGACATTAATAAAATTATTTTACTTATCTTATCTCCTTATGCTTCAGGTGTGGATCGGAAAACCTTCATGCCTCAATTCAGCAAGGATGTTGTTTTGGAATGTTTTCGGGCTTTAAAGGAGTAGGGGACATGTGGAAATTGTCCTAATTTGTCAGGAAAGACTTGGCTGTCCAAAGTCATCCAAGGGTGTGAGGGACTATCATTGTGTGGCACTAGCTAGAGTTGGAGAGTAGTGCAAGGTATAGCCTAATTTGGGGCTGCTTAGATGATGTCGCTAATATAGGAGCTGTGTAGATTTGCTTTGGCTTGAACTGGAACTGTATGAAATAAATGTTTTGCAAAATTGAAGGTTGCTGTCCTGCACATCATTGTGTTCTTTTTGATGGGTTGATAGTGTTTAGAATGCGTGAATGCTTGTGTTTTAGTTTAGGAAATGTTGTATGTTGTGGGTTATTCAATATGAATGGTGTTGGGTTTGATTGTACTTATGTTGAGTTTACAAATTAAGACTAAATTGATTGCTTGTTGGAAATGAGATGTTGTTTGTCAATTAAATCTAGTCTACTCAATGAATGTGACAAGAATCAAACAATAAAATGAATTTCCCACAAATTTGAAATTATATGCAATGGAAGTTCTTTTTTTTGTATTTTCAAATGATTTAAATGATAAATGGACAAGTAGAAACTAAACTATTACCGTAAGCTATGATGAACTTTAGAAATCTAAATGCTGTGATAGTGAATAACAAAGTAGGTCTATGTTTCCCTAAATGCAAATGCAATTTTTGGATTTATGTTATATGAATGCACTAATGATATGCATGTCTCTTTCTTGGATCTTTTCTCATTTAAATGGCTCTTCTAAATCAATGGAATGAATAAACAAAACTAACTTGCGAAAATTGAAAGGACGTAAAATGATTTTATTCTAAAATATGCAGATTTGGAATAAGCTTAAGGTATGAGACAAATCCCAAAGCAAATCAATGATTTACACCAACGGAATCTCAAAGCACACTAATCTATTCGTTTCTCTGTCAATACAAGTGCAAGGAGTGTAACTACAATAGATATAAACCCTAGATCCAAAGATGTAAAGGAATGAGCATAGACCTGAAGTCAACCACATGCGTGGGATTAGCTTAGAGCAAGGAGATGTAAATCTGAAGCCAATGCCAATCAATAACCTTAATGCAAGCTAAACTATGTTTTTCTTTCTTCTCTAGTTGATCTTTTCAAAAGTTCCTGATTGGAAGCAAAAAACCAGCATGCCAGACTTGGAGCAGCCGAGAGGAAACCAGAACATCAATTACCCCCATCAACCATGGCATCCCACGCCCCTCCAGAGAACCCATGCATCCAATGGACATTCCACATTTTGCATTCAGGCCAGAGAGGGCGTGTGCAGCCCAATCTTGAGAGGAACGTCATTGCATCCTCTCTTTTTATTGCAGCTTTGAAGCTGCATTCCGACTTAAATTAGATTGAGTAGCTATAAGATTTGATTTTTAATAAGTGGAGCCATACGTTTTTTAAATTATTAGATGGTGCAAGGAAGACTTAAGACTATCTTGGTGTCTTTTTACTGTTTGCAAGGCCCAAATAACAACATTCATTGAACGATAACAAATTTTATTCAACTTACTCTGGGAAAATTCAATCTTATTTCCATAGTTATGCAGGGACACGCCCACACCTCCACCACCTGCTCCCCATCCTGCATCTATACCGGACATTGGGGATGTCTTGTGGACATGGGGTTGGGGGTGAGGCAACCCTCTAAGCACCAGAATTGCAGAAAAAAGGGGACGTTCCCTGAACTTGTGAGACATTTCCAGGATGTCCTTGAAACTGCTGCCAAAACAAATTGCCAATGCGGATGCCATGATCTCCTTGGGATGGTTCCTTATTTGGCAAGCTGTAATAATTGGTCTCAGATCTTTCCAAGGTTAGGAGAGTTAGATTCAATATCTCTAATGGTAGTGAAAACAGGGTATCTAAAGAACACAATATACCTCACATCTGTCCAAAAATCATTTCTAACCACCGCTTTGTTCACTCTCCTAGCATGTTCTTTCTTGGATTTTGTTAGAATATGCAGAGAGAGAAAGAATAGAGAAAAGGTGGATTGCACACATTTGAGATTGTGTGTCCGTCTATTTATTATGCAAATGAAGAAGTTACAAAACTAGTTGATGTAGTTACAACCGCATTACCATACAAAACACTTGTAAAAAGGAGACACCTCTATAAATATGCCTTATATTCTTATATCCCCTCTTAAGGCTTATTCTACATAAAGCAAAAAACAAACAATCTAACAAAATAGAACAAAACAGAACTACGCAATCTTCAAACACTTTCACTTTGAAAGCAATGCTATGATAAGGTAGGGCTCCATCAAGCTGCTTCGTGACCTTCGTAAAGGTGTAGCTCTCGAGCTGAATTCTCGAGTTCCTGGATTCCACCTCCCTGAACTCCCGAATCATAGATCTCCCGAATTATTGGACAACCATCCATACTGAGCCATCCACAAGCTCCATCAAGTTGTCTCATGACCCTCGTGAGGGTATAATTCCCAAGATCCACAGTCTCCCGAACTATCTGAGCAACCATCCATACCGAGCTTCATCTACCCTGTATCCTTTCTTGCCTTCAAAGTTTAGAGCATCTTTATAGCACATATTCGTCACTGTCCTCACTACCTTTTGCATCTGGTGGGTCTTCAACCATGGCTATATTGGCTGTATTTGATATGACTTTACCCTTGAGCACATCATTGGCTCGAACACGACAATCCCATTCTGTGTGACCTCTTTTCTTACAATAATGACATTCAATCTCCGATTTATCTTTATCTGATCTTCTACGATATTGTCTGGTTCTAGAATAAAATGCCCTTTCTTGCTGGGAATGACCTTCTGCATCCTCTGTGGTTCGTTTTTCCTCAGCTAGAAGAGCTGCTATCATATCATCTAGAGATTGAGATTGAATTTGACTGAGGGTAAAAACTACATTGCTATATTTTGAAGACAGACTATTTAATAGGATAGCTTTGGCATCCTCATCCTCAATTGTAGCTTTCACTTCTGCTAGTTGTCTGATCAAGGACCTTAGATTATTGATGTGGCTTGACATAGAGACTCCGTCATCCATTTTGAACCTATATAACTGAAGTTTCAGGGAAAATTGGCATTGACTACTTTCGCTCCAAATAATTTATTTAGAGTATCCCGAATTTCCTTCGATGATTTGTCTAGGTCTACATGATGAAGTTCAGAGTCAAAGGGAGCAAGGCCAATAATAGCTTTCGCTCTATCATCTCTGCTTTGCCATTCTAACAATTTCAATGCATCAGTAGGTGTCATCTCTTTCTCATTTACAATGCCCCAAAAAAAATTATTCATAAGTTGCATTTGTATTTTCACTCTCCATGTATGAAAAATTAGACTAGAATATTTTTCTATGGGCATTTCCATTTTAATAAAATAGAATAAATACAACTGCGTATTTTGGCAATGAATAAATAAAATAAAATAAAATACCAGTTGCACAGTTCTGTGCCCTAGCGCAGGTAGTCTTTTTGCTTCTACGTCTTTCTTGCCTTATGTCTGTGAAAAATGTTTGTGCCCTAGCAATTCGTGACTGTAATAATGCACCATATTAGCGCAAATCGCGACTGTAAAAATGTCTAAAATCACAATTTTTCGTGGCTATTAAAATCTGACTATTTGTGCTCGAAAATGCTGTTATTTTCCTGAAAAACGTGCCATTCGCAACTGTATTTTCGTGCTCGAAAATACTATTAATTTCCTGAAAAACATGCCATTCAC
Organism: Taxus chinensis; assembly: GCA_019776745.2. Taxonomy (NCBI): domain Eukaryota; kingdom Viridiplantae; phylum Streptophyta; class Pinopsida; order Cupressales; family Taxaceae; genus Taxus; species Taxus chinensis. Next base: position 207,245 of record JAHRHJ020000987.1, read on the forward strand.
GACCGTATTTTCGTGACTTTTTTTTGAAAAACGTGAGTGTATTCTTCTGATTTTTTTACTAGTACAACGTGATTTTACAGCGTGATTTTTTCTGAAAAACGTGCCCTTGAGCGTCCGATTTGTGCAACAAATGACTGTCACGAACAAGACTGTTTACTTCGACCCTACAAAAATGATTTCTCGTGATTTCTTTCAATGGCGTGAAAATGATCTTCCTTCTGCAGCATGCCCTAATGGGACTCACGAAAATATATTTCTTCCTCCCTCTCTTTGCTTGCCCCACGCTCTGATACCACTGTTAGAATATGCGGAGAGAGGAAAAAGAAAGAATAGAATGTACAAAGATGGAATGAAGAGAAACCGGAATGCACACTGTACAAATGAGTTGTGTGTCCGGGTATTTATTATGCAAAGACGGTTACAAAACTAGTTAGCGGTTACAACCGCATAACCATACAAAACACTTATAAAAAGGGGAAGTCTTATTCATTTATTCCTACAACTGCCAAACCAACACCAATATCTATTGCACTTGCAAAAGGAAGAAGAGAAATAGAGGAGAAGAGGAGGAAAGGAGAGGTTTTCAGCAAGAGGAAGAGCAAGATGATGATGATGATGATCTTTGAGTTGCAGACTATTTTTTGGTTTTTCTGATTTTGTATTCCTTCCGATTCATGTTACAATTAATCATAATGTATTCCTTCTGATTTTGTACTCTTTAAGTCTTTTCACTGTCTTGACACTAAGCTGCGAGTCAATACCTTGGCATGTCAATGTATCTTGCACGATTTTAGATGTTATGAAATTAATATTTTTCACCGAGCAAATGGAATATTGGATAAATATCTATTGTTTCAAATTTCAAATTATTTTAGTTCGTTTAAGTTGTCTTTAAATTTATTTGTATATTTTAAAAATTTATAGATATTTTTAACAGCCATCCTGATGCAGAGCCACATTCACTTGCAAACAATCCACAATGCTAGTATGAACCAAAAACTCACTAACTGCCCCTTAAGCCTTCACTATTAGCTATTTCTACAAGTCAAGAACCTCCAAATCAAGCAAATTTTTCAGTGTATGACCTGGTAGCACTTTCCCAATCACTTCACCATGTCATTAGACCCTATACCAAGTCAATTCAACCATTAAAATGATTCAAATCAATCAAAAATGTCAATTGTCTCACCTTCTTGCAAAACTGCCCTTTAGTGCTTCTTAAGCAAATGCCATTGGTGAATTCATAGTTGTAACAAACTACAACTACCCAGACCAAACTAAACACACTTCCGAGTACCCTTTATGCCCTCTATGGTGTGGGTAAAATTTTAGGTTTCAATTCCTAAAGCTTCTCTTCCAAATCTTCACTTTCTCCTCTCTAGTTACACTATTCTCTACTAGGCCTGTCTGAGGATGTTTTAAAGCATAACTTTTGATATAGGCACTTGATAAAGTGAGGCTATTTTAGGATACCCATTTGCCCCTTCTTCTTGTTTACAAAATTTCAATATGACCTTCTTTGCATAATCATCTCCAAATTCACTCTTCCAGGGTTGCAATTAGGCCTCTAGCCTGGGACAATCCATTAAAGGACAAACTGTCATAGATAACTTCTTTAAGGAGGTCTGTTAACTCTCAAAATTGGAATAATCCTCAATTTCAAGTCACTAAGATGATTTCTTGGAAATATTGGCTTTCAATTCATTGTATAAGTCATCAAATCAACTAAAGTGGTTAAACCCTAGGTTTCTAAACCCTCCTTACAGGCCTGTAGGTAGACTGTCTACAAGAAGAGGATATTTAATGAACTTTAAGCCCCATAGTTTTTCAAGGTGATAACTACCAATTTTCAGACTTTAAATTTATCTCTACCTCCTTAAAAATCAGTTTCTTCTCCTCCTATGAGGGTTTCTAACTGAACCCGAGAAGGAAAATATCACTACAAAAACCCCTAGGACCAATTTCAAGGCTTGATATATCTTACTAGTGAGGGTTTCTTACTTCTTTCACTGTGGAAATGACTCAAATTTCTTTAAACTCTGCCCTAGGAACAGGGTCTTCAAGCTCTTCAAGAGTGTTTCCACCAAACTAAAGTCTTCTTATCCTCTGTAATGACCTCTGAAGGTTTACTAGGGCATGAATATCTTAACAAATCATTCAAAACCGCTTCATCTTGAATCTCTCGTTAGAACTCATTCTTCTTGATTTCTTAATTCTGACTGTGCACCACTATACACTCTGGCACAGTTTTCAAAAGGAGTGCCACAACTAACGTAACAAAAACCAAACAAATACATACATGCAATCGTATGATCAGTGTTCTAATCCTCTTACCAACCTTGAAGGTCTCTATCAATGAGGCTCACAATCTGTACACATGCATTTCAAAGCTACAAGCACCCAAAACACAGAATAATGCTGTTACACAGTTTGTTTGCAAAGAAAACTTCTTCTCTTTTTTGAATCTTGGAGCTCCTCTACCTTCTCATTTGAATGAATCCAATAAATCAGTTACAATTTGCTTATATATGTGTTCACAAGTCCCTTAAACCGAATTTGAGCTCTTTAGGCCCTTGGTCTCATGATTAACTCTTGACACTTCACTAAGATTTTGACTAGAACTCCAAGGTCTAAACTTTTAAAACACACATTTATGACGCCTAGACCTCTATATGTCTTATCAGATGCATGAGAAACCATGAATGATCCAAAAAGTACATTAAATCACCTAACTCAAGCCAAAAAGTCCTTCAAATTTCAAATTTGCACTTTTGGAGTAAAATTGCATAATTCAAATTTTGAAAATTCTAGATCAAAACAAACACTCCTAGATGACTCTAAAGGACCTCTTGAACCCACCAACACATTGACAAGCCAAAATTTGGAGATTGCAAGCCATATTTACATGATTGGAGTGATCCTCCTGCATCACATTCCTCAAATCCGGGAAATGTTTTTCAGTCCCAGCAACCCCGACCCGCATCCCCACGTCCTCCTCGTGTAGATTTAGGTAGTGTTACGTGGGGACGTGTCCCCTACATTTTGGTGACGTCCCGAACGTTTCAGGGACTTGGGACTTGGCAGGGACATCCCCAAGTTTTAAAAATTCTTTCAAACGTTTTCTGATGTTTTTACTTTTAAAAAGCTGTTCTTTTTACCAAGAACATTAAATTATAATCTTGAAAGTACCTAAAATACAATTTAAATTTCTAAATGTGATTGAAAAAAGATAAAATATGGAAATATTAATTTTGATGTATTATTTTTTTAGACGTCCCCCTACTGTCCCCAAAATTTGGGAATTATTTTTCTGTCCTGGAAACCCCATCCCTCTCTACCCCCGACCCCAAGACTTAGAGAACTATGGATTTAGGTAACTACCCGTATTTCATATGTAGCAAATGTATGGAGGTTTTCAAGGAAAAGCATTGGTGAAGTCTTCCCTTCTGAGCAGTATGATGGGTGCCCTTTTAAGCATGGTTAAGTGTTTCACTTGGTTCTTGTGCACAGGTGCTGTCCGGGATGGGAACAACGGAAAAAAAGGATGTCTTGGTTTAGGCTGGGGCATGTTGAAGAGGCCTTTGCATTGAGCTACTGGCTGGATCAACTCTGCTTCCTTTGCTCCCTTTTCTCACATAATTTTTTTCCCTCCACATTATCCATCTCAAATCATCTCCAAACTAGAGTGAACTTGCAAGATTTTTCTTGCTATAGACATGCTTGCACCTCATTCTTTCTTCCCAATTCCTTGGAGCTTAATGCAGTTTACTCTTTCAGCTTTGAATTATTTCATTTGTTATGACTTACGTGCATAAACAAGTTGATTGTATTTTCTGTTGTTATTGTAGAACCTATTAGAAACTTTTAGCTAGGACATTTGGCACTTAGTTTACCACGAAAAAACAGTTGTACAATATCTCGTTGGACATTTAACTATGACATCCAGGCCTCCATAAACTGAGGATTATTTATCACGATTTTTTGTCGAAGCGAAAGGAAAATTTGCCCTCATGTTTTTTATAAAAAGGGGCAAAATATTATATTAACATAAAGAGGACCTCAATGACAGGGGCACAAAGGACTGAAGCGTAAAGCCCAGGTTTACTTCGAAGAAGATACATGAACCAGAATGAACAGAGACAGACAGAGAGCAATATGAAGAGCATCCTATAAGAGAATTGGTCTGAACTAGTGATCATGTGGCATGGTGAAGTGGAATACTGAAGTATGTTGAAGTAGTGGTAACGTTGTCTTGGAAGTGATCTTGACAAGTATCCTGGTGCTTCAAAGGAGCGCCAGAGAGGTCTGGTTCGTGCATTTCAGACTCCAGTCTCCTTTTAGCATGTTCAGACAAAAACACTCATTAACAACATTCAATATTTTGTACGGCTCAATGACAATGTTTGTGAGGGATTCCACGGAGTCCTGAATGGAGCTAATCCTAGCCTGCTGATGGATTCAAAGCTTCCCCACAGTGGATAAAATTCTCTCCAGGCATGGATGGTGAATTCTTTGTTTTCTAAATGTAAGTTCAAGTTGCTGGATGTTATCAGATATTTTGGACATGGCAGCAAGGAAAACGTCATGATGGGTAACTGAGGTTTTAGGTGGAAAGGGAGGTGGGAGAGGGTTTTTGAGGTGATTGTGATGTTTGGTGGGAGCAGGTTTCAGAATGGAGCCACCATGCAGAAGATGTGGAAGATCATTGTAAGGATTGTGCCGGAAAGGGATAGCAATGGGGGGCATGGCTGCAGCGCTGGGGTGGATGTCCAATCTTCTGAATTAGGGATTGAAGGAGCGGGGAGGTAAAGGAATAGAAGGTTTTAAATGGAGCTTCTTACTGCTAAGATAGTGATGTGAATAATAGATACCAGAAGAGAAAGCTTTGGTGAACAAAGACCCAAAAGAAGGCATTGATTCCATATACTTGGTGAGATACTGCTCTCTTATGGGCTGCATCTGAGATGTTGCCGAGTGCTGGGGACTAGTTCATGCTCATTTCACTATCATCACCTGCCACACGAATGCAATGCTGTGGGGAATTATGCATCGTGGCAGAGTAAGTAGTAGAAGGCTGCTGTTGAATTCAAAGATGTGGGGAGCAGGTTTATGAAATCTGCATCTTTGCCTGAAGTAGACTTTCATCTGTTGGATGCTGAATTTGCTTTGAGCTGATTTATGCTTGGTTCTGCTCCTATTTATACACTCAGGAGCTCTTCTTGTCTGCTGTCTCATTCTTGAAATTACAAACAAATTTATGGAGGTAGGTGACTGTTTGGAGGAGAGAAGTTTATACAGATTGGAGCAAATTTCGGAGACAATTTTCTTTGATTTCAAAGCTGCTTGCAAAACAGCTTTGTGAAGAGGTTGGTTGGCAATTGAAGGATTAATAATTGTGGGGGGTGGTTCGAAATTGGAGAAATCACCTTTGCGTATGGGGTGAGATGTTGGATCGGTTTCAATAAACACATCAGTGTCAACTTTCTAAAATTCTTCTCAGCTGTCCATTATTTTGCAGATCAGAGGGATTTTGATTTGTGTCACCTGGATATTTGGAGCAGGCTTTAGGACATTCTCAAGGTCAGAAGGGAATAATCAATTTGAAGCAGTAAAGTAATATAAAAAAGACCTGACCTAGCAGACCATGCAATCCGAGGAAGAAATATCACACCATATTGATTTGCTTGTGTTATCCAATGTATGTTCCTCTGTGGTAGGGTGAGTCGTGGGATGTGAGAGATAAGGACAGATGGAAGTGTTGGTTTCACTGCTGCCTGGAACTTGGAAGTGGTGTGTGGGAGGATGGAAAGAGTAAAGTGTGAGATCACAGGAGAAACAGTAAATTACAAAACCGTTGCCACTAAAAGAGAAAAAGGTTGCCACATCAGGCTGTTGTGAAGGAAAAGGGAGTGTAGTTGTCTGGTAATTTGTCTTGAAGTGGAGGACATAACTCATTCATGAGGATATTCGTATAGAGGTAGCTACTTTGTGCTAGAGGGAGTAGCTTGCGTATGCATTTTGCCACAAATATGGGCTGCAACTCAACCTGGAATTCTACAGCATTAATAGAAATATATACTATGATGGAAAATTCAAGTAAAGAGAAAAACAACTACCAATAGAAATATAGGCTATGCTGGAAAATATAAGGGGAAACAATTACCAATTGCAGGGAAGCCATGCCGAAATGAAGCACAATAGAGCTTCAAATAATTGATAGTACAAGTATACATATACAATATTTTAGGCAATTTGAACATTTTATCTTCTCTTTCCTGGGAAAGAAAACACATGCTACACTAAAAGACGATGGTTAGGAATGGTGCTGCTGGCTGGACTTCACTGTTTTGTAACATGTTCAAGTCACAAATCTTCAATCAATAGAATAGGCGGGTATTAAAATAGGCTGTCTTTTTTTATAGTTAATTGCTTAGCAGTCAAAAGTGTGGAATATAGCTTTAATTTGGTGCAGTTGCAAATAGATCAAAATTGTGGACTACAAGCTTTGATTTACGCCCCATGTGTAATGTCCCTCTTTCTCAGATAGTTTGGTCAAAGACCTTTGGCATGTTTTGTCTACCCGACGGCCAAAGGGTGTTTTCAAGGGTGACTTCGGTTTATTAATTTTATTATATTGTGCTCAAAAAATAAGTAAAATATCATTAAAGCACATATAATTAATTAATAGACTGTTTAAGTGACTTTAACTTAGGAAAGTGCATTTAAATAAATTAATAAATTATTTAATGTGCCTTCCTAAGCCAAAAATGCGACTTGGTTGGAAAAAAGAAATAATTAATTAAAAATTAATTATGAGGATTTGGAAAAAAGTGCGACTTGTTCCTTTGGAAGGTTTTTTGGCTATAAGGGAAAAATGCGACTTGGGGAAAGGGCATTCAGATTATTATTATTTTTCCCCGGCAGTTAGCACTGAGCTTTTGCAGACAAAATCCAAGGACGAAAACCCTCTGGATTATTCCTCTTGCGGATGGAAACCCCAGGAGCAGTGAGAGAAGTTTCCATTCAGGGATCTTCATGGTATTCACAGGTTTTTATTATTCCAGCAGTTAGAGAAATAAATTGCAGCAGTGGGCATACAAACTTCTTCTAGAGTGGGGTGACTTCTTCTATAGTTATTTTATGTAGTATCTGAGGTATTTTTCATGATAGATAATTATTGTAATTCCCAGCATCAGATATATATCAAATCGATTTGGTTTGAATCATTTACAGTGGGTTTGTTGGACAATCTTTATTATTAATCTATCTGCAGATTTATAATTATATTGCCATAATATTTAGCATCAGAAATCATTATTAAATACATGGTTGAATTGTTTATGAAGAAATCTGCCTGTTAAACCCTAGGCGCCTTTTCTGTATTCACCCGGTTTGCGGGGTTTGTTTATTTAATTTATCTATGCAGTTTTAGAATGGTGTTCTATGGATCCTTTTGATGTTATCAGTTCAGATTTGAGCCAGAGCAATATATATATATAAAATAAAAAGTATTCAGGCAAAAAGGGGTTTGGGATCTTTCACTCAGTGGTATCAGAGCAGTGTATCCTCCCAGCCTGTGTGGGAAGGAAGCAGAGAGTGTATTAAAACAAAAATCAGCTTTGAATGCAGCACAGAGAGGACGGTCCACACAGATACTACACCCACAGGAGAGCACGACTCAAAGCTGGTATTACAAGAGGTGATAGAATGGAATATTTGGGTGACAAACTTAAGAGTCCTCGAGAGGAATAAGAAGATCTAGATAGGGATTTCATTCGGGATATGGCAGCCACTTAGAGGCAGTTGTTACAGACCATGGAGCACATGGGCACTACCTTGGACAGGTTGGCACTAGATAGGCCGCGAGACAGGCACAATAGGAGGGATAGATTCGTATCAGTTTTCAATGGTTATAGGGATCATAACAGATCACCCTCAGAGATTGGGAGTTTTAAGGGATCACCATGCCATAAGTGGAGGAAAACTCATACAGATGAGAGGAGACACACTCATACAGAGGAGAGGAGACCTACATAGACTGCAGATAGGCCTATGCAGCCTAACTTCCTGCCTAGAGGTGACCCACCAGAGATTGAGGGATGACCATAAGAAGTAGCTTTTCTGGATACTATTATGGCAGTCAGTGATGAGTGGAGGAGTTTTCCGCAGCATGTGAGGGATGTATTTCCCCTCCCACAATATTGTGCTCAGAGGAGAGATAGCATGAGGGCTGGACAGGACAGGAGGCCTAGAGCGCAGCAGAACAGGGATTTGCAGCAGGTTACCAATAAGGTAACCCTCTCCACTTTTGATGGTAGTGGAAAGATCAGTGCCAGGGCTTGGATTCACAAGCTCGACACCTATCTTACCCTCAAACCCATGAGGGAGCAGGAGGCCATACAGTTTGCTACATTACACCTTGAGGGGGTGGCTTATGATTGGTGGCACCATGGGTTAGTTACATAGGGTCATGAGCTTCTACGGTCATACAGGGATTTCAGCGAGAGGTTGATTGCGAGATTTGATCACAAGGATGTGGAGCTGTATTACAGGGACTTGGCACAACTCTGACAGAGTGGACATTCCCCAAGTTGATTCATACATCAATAAATTTCAGTGATAACAGTTATGGTTCCAGAGATGCCTGAGAAGAGGGTGGTGATGTTATTTATAGAGGGCCTTTCATGGTGAGACAGGATGAGAGGATTGGTCAAGGCCTCTTAAGCCTAGGACATTGCATGATGCCATCTAGATGACATTGAAGTTTTGGACACATCCCCCACTTCCTATCAGCCCACTTCTTATCAGCCCAATAAGAAGTTTCCCATGAGCTCCAGGCCATTTCAGTGGAACGCTCTACCTTGTTCCGTAGAAGAGTGCACCACCTCCTAAGGTGGATCAGGAGACTCGTAATGAGTTAAGGAGGAAGAAGCTTTGCTTTCATTGCAAAGATCATTGGGAGCCTGGACATTGTTGCCTTGGTAAAGGCAAGGTGCATCTCATTGAGGTGATTTCAGATGGGGAGGATGATCACTCGCCAGATACAGATGCAAAGGATGATGGCGGTGACCATGATACATGCACGGGGGGAGCAGCCCCAAATAGAGCTTGGCAAGAGTGAGGCATTGGATTCATCCCATGTCACTATTGCTACACTCTCAGGAGTTCCTAGGTACCATCCCTTTCGGCTGAAGGGAGTGCTTAAGGGACAACAAATTGTTTATTTGGTTGACAGTGGAGCTACGCACAACTTCATTGATGAGGGGTTGGCTGCGAAGCGAGGATTACAGGTTGAGGAATTTGAGGGGTTTAGTGTACGAAGGTGGCAGATGGATTTGCTATTAGTTGCACTAAGAGGATTCCACGGCTTAGTATTCAGATGGGGGACTACACATTAACCGATGACTTCTATGTTATTGGACTTGGTGAGATTGATACAGTATTGGGTATTCAATGGTTACAGTCCCTTGGCAGATATGTGCAGGATTTCCGGAGGATGGAGTTGGAGTTTATGGTGGATAAGAAGAAGATTGTGCTTCGGGATCTTTCTGACGGTGGGCCTAGAGTTGTTTCAGCACGCAGGATGGAGTCTATAGTCAGACATGGAGAGGTTGCATGGGCAGCCCAGTGTTTCATTTCATCCAAATCTTCTTCAGACAGTGAGCAGCCTTTTCACATTGACATCCAATCCATTTGTTCACTGGATAAGCACGGCCCAGTGTTTGGTGACATTCCTCCAGGTAGACCACCAGATAGAGGGTTTGAGCATGTTATAGAGCTTGAGGAGGGTGCTAAACCCATGATGACTACGCCTTATCGCCATCCTAAGACATATAAGGATGAGATAGAGAAGGCCATTAGAGAGCTCTTGGAGATGGGACACATCCGTCCTAGTTCTAGTCCCTTTGCTTCTTCAGTTGTTTTGGTGAAGAAGAAGGATGGGACCATGAGGATGTGCATTGACTATCGTGCACTGAACAAGAAAACCATCAAGAACAGGTATCCCATTCCTCGCATTGATGAGCTGTTAGATGAGTTGCATGGATCTATTTACTTTTCAAAGATTGATCTTCGATCGGGCTACCACCAGATTCGAGTTCGGGATGAGGATATTCACAAGACAACCTTCAGGTGTCACTACGGGCACTATGAGTTCTTGGTGATGCCATTTGGACTCACTAATGCCCCTGCTACATTTCAGTCATGTATGAACCATCTCTTCAACAGGCAGTTGAGGACAGTTTGTGTTGGTATTTTTTGATGATATTCTGATTTATAGCAGGACATGGGATGATCATTTGAGGCATCTTGACGAGGTACTTAGCATAATGGAGACTCAGTCTTTATTTGCTAAGATGTCCAAGTGTGAATTTGGACTTACGAAGATATTGTATCTTGGACATGTCATTGGGGCCAATGGGGTCAAGGTCCATTAGGAGAAGATACAGGCAATGCAGGATTGGCCACCACCCAGGAATATCTCTGACTTGCGAGGATTCTTGGGGTTATGTGGTTACTACAGGAGGTTTGTGAAGGGTTATTCTCAGCTGGTAGCTCCATTGACAGATCTTACACGGAAGGGTGCATTCAGTTGGTCAGATGAGGCACAGGTAGTATTTGAGAGGCTCAACGTAATTATGAGCACCTGTCCAGTTTTGGCTCTTCCAGATTTCTCACGGCCCTTCATTTTAGAGTGTGATGCTTCAGGATTGGGGATTGGTGCAGTTCTTATGCAGGATTACCATCCTATTGCCTTCGAGAGCCGGAAGTTGAGAGATAATGAGAGATTGTATTCCACCTATGATAAGGAGATGCTTGCCATTATGCATGCTTTGGCAAAGTTCAGACAGTATTTGGTGGGTGGAAAATTTGTGGTGAGAACCGACCACAACAGCTTGAAATATTTCCTAGAACAAAAGGAACTCAATGAGAGGCAACAAAAATGGGTCAGCAGAATCCAGGCATATGATTTTGACATTGAGTATGTCAAGGGGACGAAGAATGTAGTGGCTGATGCACTTTCCAGGAAACCCCATCTCGTTGCCCTATGTTCTTTGAGCGAGATTTCAGCAGATTGGAAATCTCAACTGTTAGTTGAGTATTCCAAAAACACTTGGACATGTGACATTATGGATGGAAAAATTCAGGATGGCCGGTATAAGGTAATAGCTGATTTGATTTTGTATAAGGGCAGAATTTACCTAGTTCCTGAATCTGAGCTTAAGGAGAAGATTATGCATGCTTTCCATGATGCACCACTTGCAGGACATCCAGGGTATTTTAAAACATACAGGAAAATTAGAGAGAGATTCTCCTGGAAGGGTCTCAAGGATGATGTCTTGTGCCATGTTTGTGAGTGTATGACTTGTCAGCAGAACAAGTCAGAGCATACTTTCCCAACAGGTTTGCTACAGCCATTGCCAATTCCGGAGCAGAAGTGGGAAAGTATTTCGATGGATTTCATTACAGGTCTTCCCGTGGTGCAAGGGAATGATCGCATTTATGTAGTAGTTGATCGGTTGACAAAATATGCACACTTTTTCGCTGTCCCTACCAGCTTTAAGGCACCTCATGTGGCTGATTTGTTCTTCCGTCAGATATTCAGGTTGCATGGACTTCCGAAGAACATAGTTAGTGACTGGGATAGCAGGTTTATGAGCATATTTTGGCAGGAGCTTTTCCGTTTGGTTCACACTGAGTTGACTCCTAGCACTAGTTATCACCCTCAGACGGATGGGCAGACAGAGATTGTGAACAAATGGATAGAGGGTTATCTTCGCAACTATGTTGCAGGACAACAGAAGGCATGGGTAAAGTTGCTATATTTATGTGAGTATTGCTATAACACCACTTACCATATGTCTATTGGTATGACTCCATTCCGAGCACTGTATGGGTATGATGCGAGATCTTTTGTTGATTTGGCGTTTGGGGACAGTAGAGCTCCCAAGGCTCAGGAGAGTTTACAGGATAGTCAGGACATCCTTAAGGTACTTAAGGAAAATATTCAGCGGGCCCAGAATCAACAGAAGATGTATGCAGATAGGCACAGAGTGGAGAGATCATTTGAGGTAGGAGACATGGTTTTTCTATGTCTTCAGCCTTACAGACAGAGTACTCTCAAGAAGAGTGGGGCTGAAAAGCTCAAGCCGCGATTCTATGGGCCATACAGGGTGTTGAGGAGAGTTGGTGAAGTGGCATATGAGCTAGAGTTGCCTTCTGAGAGTAAGATACACAATGTCTTTCATGTATCTTGCTTGAAAAAGGCCTTGGGGCAGCACATTATTTCTTCTACAGAGTTACCACCCCTGGATGAGGAAGGGAGATTAGACTTAGTGCCAAAGGAGATCTTGGACAACTGAGAGAGGAGACTGAGGAATAGAGTTATTCGAGAGTTCCTGGTGAGGTGGAAAGCGTTACCAGTGGAGGATGCTACATGGGAGGGCGAGTCTATATTACAGCATCCAGCTCTACAGTTGCTTGGGGACAAGCAATCTCGGGAAGGGAGGACTGTAATGTCCCTCTTTCTCGAATAGTTCGGTCGAAGACCTTTGGCCTGTTTTGTCTACCCGACGGCCAAAGGGTGTTTTCAAGGGTGACTTCGGTTTATTAATTTTATTATATTGTGCTCAAAATAAAGTAAAATATCATTAAAGCACATATAATTAATTAATAGACTGTTTAAGTGACTTTGACTTAGGAAAGTGCATTTAAATAAATTAATAAATTATTTAATGTGCCTTCCTAGGAAAAAAATGCGACTTGCCTTGGGGAAGGGTCAAATAAGCCAAAAATGCGACTGGGTTGGAAAAAGGAAATAATTAATTAAAAATTAATTATGAGGATTTGGAAAAAGTGCGACTTGTTCCTTTGGAAGGTTTTTTGGCTATAAGGGAAAAATGCGACTTGGGGAAAGGGCATTCAGATTATTATTATTTTTCCCCGACAGTTAGCACTGAGCTTTTGCAGACAAAATCCAAGGACGGAAACCCTCTGGATTATTCCTCTTGCGGACGGAAACCCCAGGAGCAGTGAGAGAAGTTTCCATTCAGGGATCTTCATGGTATTCACAGGTTTTTATTATTCCAGCAGTTAGAAAGAGAAATAAATTGCAGCAGTGGGCATACAGACTTCTTCTAGAGTGGGGCGACTTCTTCTACAGTTGTTTTATGCAGTATCTGAGGTATTTTTCATGATAGATAATTATTGTAATTCCCAGCATCAGATATATATCAAATCGATTTGGTTTGAATCATTTACAGTGGGTTTTTGGACAATCTTTATTATTAATCTATCTGCAGATTTATAATTGTATTGCCGTAATATTTAGCATCAGAAATCATTATTAAATACACGGCTGAATTGTTTATGAAGAAATCTGCCTGTTAAACCCTAGGCGCCTTTTCTGTATTCACCCGGTTTGCGGGGTTTGTTTTATTTAATTTATCTATGCAGTTTTAGTATGGTGTTCTATGGATCCTTTTGATGTTATCAGTTCAGATTTGAGCCAGAGCAATATATATTTAAAAAAAAAAAAAAAAAAGTATTCTGGCAAAAAGGGGGTTTGGGATCTTTCACAGATCCATATATGTGTTCTTGTTATACTGATTGCGTGTCTTATTCTTTGAGCAGGTTCGTTTTGGTGCCTGCAGCTGCACATTCCCACAGTATTGTGACTCTCAAATTCAAGTTATAGACAGAGTTAGACAATTATAGTGCAACATGGAAGTAGCATAATCGAAGTAAATAATTGTTTTGTCTTATATTTAAAGTTATCAGAGTTTATTGTCTTCAAAAATTCCAGAGAAAAAACCGATTATTTCAAATAGCATCTGAATCTAATTCAGCAAATCGAAATTCTTAAGTGCTTCATGGTTCTAACTATAACGCTACCATGGACAAGAAGTATGGGAACAATTTTGGTTCAGTACAAGTAATCTCATAGACACACTGTTTCACATGTGCACTTTGATATAACTTCTAGATAAGGTAAATGGTTATTGCTCTTGGTTCACCAACTGTAAATCTTTGCATACAAACTCGTTTCATACATCAAATTTATTGTAGATCATAAAATCGGGTATCATTCGGATGCATATGGAAATAACAAAGCATGAATATCTCCTTGCCTTCCAATGGCTTTCCGAGGTAGCCACTGGTCAGTAAATGCCTCACATGTGAAATTACAGTATTAAATATGAACGAGGAATATTATTGTATTGTTAACTCTACTCAAGATACAGATAGGCAATGATCCTGTGGTGCTTGTGATTTTACAACTTCAATTCAACCTTACAATTTTTAAAAAATAGCCAATGAAAAACTGAATACGTCATTTCATTCCATTTAGCTTTGAAACACACTTTCCATGCATCTCAATTTACACATTAAATTTAACCATACAGGCATATAAGAGGAAAAAATATGCCTAACAATGGAAGTATCTGATTGTCACGTATATAAGATAAATGCATGCACATAATATTGCTCTATGGAGAAATAGAGTGCACTAATGCTCTAGATAGTAGTGGCTAGTTGAAGCAGGTTAGGAAGGACAGCTTGGAATTGGCCAATGGGGATGATGTCGCAATACATGTTAGCTTGTGAATGAGTATATTAGCTAGCCTGCTCCCCTCTTCGTGTGGCATAAAAAATCAAAAAAATTAAATTATTACAAGAAATTACTAGAACTGCCTTTTATATATCAAGTCAAGTCGACTTCACATAATTAATGCATCTTGGAATTGCTTCTATAACTCTATATCCTGATCTGAAGTATTGTCCAACTTAATGAATAATACATTCAAATATTCTCCTATTGGGTGGGTAAATGGATGGAGAATACTAATAGTAACATCATCTTTCAAAATGGTTGCATGACACATACATAGTGATTAGTTGTAAATTTATATAATACTATTTTTGAACAACTATTGTTAATTTGTTAAGTTTTTAACAACAAGAGACTATTTCACTGGTATATCGGTTCATTCAACAATTAAATACCTTACATATTAAACAGTGTTTGGTGTTGATTTATGTTAAACCATGAAAAGTCAACAATCATATTGTCCCTACCTATTACTTAAACTAAACACATTTTTTAATTACATATTTTAAATTATGTGAATGACATTTCTGGTTTGTCGGGTGGCAGTTTGGAGTGTGTCGTTCTATTGTAGCTGGTGCTAACTAGTGGAAAACCTTGTGGAACATGCATCTTCTATTTGAGTTGCCACCTCTTAGATTGTTCTGCCATGTGTTAATCTGCTCACATGCCACCACCCTTTGGTCGCCTCCATTGCCCGTTATTATCCACTCATGCTTTGTGTTATATATGACTAGCACGTGGTTTTTCAAATCGGTATATTGTTACAAGGATTTTGGAAGCTTGCAGGTGCACCGTATTACACCATAGGTATTGTGTGCTGTTTTTGTTTGTTGTTACATGTTCTCTTTTTAAAATATTTAGATTTGGGTTTGGTTTGGCTCTGAGGGCGAGCGGACGGGCGGGCACGATTCAAGGAAACAGACTTTTCAATCTTTTTGGGTCTTTGGTTGTTATTAGAATAGTAGAGAGAATACCCATTATCAGGTTTGTACATTTTTGTTTAAACACAAGGTTATATACAAGATTCCTTGGTTGATTTATACCCAAATTTGGGTCTACTCATTTTGGATTTATTGGTTGTGTTATGTTGCATTGAAATTAACAGTTTACAAGAGTTTTAAATTTGTGCATTTGGTGTGTGTGTGTGTGTGTGTGTGTTGTTTACAAGAGATCGATATGACACTCTTTATGGTCGGCATAATTTACATGACAAATTGTGTTTTTATTAAATCAATACCGTTATGGCATTATTTAGATGACATTAATGGTTGTATTTGGGTCATCGTATTCCCAATATGGAAAAGAGATAATTGCATATTTAAATTAAATAAACGTTTTTTGTCAGTTGGTTGCATATCTATTTTTGGGACAACATAAAACTAATTGTTTTAATGGGAGCTCAAACTCATTCTGAAACTTGCAATTAAAAAGAAACATTGACTGAAATATGTACAAAATGGAAATAAACCCATTACGTGTTGAGCAATAAATTATTGTGTTTCAAACTACGAAAGATAAGTGACTAGTTGACATAGGCGGTTACGCCAAATGACTATTGTTAAAATATAACTTCTTGAGTTACTACTAAACTTTACCTTGCGGTAAATAAATTACAGTGCTGGATTATTATCATTGTTTTGATGATTTGGGCATGAGGTTAAAATTTGATGTTATGATGTTTTCGTACGTAAACTAAGATTTACGTTATCATGCTCGTAGCAAAGCTACAAACATGATACCATAAGTTCTCACCTTATTAAAACACATTAAAGAAATGTGAATGATAGTCAAAAGATAAATTGACATATGAAAGATTTTTGGGAAAAACAAATTATTTCATTGTTGTTTAGTGCATTAAACATGCTAAGGAATGTTGTTAAAACATTAAACTGGAAATGAAATCCTTAAGTTTATGTATGCATGTTACTAAGTTGTACATTGTAAAAACTATACCAGTATACACACATATGCTTACGGTGGGCAATTTTCCTATGTTTAAAAGAGTTGTGAAACATGAATAGATGGTTGTTTTTCCTTTATGATTATGAAATCAGAACATATTGCAAATGGTTTAATGGAATGTTTCTGGATGAGTATTGTTGTTTAATAAGTGGTGTACAAGATAGATGTTGTGAAAGATGACAAATCATATTTGTTTATGCAAACTAACTGTTCAAACTACTATCGACCTCTTGGAATATGGTAATTAAAGGACTATGTTTGATCTCTGGGTTAATTAGCAATATTGTTGTATAATGTAATTATATGCGTGGAAAATTATTTCTAAGTTAATAAATAGAATGTGTAAAAAAATATTTCCACTTTTAAAGCTTGTGATAATGTATGGGAATGTTACAGACTTGAAAACCGTAAAGATCACCATATTTCTTTGAGTCAGATATCATATTCTTTCATAGTGAAAACATCGATCTATTTGGTTGGATCGGTAGCAAGTCCTTAGGTGGGTGAGGAGATAGGGAGTTTGACTCTTTATTCAAATCCAGTTTAGTAGCCTTTTTAATAACAAATAGAGATTAAATAATATGGTTGGCTTATGTGGGCAAATAAAAAGAGTACTCAATTTACAGTCTACAACTTTAAGTTATTGGATAGGATAATGGAATTAATTTCATTTGGATATCTAGTATTAACACTCAGATACTATAGTAAGATTCATGTGGCGTGTGTTGTCATATATGAGACATGAAGGAAGAAAGCAGGGAGACGAATGCATATAAACATAAAGTAGAACAAACATACATCACGTATGGGGAATTGTGCATTCACATAGTATAGCGTGAGCATCCAACACTCACATGTGAATCCACGATGTATTTGAAAAACTTTAATGAATAAGGTAACAAATACAAATGAATTACATAATATCCTAGTTTATTCTACATCATTTTGGCTTTAGATTTGGCAGGTTTTACATAACTTTTAGTGCTTTGTGTTTAGATTTTTCGTGGATACTTTCCCAAACAATTTCTTATTCACATGATTTAATATGTATTGTTCTTAGCATTTGTTCAGAATTAGGTTTTTCTGTGATCCTTTTTAAAAATACTTATATCGGTGTAAATATCGCTGGTTAAAAATTGAGGATATTAGAAGACTTGAATAGAGGACCTGAAATTTTTTTGAAGGTGCTATCTCTTACTTTGTTTACAATTTGGATTTTAAGAAACACTACACATTATCAAGTATACTTTGTCACCTTGTTGATATAGTTTACCAGCTCAAAACGCTCATGTTAATATACTTGATGGGAATCTATAAGAAAATTAGACTTTTTATAAATGTGTAGCTCCACTAGCAGTAAATGAGGATATTGAAAATATTAGTATTCAAACTTCATCACCTATTTTGTTGTATGAATATTTTGAGGTAGCTGACGACCATCTGAAAACTTGCTTTCTACGCATGGATTAATCTTAGCTTCATTTCATTTACGAGTGGTCTGAAACTTTGAATTCATCTTTGTTTACCAAAAGTTGTTGAACTTTGAGTCAATATATATCTTGTTTACAACAATGAATTTCCATTATATGTGAATGTATGTGTTATGAAGCTTTGTTGACATGTAGAAGTAAAACAAGACCTATTTCCTCCTTATTTGAAATTGTTGTTCTTCTTTCTTTTTTTTTGGATTAAGCTTGTTTCTATCTTAACCTTTTTGCTCTGTATTCAAAATTATATGACTACACAATGAAAATCGCATCCTCAAAAATATTTAATAGAGTGTATATTTGTAAACATTTTAGGGTTTAAATTTTGGCTTTGAATAAGAGAACTTCCCCATTTAAGAGGAGGAATTGTTATCCCCTGAACTATTGACTTCATGCACACCTGCAAATTTTTCAGCCAACACCTCCAAAAGTACAAATCCACAAAAGGGTAAAGTGCATCTCATGTAACCACTGAGACACTTGTTTTTCTTCCTCTCATGTCCAAAAAACCACTTGTGTGCCCTAGCTCTCTCATACTTTGTTTTGCTCATATCTAATGCTCCCTTGGTTGACTCACTCCAAGATTTTGAGCACATCCTCCTCTTGAAAATTCCTTGAAGTTGATGTGAAGAACATGACATATGGTGGAGTGGATTATTTTCTACGATCACTTGAATATTGCAACTGTTCAAGCCCTGTTTTGCAAAACCACTCAAAACTTGATTTGATCATTACTTGAAAGCCACAAGCAGGAAACCTTTGAAATTTTTCCAATGATGTGTTCTTGAAAAAAACCTTCATTTTGACTGTCATTCATGTGCTAAGGTGGAACAGTGAATTATATATGAGTAAATCCATATTTGTCTGGCATAACCACTAAAAAACCCTTTTTGCACTGAAAATTGTTTTGTCATTTCCTTCAAAACCCTGCGAGATATCTTCCTCAAATTCAAAGCACTTGTTCCTATCCACCATACCTCTCTAATGAATCAAGAAACGATCCATTTGATTGTGTATTGCTCCCATAAAAAATAACTAATGTTTTATCCCACACTCTATTAAAACCCTTTTCCAAGCTTTCATTACAACTAGAAACTGTTTCCTCATTTCCCACAATTTTCTGACAAGGGATCATAGCCAAATTTAGAGAATCCCTTTGTCTCGAAAATATCTTTCAGAAAAATTGAGTCCCGCCCAATTTTTGGATTTGTTTTTCCCTTGCAATGGCCTAAACAAGGATTCAACCCATAAAACCATTAAAAATCTTGAATTATTGTAAACTAACTTAGAACCCCATTTTTCTTGTTCCTCTAAACTCCACCATCATTCTCAGATCCGTGATACCACAAAACTTGCAAAATGAAATTCCATTACTCTGGATATGAGCCCATCTCGGTCTTGGTTTCTAAGAACCCATATTTTGGAGACAACAATGTTGGAGACATGGATTTTGAAGACCATTGAAGACACATGGATAATGAGGAAAACTCATTTTCTAACCCGAGTTAGAGTGCATAGAGCATTGAAGGCTTTCACGATGGGAGCCATTATTTTGGTGTATTCTCGATTTCCTCACCATTCTCCATTCAAGATGCATAACAAGTATTCCTATCCTTCATGAAGACATTGTCCATCTAGTCGATCGGTTCCATCTCACAAAGAGTAAGTGTTTCCATTTCAGAGGATTTCTATGTTTCCTTTGAGTATTCTCATGAATATTTGATACTAGTAAATCCAAGAGAGCTCATGATTACCAAGTCCGGGGCATGTGTGTGGTGTTAGTGCATTCTTCATGATGATTGTTTGATCATGCGAGAGGAAAGAGATTGTGTTCAATGAGTTGATTTGTGCAACCTACCATTGCTTGAAGAGATGAAGAGCTGAAAGAGATCTTTTAAGACATGAAAAAAGACAATCATTCCAGATAAGATGTGGAGCATCATTTCCAAGTCCAAGGAAACACATGCCCTGATTATATAAGCAATTGAAGAAAATTTTATTTAGTTGCAACATTCATCTCCCCAATAAAGGAAGAACATAACTTTAACCCAGATCATCTTCTCTCTCTTCTTTACTCCTTCTAACATTCTATTTCTTCATTTTGAAACAACTTTTGTAAAAGTGACTTTAAGTCACTTAAAATATTTATTTATTCGTTGGGATTGTACTTTAAGTTGAAAAGTCATATGCGAATATGAAGAGTCACTTGATTTGGATATAAATTGTAATGTTATCTCCTTTCCAAAGGATCAATTTTTGCTCCTCATATACCATATTGCATTCTTTCATTCTCATCTAAGTATTTTACCTCCATTCTCTCTCTTTCAACCGAATGTATGTGTTTTTGTAAGGACAAAAGGGATTTGTACATATTGATAATGGAATGAGAATCAATCTTGGACATTGTGTCAATCTATGTTTTTGTTTCATGTTCCTTACATAAGTTGTGTATGTTTGCATGTGTCGTCTAAATGAAATAGAAAGACCTAGGAGTTGTAGTTAGTGAAATTTGGGTTCATCTCACTAATGTAATTCCTCCTCTTTCTCCTCCACTCACTCACTCATATTCCCCCATCTGATATAATTGCAGTTACGACAAGTTCATTTCTACACATTCCCATGTCTATGACCAACTCGAGAATTAGTTTAATGTATATTTTTCTCGATTTCATTAAATGGGAGCCACCCCATCTTGAAGCAGAGATCCGACTTAGTCCTGTGAGCATTTTTGACATCCCCTTTTTATCCTCGACAAAATATTTCGTCAATAGTTTTTGGCATCCACAATGGGGCAAATTTTTTGTTCATGCACCCTATTGATCCACAAAATCCTAAAAAGCGTATATCCTAAAACCCATAAAAATTAGAAATTTGTAAACCCCAAAAGAATTTTTATGTTTACCCTTAATCTTGATACCAATGACCATTTCTAGAAATGCTCCAACACTGCAACCTAACCTTCTTCTTCTTTTCGAATACACTCAAGAAGATATCATCTCAGATTTAAGGAGTTGCATTTGGTACAACCTAGTAAACAACACTCACTACCATATTGTTACAGGAATCTTGGACAAAGAAGGAGAATAAGCTTTGGGAAGGTTTCACCATATTAAATAAATTCCAAATCAACCAACGAGAGTGTAGGTAAAAGAATATCATGTCTAAGATGAGCACAAATCCTACAAACTGGTGGAAATAAGATACACTAGATATGATCAAGAAAGTGGCCTTGTTGACCATGCATTTGAAGAACAAAAAACAAATTTTAGACTCCCTTTTGTCTGAACAATAAGACAAGTTGGGAAAGAATTATTCCTTGAATTTAATTTTGTCTTTCCTCTTGAAGATCCTCCTGAAAGTCCAGTTGCACCAATACTAGATCTTATCCTTCCATAAGAAGAAGAAGAAGATGAAGAAATGGTTGTACCAATATGATGGGGACAGAACAAATGCCTACTGACTCTAGCTCCTCTAGTTCATGAACTTCCTATAGGGTCAAGAAAGATATTTCCAAAGTTTAGGGGAGATGGGAAACAAAACTCAAATGAGCATATCACGACCTTCATCACAACATGTGGCGTATTGGGAATTGAACATGAAGATGTATATGTAAGATTTTTTTTGTTGAATCTCTGCAATATGCTACTGCAAATTGGTTCTTTCACCTACCTAGAAGACCTATCACTAACTAAAATCAAATGAATACAACGTTTGATGCTAGATTCAAACAAGATGAAGATGCCCATGCTCTACTCACTTAGTGGTCGCAGTTGAAGAAAAAGCCTCACAAAGCTATGAGGGACTTTGTAGCCAAATTTAACAAAATTTAACAAGTTGATCAATGAATTACCGAGAATGTAGACCTACCCAAGATAACTAGTTGCGGTCCTTCACCAATTCCCAGCTACTTGAAGTTGGATTTATGTTGAGAAGAGATCAGCCAACTACCTTACATGAAGCTCAAGACCTCGTGGTGGAGGTAGAGGATGATCTGATCATGTTTGAGAAGATATAGAAGAGTATAAAACAAGAATAAAGGTCAAATTTCTAGCTCAGGAAGTAGTAATCTACTACTGTAAAATCTAGCTAATGTTCTAATTTCTCTTAAGAATCAACTCACTAGATTTCTCCCTATAATGATGTACCTAGAAAGAATTTTTAGAATAAGAAAAGAATTATCAGTTCCCCACAAATACTTACCCTATAAGCTCCTCCTGTAACTTTAGCTTGTGAAGATCAAGAAGAAGAAGAAGAAGATACTGTAGAACATGAAGAACAAGAAGAGAAAGGAAATTTCCTAGAGGCTGATGAGGTTAAAGATGATGATATTGTCTATTGTGAATATTCCTCAGATGATGATATGTTGAAGTAGTGGCAATTATGAATAGTTACTCATGTGTGGTGTTTACCCACGCATAATATTGAAAATAAGTCTCTTCTTATACTATCCAAAATAAGTCTACCAATTCTCAAATTGTGACTCTAAAAACTACCATAATCAGTCGAGGATCTTCACTTTCTATTTCTATGGACTTTGTAAAAGAGAATCCCAGCCCCACCACGACCAAGGTTGCATCTTCTACTCTAAGTAATCCATATACACCTATCTCAGTTAAAAATTATTCTACTAAAGGTGTAGCTTCTACTTCCAATCCAAAAGTGGCGTCCACCTCTTCCAAAATGGTCACAACGTCAAAAATTTCCACCACTACCTCATTTGATATCATTGATCATGTCAAGAAATTTAAAGTGCAAATTTTGGAATTTGAATACTTGAAAAATCATCCAGAGTAGTTTGATAAACTAGTCCAGTTCATTAATAATGGTCAATCAATCTTGAGTCTAGTTCAAATTCATCCACCTACTAAGGAATTCTACCTACTCCTCCCCCTTCATCCTAGAACCTACATGTTGTAATTCCATCCACCTCATGAAATTTAGAACCATTCTACCTTTTCTTTATATTTGGATGGTCACAAGTTGAATAATTATATCATTAATTATGGTTCCTCAAATAACATCATTCCTACTAAGGTCACATATTGTTCTTGGTGTTACATTAAATTCTTGTTTATGATCACTGTATATTTCATGTATAAACCAAATGATGTCCCTCTTGTTGGTCCAAATCAAATATTCCTAAGTTGATCTTTCACTGTTTCTTCCCGGAAACAAGAGAGTGAAGATAACCGTACTAGCTCCAGAAATGTCTTCTTCCTATGGAATGTTAATAAGAAAAATATTTTGTCAAGATGTGGGTGGTTAATTGCATATGGATTGGTCATATGCTACTATCCCTTTCAAAAGCTAAATGAAGAATCTTCTTCTCAAAAGGAATAAGAATTACATTGTCTAGAATTCATAAAGCCCACGAGCCAATATTTTGTAACAAGATAGAGACACAAGAAACTACTTCCTCGTTATGAAAAAGGATGAAGAATTTCTTGCTATATTGGAGGAAGAAGAAACTGAACAGTGGATTAAAGAGTCTTATGGAATTTTCTCTAACTTTGGATCAGACGTAAGTGTAGTGCTCACTTCTACTATAAGTAAAGTAATCCCTCTCTTGTACAAGATGCAATTTTCAAACACGGACAATATATAAGAATATGAAGCCTTGTTGCTAGGGATGAAATATTCCAAAGAAATGGGAATCAAGAAACTACAATGCTAGGGTGATTCTTAGCTTATTGTCAAGCAAGTAAAAAATCATTTTTAAATGAAGAATGCAAGGCTTATGCATTACAAAAACCAGATAGATTGTATGGAATCCTTTGAATTCTTTGCAATTCATGAAGTCTTGCATGAATAAAATGAGAAGACGAACTCCTTAGTTGTCTCTGCGTATTTTTTTATTCGTCATCCATATTTTTGGGAACAAAATATTTGGTTTGAAATTATTTTTAGACCAAGTGTGTCAGATAATGTTGAAAGTCAACAAGTCTTCAATGATGACAAGAACATTTTGTCTTTCTTGGAGAAGAAAGACAATTTCAACAACCTATATAACGAGGGAAGTGATGCTCCACATAGGGAATCTACTCCAAGTAATGGAAAAGGTGAAATTGAAGGATTAAATGCATAGGGTGTCAACAAACTAAAAGGTAACAAGATCCCTAAAGGCCTTGTATTTATAGAATATAATTTTAACAAGCATGATAGGTTCATGAAATATAAAGATGAGAACTCTCCTCTAAGCTCCGCAGAGTATAAAAAGATCAATATTGGAACAGTGGAACAACCAAGATTGGTAAACATCGGTAATAGTTGCTCTCTAGAAAAACATGAAAGCTTTTTTCTCCTGAATAAATACTCAGATGTGCTAGTCTATTCTTATGAAGAGCTTAATTCCTTTAGGAATAAGGAAATACAACATGCCATTCCCCTCAAACACAGGAGTGGAACATTTCAGGAAAAAACAAAGGTAGTATAATCCCAAGATAGCTAGGATTATCAAGGAGAGACATACTCAAAATGCTAAATGCTCAAATCATTTTTCGTATTTACCACTCCACTTGGGTAGCAAACATTTGTCCCAAGTCACAAAAAGAGTGAGTGAAAGAAGAATGTTGTGTTAATTTCAAGAATTCGAATCAGGCTTCTCTAAAATACAACTACCCTCTACCAATTCCTGGACTAAATCCTACAAGTTCTTAATAGTTTGGAAATGCTTTTCATGCTCAATTTCTTTTTTAGGTATAATGAAATTGAGATAGCACTAGAAAGATCATCACAAGACTACATTTACTACTCTATAGGGAATTTTCACATACAAGTGTATATCATTTTGCCTCATTAATGCAGAGGCTACTTTCCAAAAAACTATGATATTTTGCTTTCAAAGATCTCAAAAACAAATGCATAGTGATATACCTTGATGAGCTATCACAGTGTATTCAAAGGAATAAGGTGAGCCATTTACAACAACTTGAATAGGTTCTCATTAGGTGTGGGGCACATGGTATATCCTTGAATCCCAAGAACTCAATCTTTGGGAGTGATGGAAGGGAAACTCCTTGGACACATCGTGAACAAGGAAGGAACCAAGATTGATCCCGAATGAGTAGACAGTAATTCAAAATAGCTATATCTACCTACAAACAATCCATGTGTGCATTCTTTCTTTGGTAAAGTGATATTTCTTCGTCACTTTGTTGTTGACTTTGCAGAAATGACCAAACATATCACTAATATGATGAAGTATCAAGGGAATTTTGATTGGAACTAGGAAGGAAAGATTTCTTTCGAAAACATTAAGAAGGCCATTATTTCTCATATTCCCACACTAGTATGTCCAAACATTGATATAAGACTTCATCATCTACTATTATGCATCGGAGCACACTTTGATCATCATATTCTAGTTTATAAATGTGAAGGATTCGAATCTTTTATTGCCTTCAAGAGCTTGCATCATTGAATCATCATGATCTAAAATACTCAACCATACATAAACATGCATTTTCGATTATCAGAGCCATTAAAAATTTCATGGTTTTATGTCTTGAATTCACATACAATAGTATGTTTGTTATTGATACCATGCGATGAAGTTATTGCTTTACTTGGAATAGGAATTCAGATCCAAAAGAGGCAACTAAATTACCAAGGTTCGAGAGTATGATCTCGAAATCCACCCAACCAAGCTTGTAAAGAGGTAAAGGCTTATGGACCAACTCTTTGCTGAAGACGCCATAACTTCAAGTGAAGAGGTGCAAATAGAATTATAGAATGAAAGTTTAGATGAAGAATTACCTGCAATGCTCCTGGTAAGTACCACCTCTGAATGATATGCCAACATTACTTATTTCTTGACTTATGATAACTAGCCACCCCATATGAGTGGGAAACAGTGAAGAAAACTTCAAGCGAAGAGCGAAGAGCAACGAGCTTTGTAGTCCGGAACCATGTACTATACATGAGAGGATTGGATGGTTATCTCTTATGGTGTGTTGATAAAGACAAATAGGAAAATTTATTCAAGGACATATCACGATGAAACATATACTGGACACTTTTCAGCTGTGGTCACAGACTCAAAACCTAAAAGTAAGATATTACTGGCCTACTTTGTTTTCATACGCTCATAAGTGGGTAGCTAAATGTAAGATGTGTCAAGATATTTATTGGCATACACTATTAATTGGTCGATGCTACCTCTCAAGCATGTGGTTATTGAGGATCCACTCCAGTAGTAGTGGTCTAGACTTCATGGGTGCACTCAAACTACATTCTAGAGTAGGTCATACCTATAAGATTGTTATGCGAGGATCAATACAGAACCTAGTGCACATCGAAGAGGTTTACACTTCCAATAATGATGAGAATGATTCACGTAATTAGAAAAAGCACAAATCACAAGGAAAATCAAGTACAAAAAGACATTGGTGTGTCTGACATGCTCATAGATAAAAAATAAGAGGTACATATAAGAGTGTTGTGTAACTCATGTGCATGACATGTGTACACAACCCTAACTAACTCTATTGACCTATTCTCAATAAGTGAGATGATTAACCACATGAGGTGGACAAGACGTCGAGTGAAAACGAGATAAGTCATACACACCAACACCCCCTTCATTGAATTTGAGGTAGAGGTCATGGAAAGATACAATTGAAAGATAACTCCCCTAGACAACTAAGAAATATGTGTCAATGGTTCCCGAAAACTAAAGTCCCGATAAGGTACCTATGTACAAACAACATTAATTTGGAAAAAGAAGAAGAAGAGAAAAATGGGCCCTGACAACTAGGCCTGATGAGGTACCCATGTACAATAAGGATTTAAAATAATAGAGGAAAAAATCCTGAGGGAAAACATCCATTTACAAAAGATAAAAGAATCCCCTAAATAACCTAAGAAAGATGCGTCAAATGGGTCTTGTCAACTAGGTTTGATGAGGTACCCATGTACAAAGAACATCTATCTTGAAGAGAGGATAAGGAGAAGAGGAATATAAAGCTTGAAGAAGATGGGCGGGTATATCAGACCTTACCCCAAGAAGAGACCGCAAGTGAAGATACTTAGCCTCAATGAAGGGCTTGGTGAAAATGTTTGTAACCATATCATAATTATGACAATAATGCAAGTTGATGATGTCATCGTGAATCAGATCCCAATTGAAGTGCATATGTGTCTCAATGTGCTTCATTTGCTGATGCTAAATTGGATTTCGGAAAATCGAGATGGTGCTCATGTTGTAACAATAGATGATAGTAGGCCATAGATAGTGAATACCAAACTCTGTCAAGATACCCTGTAACCAAACAAATTCTGTGGTAGTGTTAGTTACTCCTCTGTACTCTTCCTCTATAGAATATATCACACTTGCATTCTGCATCTTGCTTGACCAATAAACAAGACCCGAACCAAGAGAAAAACTATAGCTAGATGTAGATTTTTGGTAATATAGATCACTAGCCCAATTAGAGTCAATATACCCAACTAAGTCAATATCTACTCCTCCTAGATAGTGAATGCCATATGTATAAGTGCCATGAACATAATCAAGGATCTGCTTTGATACTTTCCAATGCAACTCATGTGGCTCTTGCATGAATTTGGACATGATCCCAACAAAATACGATAGATCCATAAGCGTGTGAGTAAGGTAAATCAAGCTCCCCCACCAATTGTCGATAAAGGGTACCATCAACTAAGGGAGTAGAACAATCAGAAACCAACTTAACCCCAGAAAGGAAAGGAGTAGGATAAGGATTACAATCAGACATATGAAACCGATAAAGCAAATTAAGGGAGTTCTTAGGCTGCAAAATTATAATTCTTGAGTCAGATTGTGAAATATGGATCCCAATAAAGTAATGAAACAATCCTAAGTCAGACATAGAAAAATTGTTGGATAAGGAAATCTGCACATAATCGGTGATAGAGGAAGAGCTTCCCATGATCAACAAGTCATCAACATACAAAAAAGGATGAGTATGGAGTCATCTTGCCATAGAATGTAAACATTTGGGTTAGAGTGACATTAAGTGATCCTTGATGTAAGTAAAAAGGAGCCCATCTTAGCATACTAAGCCTGAGGGGCTTGTTTAAGACCATAGAGAGACTTCTTTAACATACAAACAAGGGAGGGGTCATGGACATAACGTGGAGGTTGTTCCATGTTGATCTCTTCCTCTAGGTCCACATGAAGGAAGACACTCTTAACGTCCATTTGATGGAATTCCCATCTGTTTGCCGCAATAATGACGAGGGTCAATCGAATATAAGTCATCTTCACAACTGGAGAAAAGGTTTCCGAGTAATCAACCCCAACTACCTGGGAGAAACCATTAGCTACTGGTTGCGCTTTAAACTTATAGACGTCTCCATTTGCACCATATTTTGTTTGGAACACCCATTTACACCGAACAATTTTTATTCCTTTCAGTGTTAGGAATTCATAGTGCTCCATTAAATAAGTATATGTTACCACATATTTATTGTAGAGTAAATCTTAATTATGGTGTGGTGAGTTTACCGTATGGTTACGATTATACAATTATGTTATATTGTTAGTCTAATATATTACAGACTATATTTTTAATATATTATTGTTTGTATTAACGGGTAAAACAACTACCCAACTCTAGGAGAGAATCATGGGTTGTTGACCCCTAACTATAGGAATTAGTTTCCTATATGTTTCATGTGTGAATGTAATAATGTTAGAGATGAAGAATACATATTGAGTATTATTACTTTGCAGAATTATTTTCTAATTATTCAAGAGTTTAGGTTTCATAATCTGACCAGATTACTTCATTTGGTAGCAGACCATTCTCCTAGAGCAGCATGGGGCATTGAGATTTGAAAGGGCTCTTCCAGTTTTATGGCTTCCCTGGTTCATGTGAACATTGATTTGGCTGTATCGACTTCAAAATTCCCTTACACAGCCTCGTATCTACCTTTGGACTCAGTTTGTTCCTTGTATCAGATTTTACAGAAGTCAACAATCTGTTTTCCATTTGTAGTGCACCTTACGGATCTGTCTGTGCCGCTAAAACTCGTTACAATCCACTACATCAGTCGAGGAAAATGTTTGCTGTTTCTCGTGTGCATCCAACCTGATAATGTTTTTACTTGTCTATATGTAGATTCTATGCGTTGGTCAAAATTCTTCTAAGTCGTACAACATAGATTGCCATTTTTCAATTGCTTTCAATATAACGTGGATGTATTAATCATGACCTGCCTGATTTCTCAAACTACATTTCTTATTTTTGGCACTTTCACTGTGCATATTATCGATGGATTCTTGTACAATGATCTACAGAAGATGTAATTCAACGCATTGTTTGAATCATTGAAATTGATCATGGTTTCCTTGCATTGAAATATAGTGGCATCAATTCTTTTTTTGGGCCCAACACCACATGGATCTGCAATGAAGGTGTCTCCTCAAATATCTCGGGGTCGACTCCTCCAATGTGTTTACAACTAACATTACACATGTCCTTGGTCCAAGACTTGTTCTCGTACTTATTACCAACACGTGGCAGCCTTACCGAATATACAAAGCTAAGTTTACCAAGGTTTTTTTGTGCTCTTGGTCCAAGAATTGTGCTCTTGAAATAGAGGTCACAAGTTCAAATCCTGCCGAGGGTAGGGTATGTACGCCTCGTTTGTAGCAAAGTTAGTTGCCTCCCGCATGTGAGTACGAGGTAGTCCCATATACTATAAGCCGCTTGTAGACCCGAAAACAGGCCACCCCACGACATCGTGGACTGTAAAAACCAATTATTATTATTATTACTATTGTATACAAGCTATTCTTGTAGAGTTTTTACATGTCCAAATTACACATTAGAGAGTCTTCCCTTTTGTTTTGTGAGTAAAACAAAGCTCATTGTCTTAAGTGAAAGTATGAGTTTATTTTTTTATTGCTTATTATGTGTATAAAACAATGATACGTGGGTACTAATACTTCACGTAAAGAGTTACATTGTCAAATAAATTTATATTGTCCAGGAGAGAGAGAGAGAGAGAGAGAGAGAGAGAGAGAGAGAGAGAGAGAGAGAGAGAGAGAGAGAGAGATCATGAGAGAATGAACTTTTTTTATATGGGTTTTTTTTCTAATATCACCCCTCTTAAATTTTAGGCCTACCCGATCTACCGTTTGTGAGATTTTAAAATTTCAAATTTTGACCCTAACGGCAGCTCTGAACACGACAACCATTAACGGAACTTGAAAGTTAAAGGTCTGGTTTTCTTCTCCATTTGTAACAAAAATTATATTTTTGTTGTGTGTTTTTTCTTCTTATTCCACCGATGAAATATTTCTTTGATCCGACTTGCGGTTTGACGGGAAATCGAGTTTTTTTCTTTGTTGAGCCAAAAGGAAAATTTCTTCGCCGTGAGTGATTTGTGTTGTGGAAGGAGGATTTGAAGGCAAGGTTTTAATGGATTTTGAGAGAGAAGAGAGCAGCAAAAAATGTCTCTTCATTTCGTGCACCGGTTAGCAAGATACGTTTGAATCTTCGTTCTACGGCAACGGGTTCTTCTGAAGAATTTCTCTACTTTTCTCCTTTGTTCTTCGTTCCTCTGAATCTTTCGATCAATCCCTTCTTTGAAACCTATGTATTCTCATGGATTTGAGATTTTTTTTGATGTGGTGGAGCTGGTTTGGAGTAGCGATGGTGAAATGTGTAGGTATGAGCAAGTTGTAGAGCAATGGCAAGGTAAAGCTATGGAAGGTTAGAAGTGGGAAAGTGAGATTTAAAAAAAAATTAAAACTACTTTAAAAACTTGCATGCCAGGGATGGGGTGAAATTTTATGTACCTTATGTCCCTCAAGCATCAAGGGACATGAGGGACATCATTTTTCATGTGGTGCCTCAGCTTGACACTTGGCAAAAATCCAATAGTGGAGGGTTTTGCCAAAAAGCATGTTAGAAGCACCTGGGGGCTGAAAGTTGATCACATGAGGAACCATGAGACATTCATTGGGATGGGAAATTTTTTTATGTCCCTCATTTTACCCAGAACAAAGGGACATGAGGTTCATCAATTTACATGTAATGCCTCAACTTGACACTTGGCGAAGATCCAATGGTTGAGGGTTTAGCTCCACTAGCTCCTAGGGGTTGAGAAAATGCACTAGAGAGGGTCACATGGGTGACTTGAAGAATTATTTGGGATGGGAGAATTTTTTATGTTTCTCAGCACAAAGGGACATGACGGTCATCAATTTTCACGGTGTGCTAGAAGCTGCCACTTGTCATGATATGGACACTTGAGGGAATGAGCTGCGGAAAGCACCTGGGCGCTGAATTGATGATCCGAGAGGTTGTATGTGTGTCCAGAGGGATTATTGGGGCTAGGTAAATTTTCTTGTCCCTCATGTCCCTTATCTTGAGGGACATAAGGGACACAAAATTGCGTTAGGCTCCTGGAGATGACACGTGTCCTCTTGCAAATTTGACTAATTGCTGAAGCCTTCCTAGAGGACGACTTAAAACGATGATAACTTGAGATCTTAGTGGAATTATTTAGAAAAAAATTATATGATCTTGAATAAAAATTTACTTTTGAATGCAATTGTTGGAGTTTCAGCTCTTGATTCCTCCATTTATGCCCTGAAAATCCAGATTTTGATCTGGTCCTTTAATTGTACCTGAAAAATGCCTGTAGACCTATTGTGCCAAGGTGTTGTGAAACAAATAATTTCACCATATTGTAGAGCCCTGAATTCCATTTCCGATGATGTTTGTTTGGATCTTAACTCCATCCAGAGCTCCCAGAATCACCTCCCGAAGTTCAGTAACTCTTTTGGCCTTGTGCACTGCCTAGGCCTGTGAACCCTGTTTTTGATCAATTTATTCCAACTTCTCCAAATTCTTCCTGAACATTCCAAAATCACTTCCATGATGTTTCTAGACCTTTAAAACCCCTCCTCATTGTATTTTTTATCCTTCTTTTTTTCTCCAAGGGAGTGCATCGGTCTTGAGAAGGCCAGTGGTAGCCCTTCCCAACACTGCCCAGAAATAGCAGTTTTCAATAACTCCTACAATTACCTAGGGGGGGTTAAATTAACTTTCCTAAATCACCTAGCGGATTGAGTTAACATCATCTGGGATCTCATGGGACTAACTGGGTAGACTTGGGATGCCTTGGAAGAGAAAAACTTGGAAGTTTCGACACATGGGTATTTTTGTCATGAAGGAAAATTGTCAATTTCCTTATTGCACATTCGCATGACAACACATTGTAATTATAATTAAGAGACATATGTTTTAGGGGGATTTTTTCCAAATTTCAAGGAATTTTCTATCGATGAATTTTCTTGTTGTAGCCATGGTTTGTAGTGTAGTTTTGGATTATTTTATAGTTTCACAGTTTAGAAAGGTAGTGTTGATGCGAAATCACAGCACCCCTGGGACTCTGCAACGCGATGGGTTGAGACTCTCAGTACGATTGCATAACATGGAGCTTTTCCCAAGTGTGGGACCTTGCGAAATCGGAAAAGCTCTCCGGATGAAGGCCGGTTCCTATTCCTCTGTTCAGATGCACACGTAGAAGATGCAGAGGGTTTACTAAAAACCTAATCTAACTTGCCAAGGAGACAGGGTAAGAAGATGCATAAAATAAAACCTAAACTAACAGAGGTGATGCACCGAGGAATGAAGAACACCTGTCTTGCCAAATAAACACAGACCATTAAAATGCAATGCAAGATCATACACAGATAGCCAGATTCACAGTGAAAGATCAGGGGAATGCAAATGAATATAGAGAGGGTCAAGAATCATCCACAGACATGCATTAATTTTCTCCAAAGATTGATACAACACATTGCAAAATGCCAAGAGGCAAAGTTGCATTACAGTTTCAAATGGGAGGTTTGAACTCCACAAGTTCACCTGCCAAAGAGAAGAAGGGAGGGGCAAAACAGAAATGTCCAACCTTTAGAAAGAAGCCCCTCCTTACAATTTATAGGAAGAATGAGAGAGAAAAGAGAGAGGAATTCGAAATCTACCCCAACCACCTCCAGGTTGCATTTAACTCATCTCATTATGGTGGTAGGTGAGAATCCCAGTGAACCCAAAAGTGGCGAACTGTATTTTTCATTTTTAAGAATTTTTTCTCACCTAATTAAAGATATCCAGTCGTAGTTGGACAGAGGACCTCGTAAGCTTTCCAAAAAGTCCAACCTTGCATGAATCCGAGCTCCCAGTCAAAAGTTATGGCCATCTGAATATTTGTGCCAGGGTCTTCTTCCTGTCAGCGGTTCAAAATGTTGCGCCTCCTGAAGGTGCGGCCATAGGATGCATCGACATGTGTTTGTGTGTGACATCCTCTTACGTGCTATGCCAAGGGTGCACCATTTCCAAGATTCGACACTTTGTGTTGTGCGCCATTTCTGTGCGCCAAGGGCGCAACATTTCCCTGTCGACACTCATTTGCATGCGCCATTTCTGTGCGCCAATTTTTCTGGCGCATACATTTTGATGTGTCGACACTCATTCGACACTCCATGTGCCATTTCTGTGCGCCAAGGGCACATACATTTCCCTTTCGACACTCATTTCATGCGCCATTTCTGTGTGCCAAGGGCGCATATATTTCGGGTTTGTCGACACTCATTTCCATGCGCCATTTCTGTGCGCCAAGGGCGCATACATTTCCCTGTCGACACTCATTGTGTCATGCGCCATTTCTGTGCGCCTGTGGGCGACACTCATGACATTTCCATTTTGTCGACACTCATTTCATGCGCCATTTCTGTGCGCCTGTGCGGGCAATAAATGTCAGGGATTTGAGCTTCTTTGATTTCTATGATTCTTCTGCTTGTCTATATCTACCCGAGGAAAAGATATATACAACAATTTGGTGACTCAATGGGATTACCTGCCTGCTAGGTAGAAGATCAGTGGCCTTTTAGCAATCCATTGGGCATGGAGTCATAAGCAATAACCTGAAACCAACCTGATATCTGATCCCGAGCCTGATACCGCAACTTCTTCTCTCGAGAGCACGCTGAACTGTAGAAAATCCAACCTAGGAGCAACAAAACCTGTGCCAAAGCACTTAGAGAAACTGAAACCTAACTACAACAAGACAATGTGCATATGCACTTAGAGGAATTGAAATCTAGGCTAATATTTACAAGGGTAAACCTTTTCTCTTTTCAGTAGCAATGTTTAAGATAGATTCCGTTGACCGGAATCGGGAGTTCTTCTCCATCCAATGTAGACAATTGGAAGGCATTGCTATTCTTACATTCCATGACCATGTAGGGGCCACTCCAAATGGCATCAAACTTGGAATGCCTTCCTGGTTTTGCCCGATCTGCATCCCATTTCAGAACTAGGTCCCCTTCCTGGAAGGTCCTTGCTCTTGCTTTCTTATCAAACCATCTTTTCACTAAGGCCTGATCTTTTTCAATTGTTTGAACTGCATGTTCTCTAATTTCTTCCAATTCCATCAACTCTGCATACCGGGCCTCCATTGGTTCAAACTCAGCCAACTCCAACTGTTTCATGAACTCCAATGCAGGCAGTTCTAATGATATAGGCAATACTGCCTCTTTTCCATAGACCAACTTGTAAGGGGAATTACCTGTAGACCTCTTTGGTGTTATTCTGTCAGCCCATAATGCTGATTTTAGCTTGGTATGCCATGTTCTTTGATTTTCATCCAGAGTCCTCCTGATGATTCTTAGCAAATTTTTGTTCGTGGACTCTGCCTGTCCATTACCCTGCGGGTAATAATTTGAAGAGGTGCTCAAGTAGATTCCATTCTTGACAGCCCATTCTGTGATCTTGGAACCTATAAATGCCAATGCATTGTTTGATATGATAGTGGCCGGCACACCGAACTTGGTCACTATTCCTTCATAAAAGTCTAGTATATTAGACTCGTTTGCCTCTTTGAGCGCTACTGCTTCAGTCCACTTGGTGAAATAGTCTGTTGCCGTGAGAATCCACTTGTGGCCTTGGCTTGAGTTTGGATTGATGACCCCGACGAAGTCCAATCCCCATTGCATAAATGGTTGGTCAACCAGAATTGGGTGTAATGGAAGTGCTGCTAGTCTTTCTTTGCCTGTGAAGAGTGCACATTTCCTACACTTTCTTATCCATGTATAGCAGTCACTGAAGACTGTCGGCCAATAATACCCTGCCTTCATTATCTTGAGAGCTGTTACTCGTGGGGAAAAATGTCCTCCAGAATCTCCATCATGAAAATCTCGTAACACCCTCTCAATTTGACCTGTCCTAATGCACCTCAATATAATTCCATTGATGTCTTTCTTAAACAAAACACCATCAACAAGCACATATGGAATGGCTTGTAATCTGAAGTATCTCCTCTTTGCTTTTCTCATTTCTGGAGGGCATAGGCCTGTCTGTAGGAAGTGTATCATATTCTGAGTCCAACAAGGAGTAGGCACGTCATCATTTTCTTGTTCTTGATTATCCTGCAGTACCAAGGCAGTCTCTTTTTCATCACCTGCTTCAACTTGTTGACTCAAGGCTAGCTGCTCACATAGTCCCTTTCCACGTACTAGTTTGGTGACCTTGATCTCGATGTCATATTCCATGACACGAGTTATCCATCTTGCACGTTTCTCATTCAGATCCTTGTTTAGAAGGAAGTCCTTGACTCCCGCATGAGAGACCAATAATTGGATCTTGTTGTTTGAGACTAGGTGCTTGAATTTCTTTAGGCTCCTGATTACTTCAAGGACATGCTTTTCAATGAAAGAGTACCTAGTTTCGTATTCCTCCAAGCCTTGACTGAAGAAAGCAACTGGTTGTTCTAATCCTTCTTTGTTTTGTTGCACCAGGATTGCAGAAATCGTGTCCCCACCACCAAAGGCATATAGCACGAAGTCCTTGGAGAAGTCTGGATTGACGAGAGTCGGAGCTTGAGATATAGCCTCTTTTATTGCCTCAAAACTTGCCTTGCCTTCAGATGTCCACTTAAATGCCATGCTCTTCTTTAACATCAGCGTTATTGGCTTCACAAGAGCAGCAAAATTTGGAACAAATCTGCGGACAAAATTGATCCTTCCCAAGAAGCTTTGAAGAGCCTTCTTGTGACTTGGCAATGGCAGTGCTCGAATTGCTTCAACTCTTTCTGGGTCAATCGTCAACCCTTCCTTTGAAACAATATGGCCTAGAAGTTTTCCCTCGTGAGCCAAGAATATGCATTTTTTGGGATTCAATGATACCCCAAATCTTCTACATCTCTGAAATACTTGCCTCAAATGACAGAGGTGATCCGCTGCATTTTTTGAGAATACAGTGATGTCGTCAAGATATATCAAAACTATTTTATTGATCAACCCCTTAAATGCCATATCCATTGCCCTTTAGAAGGTGGCTCCAGCATTTGATAGCCCAAATGCATTTTCTCGTAGGCATAGGTCCCCCATTTGGTGGTGAAAGCCGTCTTGAATTGGTCATCTTCTTTCACCATTACCTGATTGTACCCTGAGTAGCCATCTAGGAGAGAGAATCTCTCTGAACCGGATACTACTTGCAATATTTGTTCCATTGAAGGAAGTGGGTAATGATCTTTGAGAGATGCCCTGTTTAGGTCTCGGAAATCCACACACAACCTGATTTCTCCACTCTTCTTCCTGACCGGAACCAAGTTTGCAACCCAGCTTGAGTGCTTGATCGGGAAAATAATGCTTGCCTCTATTAGCTTATTTAGCTCTTTCTTCATTAGAGGCTCAATGTGAGGGTTGACCGGTCTCTGCTTCTGCCTGACGGGCTTAGCATCTGGATCCAATTCGATGGTATGTTGTGCCAAATTTGGATCGAATCCTCTTAAGTCTTCATAGCTCCAAGCGAAGACATCTGGAAATTCTTGGCAAATCTGTATGAAATCTGATTTCTCCTGCTCAGTGGCCACTTTACCAATTTGAAGTGTTTTGCCTTCCCCAACTGGAATTGGCTCTGAATCTTCTCTCTTGACCTGTATGTTAGCCTTTTCCTTACGGAACTGGTCGTTAGGGTTGAAGATAGACTCCAACGTTACTAAACCCTTGGGAAGCTTGTTTGTCCGTAGCTATACCACCTGATCTCCATATTGCTGCTCTAATCTGTCCTGATTCCTAGCTGAAAATTCAGCTTCTTCTTGTAAGAAATTGACGATCTGTTGATCGTTCTCAAACACCTGCCAGCTTGTGTTATTATCTGGAACTGCTGGCCTCACAATCACATGGATATGTGGCTGTGTTTTTCCCCTTCTGATGTTGTCAACCACATCAAATGTTGCCCCAACTGCTGCGAGCCTATCTGCAACTTCATTTTTCTTCCTGGGTATGGACACAATGTTGAAAGCTTCGAAATCCTCAATGAGGTCCCATACCCTATTCTTGTAGCTCTTCAGCAAGTCGTTCTTTGTAGCATGTTGTCCCCTAACTTGGTTGACGATTAGATCACTATCTCCAAACACCTGCAAGTTCTTTATGCCCCTTTTCCTGGCCCAATGAATTCCATGAATCAATGCCTCATATTCAGCCGTGTTGTTTGAACAGGAAAACTTGAAACGAAAAGATGAAAAATATTTAATGTCTTGTGGTGAAATCAACATTGCACCACCTCCAGCACCTTGTCTGCTTCTCGAATCATCGAAAAATAATTTCCAAACTTTGTTTTCATCCTTTTGTTCAGGCTGAATGATGTCAGGAATGGGTGAATTTTCTTCGTGTACACAATACACACCCAATTCAGATTCTTCAATTTCCTTGTATGGGTCAAATTCATGACTCTTGTTTGCCCATTCATCCAAAGTTAAATCAGGAATTCCCTCGACCTTAGTACCTGTTTCTAGATCATTTGAACACTCCTCCTGATCAAAAGCTGAGCAATTTGCATTGATAGGACTTGGTACATGAGGCTCAATATGGAAATTGGCAATTGGTTCTGACCTGATTGTTGCTTTGGCTCCATACCTTGTCCTAAAAATCATGTGTGACCAATCTGCAGATAAATATCCACCGATTTTTGCAGTGAAGTCTCTTGATAGACACAACGCAAAGAGTGGCGGAAGGTCAATCACAGACACATCTTGCAGAACTGTAACATTAGGACAGGAATGTAGTGTTAGGCTTAACCCCTTGATGACCCCAACTGTTCCTACTGCCGTTCCATCTAGTTGCACTACTCCTTTCAGCACTGGCTCATACTTCAAACCCAGTTGATCCACTATTTGCTTCGGCATCACTGAACTACTTGCTCCTGAATCTATCATGCAGTTGTGTACTAATTTATCCCCGATGATTAATGAAACATAGAATGGGGGGGGTTTCAAACTTTACCTTGTTGTCCTCATCATGATTCCCTTCAGGCTGAGCAACATTCGTGAGGACCTTCTCTTGTATATGGGCCTGTTGGTTCGAAGTTGACCAATTCTTCATGGCAGCTTGTAGAAGATCTCTTTGTCCTGGGATGGATAAAGATTCCCACATTGATATATTCACCGGGTTTGTCTTCTTCATTTGATCAATGATGCTAAAAGGGGATGAATTGTCCTTTTGCTGTCCCTTACTTGGTGCAAACTTTTCTGGAGCTTGAGCATGTGCGTGTGTTGCTACAACAGGTACCTCGGGTTGATTTTACACATTTGGAGTTGCGTTTTGGTCTACTGACCCCCTTGTTGTGTAAGAGTGGGTTGAGAAACAACTTGGATTACATGGTTGTCCCTCTCCTATATTTCTCTTCTTTGACTGTGTGTTGGCAGCCACGCCTTGAAAAGGCTGTTGGTTAACTCCACAGAAGTCTTCCGTTTGCCAATTTGCCAATGTGGTTTCTGTTGGAGGTCCTTCTTGCTAGAACGTTTGTCTTGCTGTTGATCTCCTCCTGGCTTGGTTCTTGAGCAACATCCACTCATGCTTGAATCATTTGCACCATTGAAACATGCTGACTGATTGTGAGGTAGATTGCAAGGGTAACACCAGTCGTACTCCTGTGCCATGTTATTTTGTGTCGGGAACCAAAGCTCCTTGATGACACTCGTTGCATTTGGATCATTATACGGTCGAAATGGCCTGGCAGCTTGAGGTTGTCCTTGGTTTTGGTTTTGATTTGCAGCCTGAGGTGGTGGTCTATTTTGTTGGTATGGGGGCCTAGCTTGGTACTGTGCTTGAGGCTGATACGGTCTAGCACTTTGAGCTTGTTGTCTTTTGATAGTCACAAGCTCATTTCCAAGGTTCTACAATTGTTTCATGACCTCCTGTAATTCCTTTGAAGTATTTGAAGAAGTCGACGCCTCATTATTGCTTTGATTTCTAGGAGTTGGAATGGGATTCAACTCTGGTGCTTGGCTGGTTATAGGATGTTCCCATATCCGGATAGAGAGGCATTGGTGGCCTTGGTGCAAGCTTGCCAGCTTGAATCAAACAGTTCTCTAGCTCTGGATAGCTGTGTCATAGGCCCCTGGCAGCGTTGTCCCTCCCATTGATTGGATCATCATGGCTATGTCTGAATTTATAGCCTTTAAGAAATAAAGGAATGCTCCTTCGGCGGTTGGTCTAACGGCTATTGGAATCTTGTCCCATGTCCGTTGGAATCAGAAAGTTGAAATCTGCCATTTTTTTCATTAGGAGCCCTTTTGATTGTTGTCAAGCTGTTCCAATAAAGATAAATTGTCCCGCCCTCTCCTCTGAATTGGCTGCAAAGAGCAAAACAAAGTTGGTTCCAATTCATAATAGACCCTGCTGTAAGGCTCCTAAACCATTGCAAGGCATTTGCCTTTGAAAGATGAAGCTAACAGCTTGACCGCAACATCCATTTCATTTATTTCATGGATTGCACATGCATTAGCAATGTCATTGGATGTGATCAATAGGAGTAGTATGATTTTCTCCTGTAAAATAGGGGATATGTATTTAGTGCTAAAACTAGGACCTGGTTTTGAGATTTGTAGGCCTGAGCTGGACTGGTCTATTCTGTTAGTATGAAGTTGAAAAAGGGCTTGGGTACTGTGCTATGAGCCATTATTATATGGCATCTAGAACTTTGAGCTGATGCTATCTTTTGATAGTCACTAGCTCTACCAGGTCCAAGGTTCTGTAGCTGTTTCATAACCTCCTGCAATTCCTTTGAAGTATTTGAAGAATTTGACACCTCATTACTACTTTGATAGTCTAGGAGTTGGAATGGGATTCAACTCCTTGGTGCTTGACTGGTTGTAGGATTGCCCATAATCTAGATAGAGAGGCATTGGTGGCCTTCTCGCAAGTTTGCCAGCTTGGATCAAATTAGTTCTCTACTCTGATCGTTTTGTCATAGGCCGCTGGCAGTGTTGTCCATGTCCCATTGATTGGATCAACCTGTGTTGCTGTACCACTGAATTCCATAGCCGTTAAGAGATGCCGGAATGCTCGTTCGGCGGAATGAGCCTCTATACGGCTATTGGAATTTTGTCCCAGTTACACACCGTTGGAACTCTGAAGTTGAAATCAAAAAATAAAAATGTTCGTTAGGATCAAGTGTTTTGATTGTTCTCAGCTGTTTTAATAAAGATTAATTTGGAATCCGACAATCTCGAAACCCAAAATTGGTTGCAAAAAGAGCTGAAATTTCAAAATTTAAAATCTCAAATTCAAAATTAAGAATGCCCTATTGAATATTAGGCCCCAAAACCATTGTACCTGCCTTGAAATTTGGACTTATTTTGAAGCCAAGCTAAGCCTGACTGCAACATCCATTTCATTTATTTTGTGGAGTTGCAGCCTGCATGGGGTAGCAAAATACTGAAATTGTGATAAATTACAATTTCTTTATCAGAATTTCTTGAAAATTCCCTGTGAATCTTGTGGTATGACCTCTTGGTCCCACCCGACATGACTGGAACTGTTGATGCATAATCATTTAGTACCCAGTGGATTATCTTCAACGTGAAATGGGTTAAGGGACTCTTAGTGGTAGATGTGCCATAACATGGAGCTTGGCTCTCAGAAGTGTGGGACTTTGTAATGTGAGAAGAGGCTCTACCAGGATGAAGGTCGGTAGACTTAGTCCCTCTGTTTAGGTGCACACATGGTCATCTTAGAGAGGATCTACTCTAAAATCCTACTCCTAACTCTGCCTAGGGAGACAAGGTTAAGTGAGATGGTAGGAAATAGCCCCTAAACTAACAAATGTGATTGCACCAAAGGAATGTCGAACACCTGTTTTTCTCATTAAACACTGGGCAACCATAAAAATGTTAATACAACCACTGAATGCACAAATAACCAATACTGTAAGTCACCAGATTTGGAAGGATAACATGAGCTTCTAAGAGAGGATTGAAAATTTTGCCACAATTACATGTATTATTTCTTGACAATATTAAATATGATAATTAGTAACACTTTGACAGGACCTAGAGGAGACAATCTTCGATCTGGAATTCGGGCCTTGTTCATGTAGCTGTGAATCCCCAAAAGGTACAGGTGGAACTCAGGTCATGCAATGCAACTTACAAAACCTAAATTTCCATGTGTCGGAACTTGGAACATGCTCGACACCCTGGTAGACCCAGAGAATGACTGTTGGGTCTGCTTTGATGTTCTCAGATCTTAGAAAACCCGAAACACTAAAAAGCTTTAGAATTTGAAAGTACAAAATCCTTAAAATATATAGGAAGATACCCTTTTGAGAGGTTACCCTCAGATCTATGAGACTGGTGAAAATTGAGACTCGTGATCCAACAACCTTCAAAATGCATTGAACTCATCTCATTATCGATAGTTCAGCCTGAATAACTCTAGCAAACCCTATCCAAAATGGCAAACCGTAAAATTTTCAAATTTTGAATAACTCTGGTCCAATTTCAAATCAAGATACTCCTTCGAATCTTGTGGAATGACCTCTTGGTCCCACTGGGCGTGCCAAAACTGTTGGTGAAATTTCACAGCATCCTTGAATGTCTGTAACTTGACGGGTTGAGACTTTCAATGTGATTGCACAACATGCAGCTTTAATCCCAAGTATGAGAGACCTTGCGAAAAATGAAAATCTTTCTGGATGACAGACCGGTTCCTGGGCCTTTGAAATTGCAAACTGCACCATTTGTATAAAATCTCAGAGGGTTTACGAAAACGTCCTGCTAGCCTTCCAAGGAGACAGGGCCCGAATTTTCACTTTTTATGGAAAAACCCCAAGCTCACAAAATTCACTTTTCTGAGGAATGTTAAAACCCCGTGTTTTGCAAATTTTTCACTTTTTACTACATTTGGAAGATGCAACCTCCCTACACACCATAGTCCCATAACTTAACCAATTCTGCATTTGGGTGAAGAAACCCTCCCTGGGCCTGTGGGACAACAATGAATTCCATGAGACTGTTGAGAATCAATCACAAACATATATATATTGCTGCAAGAAGTGCATAAAGTACATTGCATAGACCCATGGCCAAGAGGCAACTTTTCACATTTGGTAAAAAGTCATCAACCTGTATGGGCCCACGTTTGAAAGCTCCACAATTATGCATCTTGCAGGCAAGGGATCCTCCCCAAGGCCTGATGCACTCACAACAAAATTTTCACAACTTTTCCTTTGCATGTAGACAATCCTTACCATTTATTTGAGGAAAAATTTGACCCACCGTTGACCAGCCGCTTGGGCCGTTCGAATTCCGCCTTCAACTGATTTCCAAGACTGTATGCGGCTCATTTCACCTCATGCGCGTCCCGTACGTCGTGACTATCCCAAAAACAAATCTCAATAATACCTGCATTGGACTGGCTCTCCTTGCACTTGTAAGAATTTTTTGGGTGTGCGTGTCCCATGCATTAATTGATGTCCCAGATCGTCTCATGGACTGCATAGGACAAAAATACCTGACTTTTACGCAATACACTAGCTACGGCAGTTTCAACGATGCGGGTTCCATCTGTCCCGGCTGAACTTGTGCTGTCTGGGAGCGCTTCAAAATGTTGCGCCTCCTGAAGGTGCACCATAGGCGCATCCGTGTGTGTGTCGACATCCTCTTACGTGCGCCAAGGGCGCACCATTTACCTTGTCGACACTCTGTGTTGTGTGCACCAAGGTTTCCATGTGCGCCAAGGGCGCATACATTTCCCTGTCGACACTCATTTCCATGCGCCATTTCTGTGCGCCAAGGCGCATACATTTCCCTGTCGACACTCATTTCCATGCGCCATTTCTGTGCGCCAAGGGCACATACATTTCCCTGTCGACACTCATTTCCATGCACCATTTCTGTGCGCCAAGGGCGCATACATTTCCCTGTCGACACTCATTTCCATGCGCCATTTCTATGCGCCAAGGGCGCATACATTTCCCTATCGACACTCATTTCCATGCGCCATTTCTGTGCGCCAAGGGCATCAATGTCAGGGATTTGAGCTTCTTTGATTTCTATATTCTTCTGCTTGTCTATATCTACCCGGGGGAAAAGATATATACAACAGGTAGTGGATTGGTCCCTAGCCTATGAATCAATGTAATCACATTATAAAATCATTTTGGACTATATTCAATATAGAGGAAATGATCAGGGAAAATTTTAGTGGCGAATATTCGTAATATGGCGAATATTCCATTTTTGAAAATTTTGAAAAGGCGAATTTTTTGGCACGAGTCAGTGACCTGTTCGCCTAAAAATTACACTTTAATTTTTTTTAGGGGTTAGCTTCGCCTACCCTTGAAAAATATCCCCTATATAAACCTAGATTATTCGCCAGGTAGAACACTTCTACTTCACATTTTTCAACAATATGATATATCCTGTATTATAGACGCGCGACAAGGGGGTAAGTTATTGACGCGCGACAAGGAGGGTTTGCAGACAAGGAGATACTATAGATATTGATGCATAGTAGATGCATGACAAAGAGTTTGTTGACAAGTGACATGGAGATTTTTTCGATGAGCAAGAAAAGGCAGAGGATACAGACACGCGACAGCATCCTCAGTGACGCGCGACATCGCCCTCAGTGACATGCGACATCCCCTTCAGTGATGCATGACATCCCCTCAGTGACGTGCGACATCACCCTGAGTGACGTGCGACATCTCCCTCAGTGACGCGCAACATCTCCCTCAGTGACGCACGACATCTCCCTCAGTGACGCGTGACATCTCCCTCAGTGACACGCGACATCCCCTCAGTGACGCGCGACATCCCCCTCAGTGACGCGCGACATCACCCTTAGTGACGCGCGACAACACCCTCAGTGACAAAGAGTTTGTTGATGAGCGACACTGAGATTTTTCAATGAGAAAGCAGAGGTCGGAGGCTGCAGACGCGCGACTCGGACAACACCCTCAGTGACGCGCATCAATAGACCTCAGTGACGCGCGTCATTACGGTTGTTGACGCACATCACTGAGGTCTGTTGACGCGCGTCAATGCATCTTTTTGACGTGCGACAGCAAAATCTCCCGTCACGCGTCTGCAGCCTTCTGTCGCAGCACTTGACAATTAGGCGAAATTTTTTCATACAACCCCCAAAAAATTCACCTTCCCACGAAACTGGTTCCGAGGATATTCGCCAGGTATTCTCCACCTTCGATTTCTAAGAGGTCTCTTAAAATGAACCCTGGAAATGATTTGGAGTTTCACATTGTTCCACCTGTGTTTGTAGGTTTTCAAGTCACTTCTGATTGAGAATTTTTTAATTATGAGAGTCATAAACATTCAAGTCTCTTTGTATTTATTAAGTAGATTTTTTACTTTTAGTTTTAGTAGTCATATGTACAGGGTAAGAGATTGAGCCTAGCTAGTCTCATCTTCATAAAGTAATGTTTCTTACACTTAATTTTTTATGTGGGTATACAATCTCAGTTATTGAGTTGTTTAGAGATGATAATTCATGGATAACTATTTTGTTCTATGTTTAATATGGTTAACTTGAGCCAATGCTA
Organism: Taxus chinensis; assembly: GCA_019776745.2. Taxonomy (NCBI): domain Eukaryota; kingdom Viridiplantae; phylum Streptophyta; class Pinopsida; order Cupressales; family Taxaceae; genus Taxus; species Taxus chinensis. The sequence goes on from JAHRHJ020000987.1 coordinate 252,148, forward strand.
GGTAGACTAAACCCTATCATGATATAGGTGAATGCACAACAATTATTTGATTGGGTTTATTTAGGGTTATGATTCTTTGTGTTCATTTTCCTCTGACTGATTTCCCAGAATCTATTTATTATTTTTCTAATTCTAATCTTGTTTTACTTGGTTTCATATGTATGATTTGGATGAGATTAGAGTGTTTTTCATGATTCAATATTAATAAGGTTTATATATCATTTTTGTAGTTTTTTGTGTTAGATAATCTAGATTGTATTATCTTTGTGTCTCGTCATTTTTATAGTAGTCACAATTTGTGTGTCTAGTCTTATATTGAGTTATCAAAAGAGTTAAAAAAAAATTGAGTCATTGTAAAAGTTTGAAAAATAAAATGAAATTTCCTCGCTTTTTTTAAACAATTGGACACATTTTTCTCTTGTATGCGACGTCCACCTTATGGGGGTGAATTATTCAAAGATCGTCAAAGAAAGATCAAGATGAGTTAGCAGTATTTTACTAGAGGATGGATGCGCAGGAGGATGAAGGACAAACAACGTCCTCTCGCCAACCGCAAACAATGGGCCACAAAATGAGGTTGTGGCATTTTGTTTCAAAGTTCTTGTTTTTAGTATTTTCATTGTTCTTCAGTGTTCCAATTTTCAATAAGTGGAAATTTCACATTGTGGGCGTGAACATGACATCAATGTTCCATTTCCATTCAGTTTTCTTGTTCAATTCAGTAAGTAGTTTTTCCTATGTAAATTCCCTGATGTGAAGATATTGTGGAAAGATGAAAGAACAAGGAAAAATAAGCATCATGATTCTTGAAGAGGATGAACTATTATTGTTTGTATTAATGGATAAAACAACTACTTGATTCTATGAGAGAATCATGGGTTGTTGACCCTTAACTATAGGAATTAGTTTCCTATATATTTCATGTGTGAATGTAATAATGTGCGAGATGAAGAATACATATTGAGTATTATTACTTTACATAATTATTCAAGAGTTTAGGTTTCATAATCTGACCAAATTACTTCATTCAGAAGAGGGGTGAGATCTCAAGTATCATTCTTCATGAGTGAGGAATACTCCTCATCCATATCAGAATCCCACTCAGGAATACCATTAGCCTCCTGGAAATACTTAGGGTCAGAAGTGGAGGTGAATAAAGAGTGAGGTCCAACAAAATCTAAGTGATTCTACCTCTTGTTCAAATTAACTCCCATCCACTCTCCAACACTCTGCAAAGTTTTCCTATCCCGTCGGGGACTAGGAGGATTAGGCTCAGAGTCGGAAGATTCTTCACTCGAGTGAGAAGGGACAAGTTCCAATCAACACTACCATTAGAATAAGAAGAATCCAAAGCATGAGGGTCAGGAGGCACAAGAGGATCAAGAGGAGGAGGAGCATGCTCAACAACATCATCATCCAAAGAGTCAGATTCAAAATTAGAGATCATAAGAACCTTAGAGAGTAGAGAAGTAGAAGTCAAAGAAGACTCATCAAATTTCACACTTCTCTCGATATAAAGCTCATGAGTAGTAGGGTTCAACAATCGATATCCCTTCACGCCATCAAGATACCGAACAAAGATATAAGGTTTGTATTGTGGTTCTAAATCCTTACATTTATTTTTGGGAATTTGGGCCATAGCCTTAGATATGAAGAATCGAAAGTTCTCAACATCAGGCTTGCATCCAAACTAGGCTTCAAAGGGTGTCATCCTTCTTACTACCTTGTGTGGAACATGGTTCTAACTGTAAGAAGCACAATTCACTGCTTCAGCCCAATACTAAGGTGGAAGGGACTTCGAGTGAACCATACAAGTGGCCATCTCCTTAAGCATTCGGTTCTTTCTTTCCACAACTCCATTTTGTGAAGGGTTGTAAGCAATTGTACAGTGCAAATCAATCCCTTCAGAAGTACATAAATCCTTGAACCTATTGCTCACATACTCACCTCCATTTTTAGTTCAAATAACCTTGATAGACCATTCCACTTGTTTCTCAGCAAGAGCCTTAAAGTCCTGAAAGTGATCAAAAACTTCAGACTTAAGCTTAAGAAAATACACCCAAGTGTAACACAAAAAGTCATCAATGAAGGTTAGTATATAAAGAGCTCTAGTAAATGAAGGAGATGAGAAAGGGCCAGAAATGTCACTATGAACAAGATCCAAAAGACGAGTAGCTCTCCAGGTTTTTCCTTTGTCAAAAATCTTTTCAGGGTGCTTCCTGAGGGCACAACCCTCAAAAATACCCTTAGAAAATATGACGTGGGGTAACCCATTGACCATTTCATTTTGGCTCAATTGTTCAAGGTAATGAAAATTCAAATTCCTGAAACACTCATGTCATAGCTTACTAACCTCATCTACATGAGTGAGCAAGGAAGTGGGCATCAAATCAAAAGTAAAGTGGGAGAAGGTATATAATTGTGAATGGTGATCTTCCTTTCCCTCAGCCATAGTAGTGTCATTGTGAAGCTCACAAATAATCACCAAGTTAGGACCAAATTCCACTCGCATTCCTTCACCAAGGTGAGTGATTTGGTAAACTAATAGGAGATTGGTAGAGAGATCAAGAACACTCAACACTTGGTTAAATGATCCCCCATCCATCTCTATCGATCCACTACCAGAAACCGACACTATAGTGTCATCACCCAACGTGATTTGGGACATGCCACATGGTTCGATGTTGGAGAACTCAACATGTGAAGAATCCATGTGGTGTGAGGCACCAGAATCTATAATCCATGTCAATGAAGGAACAAATCTAGCTACAAGAGCCTTTCCTTTCTTCTTATCAGATTTAGACTCTCTTGTAGTGGAAGACTCAGACTTTTGGAGCATTTTGTTTGATAGACTCATGAACACCTATATGATTCTTCTCAAGTAAATGAGTAAGGTGATCAATTTTTTTCTCATACATTGATGCTCTTCATGACCAGTCTTCTTACAATAGGAACACTTACACTTTTCTTTCTTTGCTTTAGGCTCAGAAGTCAAAGCATGTATGTTAGGTTTGGTTTTGGCTTGGTTTGATTTCCTTCTTGGTTTCCTTCTTAGGTTGGTCTTTTTTATCTTTCTTATTTTCAGTCTTCTTTCCCTTACCAGTACTTGCTACAAGGGCATGTGACTTGGACTTGAGAGACCCCATTTGAATGATTTTTCCTATTCTCAGAATGAGTTGGGATGAAAAAATGTCAAATGAGGGCATATTCCAAGCACTTCCCAGAGCGGCTTTTGTAGCGTGAAAATTTGACACAAAGACGAAGTAATTAGGACCTAATTTAGAAAGAATAGACAAGATAAAATGGGAATATTTTTTCTCTTTACATTCCTTTAACAACAATCTAGTGTGGACGAACTTTGAGAAGAATGCCTATAGGTTTTCAAAGTCACTAGGATTTAATCCTAGTAGTTCATTTTCCAACTCATGCGCTCTCATGTCATCTTGTTGTCCAAACATATCATCTAACATTTTCCATGTAAATTGGGTGTTTTAGATGACTCAATGTGGAAGAGAAAAGTCAGGAGAAATAAACATACAAAGAAGACCTAAGGCTTCGTCACTTCGTTTCAACCACTTAGATTTTTCAAGGCTCATTGTCAGGTTCAGTCTCAACTCCCATGGTGATGAGAAATAACCCTTTACCCCTTAGTTTCATTACCATTTTTATCTCCATTTGAATAAGTTGAATGGCATAAGTAAAGGAATTGAAATTTCATCCATCGTGAAGAGAGAGAAAGAAGGAATGCATAAAAGAAAAACAAGAAACACAACCACCTAGGATAATATTATAACCCCCCAATTTCGGAACTTTATAGTTTAGTGTGTTGGATACAATCTGGTGTGAATGTGCATCGTGTGAAACAATTTGGTCACTCACCTTGCAATCAACATAATAATGCACAAGAGAGGAGACCACAATCAAGTTTTCGTTGATTGCATAGAAAATCGACATCGTAAACAAGCACAACATGAGCTAAAAAATAAGAGAAGGGGTGAAAGCAAGTCATGTTGTGAGAAAAAGCATCTCACGTCGCAACAGAAACCCCCTTGCTGCAAGACTGTGGCAGACACACTCACTAGTTTGCAAACAATAATAAGGGCAATTACAATTCAAAAAACGGGCTCAAGACGAGTCCTGGGGACCTCTAGGACGCTGAAAAATGCTCCCAGAAGGCAAAAAATGCTAGAAGGTGTGCTACACACTCCAACAAATGATTAGTAGAAAAAATATCCAATAACGCTTAGTTTTTCACACTTTTAGAAAATTTACCAATTAGTCTAATTTTAAGATAAAAAGGACTAAAAGGATGATTAATAAAATGTTTAAATTAAAAAAAAAATTAATTACTACTAATTGAAATATTAAAGAGCTTTAAAAAATTTAATTAAATAATTAAATAATAAAGCTCCTAAAGAAAGATTAATTAAATTAACCACCTTATTTGATTGAAATCAAATTAGATCCTAATAATATATATTAAGACCTAACAATTATTTAACACCACCTTAATTAATTAGACCTTACCTCTTTAATAAAACCACCCCCTTTTTTAAAAACACCCCACCTTATATAAATCTAACCCTTTTAATATTCAAAACCATCCCACTTTTAATAAACTTCCGACTGACCACCTTTAAAATAACCACCCACCTTTTAAAGGAAACCCAACTTATTAAAACAAACCCAAACTTTTAATATGGCCAAAAAGGTACCACTTAATAGGAGAGTAAACTCAGTAAACCAAAGTGGGTTTGAAGCACTTCGAAATTGGGAGTGAAAACAATGAGAGTTCGATTGAAACGGTGGAGAGAATAGGTCAATGCATTCAAGGATGACGTGAGGTTGGCTACGTGTAGAGGAAAGGCGAGGAGAAAAGGTGAGCATGAAGGCAGGTGGCGGAGCAATTGTAACTCAGGCATGTGAGGAAAACAGCAACGGACGAAGGGTGTTAGAGCTCCAATGACATGGTGGGTAGGACACGCAGTGGTATGGGTCAACTAATGGAGCCCAGAAAGGTAACGTAACCCTCAAGGTTTGAAGCATGAAAGGATGAAGAACAAAGTGGGCTAGGGAAAACGACCAACACAGAAAAACCCTCAAACAAACGGGTCATGCATGAAACCACAAATCAGATAAAAGACAAGTAAGAGCAAGAACGGTGAAGACCCAATGCAAATCCAAAACATACAAAACACAAGGCAGGTGAAGCACAAACCAACTCATTGTCAAAAAGATGCAAACAAACTAAGATTGACATGAGACATACAATGTAAAATGATAAAATGATAGAGGTGATGCACAAGTCAAAAATGCAAGATGCAAAAACATCAATGTAGCACTAATGCAGCACAACGCAAAGCAAATGCAAAAACCAAACTAACAAGCAATAATGTAAAAATGTCAAAAAGAACAATGCAAAATATTAATGCAAGAGAAACAAACTCGAAAGGGCCAAAACACCAACATGAAAAGGAAAATAACCAATGCAAACACATGTAAATTAACAAAAAATCACAACCCAAAAGTAGAACTCGGCCTTCAATGCAAAGGCACAACCAGCTCGAAAGCTGAACTAAGGTAATGCAAAATGCAAGCTCAACTCAATGCAACTAAACCCAACTTGCCAAGGATGAACTAATGAAGGAAGCTTGCCCGAGTTGGCAATGGAAGGAATAATAACCGCAAACAAAAATGTCAAAAAAAACTTTTAGGGTAGGAGGCATTGATAGGCCAAAATAGAATTTCTAAAAAAATTCACTTTCAATTAAAAAATATTGATTAAAAGCAGAAATGCAAAACCTTTCTCTAGATTTAGTTGTTCCTCCAAACTTAGCTGCAACTAGCTAGATCTGGTTGTGAAACACCTAAAACCTACACATGCACAACTAGAAAATCAACACAAACTCCAAAAACTGAGATTGTTAAATATGTTAACAAGATTCCAAAAATAATCAAAAAACTTGCATGAGAAGCACAAAAACCAAAAATGAAGTAATCAGCAACTAGATTCAAATGAGTGCACGTTTACCAAATGTCCACTTTGATACCATATTGGATTATTCTGTGAGGATCAATATGGAACCTCATGCACATCGAAGAGGGTTTGCACTTCCAATGGTGATGAGAACACTTCACGTAATTAGCAAGAGCATCCTAATCATAAGGAAAATCAAGTACAGAAAGACATTGGTGTGTTTGGCATGCTCATAGATAAAAAAAAATAAGAGGTACATAAAAGAGTGATGTGTAATTATTTTGCATAACACGTGTACACAACCTTAACTGACCCTATTGACCTATTCTCAACAATCATATGTAAACTGGTTGGTCAAAATCAAAGGAATTGGCACAAGAAACAATATGATACATTATGGGTTGACTAGATCATGCCCAAAAAAGCAATAGAGGTGTCGTCATTTCAATTTATATATGGGATAGAGGATGAAGTACCCATATCAGTTGAGATACCCACCTTACAGTTGCTAAAAGCATTTGAAGAAGGCCAATTCATGATTCCTTGGATAAAAGGATCTTGTACCTTGAGAAAGTCAACGAGGAAAGAGTCATGGTTTCCAACAGGATTAAAGAGCACCAAATGAGAGTGAAGAATATTTTTGATTAGAAAACATGGGAAATTGCATTTCAGATTAGAGACCTTGTCTCACTCTGGGACAATATAATAAAATGAAAGGGTAACCATGGGAATTTTGATTTTGTATGGCTGGGACCATTCAAGATCAGACATTTTTATGGTGGTAATACATTCTGTTTGTCGTACCTAGATGACACACCCTTGGAATTACCCTACAAAGGAAAATATTTGAAGTTGTACAAACTATGAAAGCGGGTTATCCCCCACCTAAAACATAGGTGATTTAGGTTTGTTTTTGTTGTGTCTTGTGTTTTTATTTTCATCCACATTGTGTGGTGTGTTATATTTCTTATTGTGTATGATCATCTCTTTTTCATTCCATGCTCCTTCTGAGACTCTATTACCTAATGGATAAATCATTGTTCTACTAAAGGCTATGAAATTCAAGTGTTCTTTCTTTCCTCATTTGGGATTCATCCAAACCAAGTCATGTCCTTGAGAATGAGCCAACTATTGGCATGTAAAATTTCTCCGCATTTTACTTGACAACCCTATGGAAAGTTTTGTCACTTTTTGGTCAACTGGGTCAACATTTCCAAATTATAGTCAACGAAAATGTGTCATAGTTTTCTTCATGACAATATAGTTTACGAGATATTATGCGATCTTAAGAATGGTCTTGGGAAAGCTTTCTCTCTATGTGGATTTTGAAGAAATTATGTGTGTGAACATTAAAGAAGGGTTAACTTCTAGGAAAGGTTTCAGAAACTCTAGGTAGTGGTGGGAACTCAAATCATCAAAAATATTATAGGGTCTATTGCATGATGGAATATGTAATATAAGGTTCTGGGAACATAAAAAGTGGAAACCTTCCCAACACTAAGGAACAATGGTATTTTCAGATAAACCAAATTTCACTGAATGTTTCGGGAACCTCGGGAAGATTCAGGACCCTAAAAAATTTCAAGTTAAATCACATTAAACCCCCATTCATGACCCAAGTGCTATGTTGGTTCATACTTGTCTCAAAATCCCATGGTATCTCAACTCATTGACACACCTTCCTAGGGAAAAGTGGTAAGTTGATTAAAAATTCATGAATAACTCATTTTAAAACTTTATAAATTATTTCATTGGATTGTTTAGACCATTTCCATTCAAATTCATATAACAGGCACACCAAAAAAGTTAAGTTATGGTACTGGACCAAAAATTACACTTTGCGTTCTAATTCTTTGTTGACATGATGATGTCATTAACTTAAGTGCATTGACACAATTAGGGAGCTTGGAGGCCTTTTAGGAGTGCATTGGCAATTTGTAAACTCCACTTTGAAATGCCACCAAGTAAAATCACCCTCCTCCTATTAGTGGATAAAAAGGTCAAAAATTAATGAAGAAAAAAAGGAAAATTAGCAAGGTTGTGCATGTTGTGGGTCATACCCCTTCATACCTACACAACTAAAGTACGCCCAATCCTGGTTTGGACACATTTTGGAGGTATAGATTACAAAGTGGGTGCATTTTCCACTTTGCATTTGTAAAACCCATATTCCACCACCATTTCAAGTGGTTTTGAAAATAAACTTCCCTCCAAAAATCATAAATCCACAAAAAGGTAAATTTCAACTCATGAAACCAATCAAAAGCTTGTTTTTCTTCAACTCATGTCCACAAAACCACTTGTGTGCCATAGCTCTCCCATATCTTGTTTTGCTCATATCTCATGATCTCTTAGGTGAATAAATATAATATTTTGAGCACATCCCCATGTTAAAAATGCCTTGAAATTGATGTGAAGAACATGGAATATGGCAAAGTGGATTTTTTTAATGATCACCTGAATATTGCAACTGTTGAAAACCCGGAGGGGGGTACCCTGTTTTGTAAAGCCACTCAAAACTTGATTTGATCATTTCTTAAAAACCACACGTAGGAAACCTTTAAACTTTTCCAATGAACTTTCCTTACCAAAAAAAAAAACCATTTTGAGCCATAATTCACATGATAAGGTCGAAAAATTCATGATATATGAGTAAATCCATGTTTGGTTTGCAAAACCACTAAAAAACCCTTTCTACATTAAAAAATTGTTTTGTCATTTACTTCAAAACATCGCAATAAATATTCCTCAAATTTAGAGCACTTGTTCCCCTCCACCATACCTTTCTAACTAATCAAGCATCAAGTCATTTAGATGTGTATGGCTCCCAGAACGAAGAACTAATTTTTCAACAAGCAATCCATTAAAACCGATTTTCCAAGCTCATCTTGTGACCAGAGACTATTTCCTCATTTCTCATCGTCTGCGACGAGAGATCGTCACCAAATTCGAAGCATCTCTTCCTCTCAGAAATAGCTTTCCAACAAATCGAGTCTTGTCTAATTTGGATTTGTTTGGAATCGACCGTCACAAAGACATATCACATAGAACTCGGCCTATTTATCCATTAAAAAACAATTGAAAATTCTTCCGCATTGTTTGGTTAGACCGAGTCGGTAGAACGTATTTTACAGAGTCTGCTGATGGTCCTTGCGAAGACCCGACCATCGTTACGCACGCTCAAATCGATACAACAAACTAACAAAAAGATATGACCATTACTCATAAATATTGAGCCCATCTCGATCAAATGGTTTTCGACTCAACACAGATATTACCCATTACACCGAAGTGATATCCAAATTATTTGTAATTTCTCGAAGACTAATTTTAGAGAAGATGAAGGCCAATATCATTCCCTATATGTGTTTTTTTTAACATGCAACTTGCTTCGTATATCAAGATGTAAGAACATTTTGCCCATGCATTGATACTCATACACGCCATCCATAGTCTCCTTTTCACTTTCATACTCCATCTCAAGTAAGCGGGGATTCAAGTAACATGTTGCTGAACGTAAGGGAGAGTTCAACATATACCACCTCCCATCTATCATATCTCATAAATAATTCCATTCCAATTTACAAGTATCCCCACCAAAGGATTGTTTGATTGCCATGGTTTTGATGTCTCCATTGCTTCGATTAGTATCTCTCATGTAAGGGATGTCACCATTCTCAACCATTCAGCATGGATTTTACATTATAGACTCAAAAGAAGTGAAACATAATTTTCTATTACCTGAGTCAGAGTGCACACAGAGGATTATTGAGTTGATGAAATATAAAGTTGTGAATGTTTCTCATCTACAAGTTTGTAATTTTCATGATGGGAACCATGGTTTTTGTGTATTCTCGATGTGGTCCTCAGGACCATTCTCAATTCAAGATTCAAAAAAAAGATTAGTGACTCATATTCTTCATGAAGAGACATTGTTCCAATTTAGTTGTTTAATTCCATCTCACCAAGAGGAGGTGTTTCCATTCAGAGGATTGTTATGTTATAGTCGAAGATTCTCAAGAATCTCCAATACCATTAAATCCAAGAGAGCTCGTGGTTACCGAATTTGGGGCATGCATGGTGTGAGTTCATTCTTCATGATGATTGCAAGATGAGTGTTTGCTCATCTAAGAGACAAGAGATCATGTTCATGACAAAGAGTTGATTTGTGCAACCTACCCTTGCTCGCAGAGATCGAGAGTTGAAAGAGAGCTTTCATGACATGAAAAAAAGACGATCATCCTGGATAAGATGTGAAGCATCGTTTCTAAGTCCAAGAAAAAACACGCTCTAATCAGGGTAGAAGCCAAGGAAGATCCTATCCAGTTGCAACATTCATCTCGATAACGAAGGAAGAACAAAACTTCATCCTATAATATCTTTTTTTTATCACACCTCTCTCTTCGTTTCTCTCTAACATTCTATTTCTTCGTTGTGAAACAATTTTTGTAAAAGTGACTTAAGTCACTTGACATTTCTATTTCTTCATTGGGATTGCAAGTTAAGTTGAAAATAGTTACATGGAGAATGTGAATCGTCACTTAATTTTTATATAAATTGTAATGCTCTCTCCATTCCAAAGGATCAGTTTTTGCTCCTCTCATAGTAATTGTATTCTTGGATATTCCTACCTAAGTATTTTTCCTCCATTCTCTCTTATTCACTCAGCCGAGCAATGCTATGTAGATTCCTTTGTAAGGAAGTTGAATGGACTTTGTGCCTTTGATATATGGAATGAGAATAATGATACTTTGTGTCAAAATCTGATGCTTGTTTCATGTTTTTTTACATGATGTTACGTTTGTCCTCGTGATACTTAAAAATGCATCTGGAAAGACCTCTGAGTTGTAGTTAGTGAAATCCCTAGTTTCCTCCAATTGCTGAACTGCAATCACTCCTGGCCTGCATTTTTCCTCCCCTCACTCACCCTTGTTTGAAATTGCGTCTTTAATATGTGATTGAAGTTACTGTGCAAAAGGGAAGGTTTCTCACAAATTCCTAGTCTATGGACCACAACTTTGATATTTCTAGTGTACATAGTGCTTGATCTGAGGATTATTCAATAAATGGGAGCCAATAGTCTAACTTCTAAAATTTTATTGACCCAGTCTCGATCGAGTGTCGAACACTGAGATCCAACATCATGTGGACCTTTCACATGTAATGCACTTTCACCAACAAAATGGTACGACTCTCAAAATATGTACCCAAGTCAATATTTAGACATAGTTACAGTTGACGAAGAAGGCACCATTGTCCGTTTGTGACAAAACCATCGGTACAAAATGTTCAACCCATGAATTAGTTTACGTCTCTCACCTTTTATCTAGATTTCACTAAATAGTGAGCCGCTCCCATCTTTAGTATGGACTAATATTTTTCCCTTTGCACTTTTTCTTCCCTGTAATCCTTTTTCTTGTTCCTTGACATGGATATTGTGTCAGAAACAACAGGGTACCATCCATATTGTGCTCTGAATCCACGGACTTCCAAGCCATGTCGTTCTTAGCTTCTTATTGTCAATTCTTATTGCAAAATTTTTTAGTCTCACTCATTCAGTCGTAAGACTCTCACACCATGATCGTTTCTTGGATCATACATTTATTATTACTTTCCTAGACTATTTTTATTTTGTGTACTATTTTCTATTTCAACAATAATGGTACCTGCAAATATGTGGTGAACATATCCTCTTGCATATTTTTAAGACTATTAGTAACATTTGAGGGTCAAATCATATGTTGCATACGGTGACGATTGTCAATCATGCCTTATCATGTTGTTTTGGGCTATGTTCTTATATAATGCGAATGTTGCTAAGATGGTAAAATTGCAAGAATCATGATTTGGAATATTTATTTTATTGAAACATAGCATAGGATAGGGTCTCCACAATAGTACTCTATAGACAACCGTTATACATTTGTCAGATAAAACCATATATTCAAAAACATGAGCTGTCTCAAACTAACATGGGGGTCTATCACTTAAAGTCTATCAAATTCAAGATTACTATAATCCTGTCATTGAGTAGCTTAATTTGCAAGAGGATTCAATACAACTATTTTCAAAGGTATGGTCAAATCATGTTGAGCCATTTCTTCTTTCAATATGGTGTTTTACTCTGAGTTTATATGATATTACATAACAAGGTTTGTTATCATCCCTTCTCAATTTATCAGGGACCCTCAATGTGCATCCACCAAAATATAATTAGAAGTCTCCCACAAATATGCCTTATCTAGATTCTAAGAAATTATCTATAACCATCTATCCACTCATTCACCACTTAACTTTCGGCGTTCCCATCGCACTCTCTCACGTGTGATAAGACTAGCATTTTAGTCCTCTTGTATACAAGGTTTTGTTTGCGACTAGTAAGCTCTACTAATATTTATAATGTAATAGAGTCTAGGAGTTTTTTTTTCTTCAAATTTTTATTTCAAAAGTACACTTTATTTTTTAGTGGGACATTTATGCCCTAGTACGTAATATTTTCAAAATAGAATCAGTACCCTTTTGGTCTAATATCATACCTTAAAGGAGAGTGTGTGTAGGAATGAATAACTTCAAAATATTTCCTAACAAACGATTGACTACTTCTAAACGGTTACCTCTAAATCCTATCTACCAGAACTCAAAGATACTAATACTTACTTGAAATACATTATGGATTTACAAAAGGCACATCCAATCATAGATAGGCGTACATGGCTTGAATTCACGATGGACAACACATAATTCCATTGGCGTGAGCCAACCTTTAGTCTGCAATGGGTAACTGGTTTGGTCACATGTGAGACTGTCATGACACAATATATTAAAAACAGATAACCCTAATCTAATTTTGTGCACCCATGTGAAGTGTACATCCATCAATGCCTTTAATGAAAGGCTTTCATAATATAAAGTCCCTAGTTACATAACATATTATCCTTCAAGAAATGAACTCAAATCTTTGAAAAAAATATTATTAAAAAATACACGTGTAATCAATCACTCTGGATACATACATCTGAAGTCCAAGATTTTGAAAAAAAGGGGGTCTTCAGTGCGAACTTAGCTTTCAGTAACAATTGAGAAATTCTGCACAGTGATTGATCTATTTCAAACTGCTTACACTCATTTTTTTGAATACAGGTATTCCATCATGAATTAATTAGGATATTAACTCAAAGTTTTTCCAAAATCGTTCATTGGAATTTTCTGTAAACAATGAAGTCTCGCTTTGTACGAGATTATCATAAATCAAACAAGAATTACTTTGATTTTCTGGCACTTAAGGTTTGGCGATAGTTGATAAGTTTCCCCCTAAGCTTTAAATCATCGGTAAGGAAGAGTAATATGGTAAAAGAGATATCAATCATTGAAAATCACTATACAATGTATGTGAAGGATGTATTATAAGATAGCATTAAAGCATATAACAGTGTCCCATTTTTATGAACATTTGCTAGTTTAAAAAAAAAATCTCAGCTACTTAAAAATGACCAAACATGGTGTTATTAAGAGATCAAATATACCAAGGTTTAGTGTTCACTCTATATTTACTACCTCAATGTTAATTGAAAGTTTTTATATTATTTTTAATGTGCATTTATTTAGTTGTCTAACTAAATGGCGGTATTTTTTTCTTACCAACTATGGACACTTATATAAAGTTTGACCCAAAAAATAATATTTCAAAATTCTTCCCATAGGGAATAGTTTATTATGGAACCATCACCTCCTAACATTAGCTCATTCAGACATACGTGATTAAAAAATACAAACAACCTTAGTTTCATTAGAAAGTAGGACTTAATTTTTTACATTTCTTGATGGTCATAATGGTTGAAAGACACTGGATTCTAGTCATATTTGATGACATCGAAATATGATGCATTCATATATGTCAAATTAGTTTAAATCCATAGTCAATAAGTAATGAGGACATCAATCTCTTTGGCTCTCAGGAATTCGAAAAAGGTTACGAGCCTTGAGGGATGTTTTGGGAAAGTGATATAAAACAACTCAAAGATGTAATAAAAATGGAATAAATGTACATTAGTTGAAGAATATAATGAGTAAAAGGAGGATTATGATAGAAATAAGATTTTATACAACTAAATGGCATGTGGAATTTTGGAATTGGTATCCAAGGATTTTTCAGATTTGGAATATTTTACTTTGATTAAGTGTTGCGCCCCTACATAGGTAATTAATCCATTAATTAGATTACACTTAAATATTTTGTTCATAACAGGAAATATTTTTAAAATTTGAGAGCCAAGAACACATATGCTAATCAAACATCACGATCAATAAGATGAAAGTAATTCATAATAATAGCTTTACATAAAACCTTTGCAAACAAATGAGTAGCAATATCATATATTATTATGGAACTCAATGCAATACATTGAGAATGGGCCTTGCTTAAATAGGCAAGGAATAACAATCTAAGAACCAGTCAAGGTCGTAGATCAAGCCATAAATCAAGGAAATAACTAGTCATCAAAGAACTAGTCAAGACCATAGATTTAGGAGAGAACTAGACATCAAGGATCTAGTCAATACCATAGATCAAGGAAAGAACTAGTCAATACCATAGATAACTATACTAACAACTAGATAATATCTCCTAATATCTAAATAAGATAAAAGAAATATCCACACACATAAGTGGGTGAGGATAAATACAATAAAGGTAAATAAAGTACCTAGGTGAACATGAGCTAAGGTAAATACCTACTCTAAAACATGCCTTTTCCGAGATGTTATGTTTCTATACCAAAATTTATCATTTCAAATTGTATTGCATTTGGTGCATAATAATAAGGAAGCACATCTTTAAATACTGTTAGGAACCCAGATTGCTTTTCTTAAAAATTAAACTATGTAGAAGATATGGAGCCAATTACTCAACTTTCAATGATGTAGCTTCTATTTCTTTTGTTTTTTTTTTCTTGTGACAAGATTCAATGCCATGTTGAATGCACACCTTGATAAAGATGTCTAAAGGTGTCATTGGTATTGAAACCCAATATATAGGGGAAGAATATATGTCTATGCCCCATAGAACAATAGGGTGCAATTCAAAATTTTTCTGTAATGCCATGTTTGAAATGTATTCACCAAATTTAGGGACATCCCAAGTGCTTAAGAATGCTAGCATAATTAAATACATAGAAGAATTAAATGAAGTGTTTTAAATAACTTTTCCAATCTTACCCATTTTTGTGCTTATCTCACATCGAAATGTCATCATTCCATTGTCAATATGCATACCCATCAATTCCCATAGTGATTTCTAAGTTTAAATTTCCATAAAACATAGGACTTTCTGAAAGAACATATATAATGAATATTGCATGGAACTATAAAGTGTAACCTATACATTAAAGTGAAAGTATGAGGAGTGTTTATTGCACCTTAATTATTTTCTTGTAAGGAACCATGAATGAACATTCTTAAAAAATTGATCTAATACAGAATAAAACTACATTGTTTTGGATATTTTTAACATAGGAAATATTCATTGTAGTCCATGTTGATGGACTTCTTCCCATAGTCCAAATTGGAATATTCTAGAATTGTATGCACTAATTAATGTAATACATTATATGACTCTTGATGTCACTTTACTGCACATGTTTTTCAAATAGAAATGTGACTAAAATGACTAATAATATTTGTAATGTTGAATTTGTCCTGTATATTGGCTAGTGTACCTCCTAAATGAGTAATTGGTGAGAAGTTGCAGTTAATGTACCACATAAAATTTCCAAGACTATAAATATTCTTGTCTCCTAAGAAGAATAATTATCCAAATAAATTTCATCCTATGCAAGAATGTGTATAATAATATACAATAATGTACTTATCATTTGAGTAGATGAAACCTAATCAAAATTTGTTTCCTGCTTACGTCCATATTATATTAACAAATGATTTGGTGGTCTACTTAGAAGTTGATTGTCCTTATTATCATGAAACCTTTATCATAACTCTATCATGATAATATGAACTTATAATTTTAAGTCCATGTATAACTTCATGTGTTGTGAATTATTATTTTTTATATGTTTTCACAATCATGAAACACGTCACATGACAAAGAGCTTATGGTGCCATATTATTAATCACTTGAACTATTAACATACACAATATTTCATACCAAATTTTAGATCACTCCTTATCAATATAATAATTCAAATGAGCAATGATTACAAGAAACTATGATGAACATGCGTACCCTAGGATAATCCATAGTTATAACACCCATTGTAAATTTTGAAATTTCAATTGAAAATTCAAAGAATAGGATGCAGATAGGCGTTTCTAAATAGATGCAAAACAAATATCATCCATGTTCTGCATCAAAAAATTACAAATTATGTGTTAGCCATTGATCTGATGATAGACAAAGCCTATTGAACAAATTTAAACATTTGATATAAAAATCATGTCATATGAGTATGATACACAAATTTAAAGGCTATGCAAGGATTGACAAAAATTGTGTAATAAACCTATGGTATATGATAAAATATAAGCATTTGGAAGTTGTGCAATTAAATTATCCGCATATCAAAGAAAATCTACATGGTTATATATGAAGGATATGAATAAATCCCCGTCTTTTGAAGGGATATTGATTGGTATTGTACAATATTTACACTGTAAATTACTAAAGGAAAATTTTTGTAACACATAGACTCCGTGGAATGAAGAAACTATGACATGAGGATTTTAATAAGTAAAATTATGAAGGAGGTTGAAGGAAAGATTTTGGAGTAACTCATTCATTTAAAATATAGTTTTTCTAAAACAGAATTCAAAAACAAAGGAATAACCAACCAAAATCCATCCACATTTCTTTAAATCTTATGTGGAAGACATCTTCATGGTGGAAGAACATTGATGCATAATTGTAACACAACTAAATCCATGAATAATGAAGTCATCCTTACTATTGCTAGGGTTGATTTGATCTTTTCCAACTTAGATTTTTTTAATCCATGAATTGGATACCAAATATACACTGGTGATATTGATGAAGTGCGATAGAAGAAATGTCAGGCACACCATACATGGGTTGCAAAATCAATGGGTGAATTGATCACTTGATTAGGCAGGGGTGGTTGAATTCAAATGTAATTTCTTTGGTTTGATGAACTAACATTGATATGTGAACTTTTATTTGTACATTGGAATTCACTCTAGAATTCTCTTAAATGTTATTAAAAATCACAAAAATGATCTCGCATTTTTGGAATATGAGAATCTATGAGTTCAAAGATATTACTCATTAGATCCTTTATGATGTATTGTTTTGCAATGCCTTGACTCTATTAGACTTTAAATAGGATAATTCATTGATTTTGAATCATGTAAATTTTTAGTTTCCATTGAATGTTGTGTTTAGGATAAACATCATATTTCATATCCTATTTTGGTCTTCACTAGTTCCATTTTTAAATTGGGTAACCAAAATTTATAAATGTATGTGAGTTTTTCTACTTATTTAACAAAAATAAATAAATATTCATATATATGTCCTTTGAGCCATAAATTAGCACCTGTATTACCTTATGTTTTGGTGCATTTTGGTTCCTCTAAAAAAATATTATTTTCAAAAACATGAACCTCTTTCAACGCTATGTCACTGTAGAACTATTTTGGATTAGAAGTTAATTAATTAGTGGTATGTGTTGGTTAGTTAGTCGCAATTAATAGTATATCTATTAACATTTAAAAATAGGGTTTTTAAATTCACTAGATAAAGCAAAATGCATAAATAGAAACTAAGTTTGTGTATATCCAAGTCCTAAAAATTAGATATTTTCCATTTTTGTAGATTGAATTAAGTATGAATAATTGAAATGAATTGTATATGTTTTTAACTTCATAAATCCAACTTATCAAAATTTATGTTGGAATGGTGGTAGAAGGTATGAGAGATCAATATAGGCTATGACAGAATGTAAAAAAATCATCAAGAATGGGTAGATGAGGTACACAATCTGTCTGTATTTGGAAGCTAGAGAGTTACTAGAGGAATTCATTGGGAGTCTATTCACCTAAGTGGGTTCTGGCATGAGAGTTACTGTAAAAATAGAGGATTTATTTAGAACAGTGTCTAACTAAGTAACCTTTGGAGAACCCTACACTATCTTCGCATTGGATTCACTATGAAAATGCAACTGAATGTAAAAACCGTGAAAACATAATGTTAGTGGGAGTGTTAATGTCCTCAACCATGCTAAAGTGGACTTCCATTATTGAGCGTTGCACTACATTTTTGTTCTTAATTCTTGTAGTTCTAGTGTGTGTGTGATGTGTTTATTGAGTTGCACTAGGGTTCCCTACAAAAATGTGGTAATATGGTTTTATACTAGTTTTTGTTATTCATGAAAACTTTATGGATAGAATGGGGGAAAACAGAAGTTTAAATGTTGTGAAGTTTAATGTAGAATGTGATGCAGATGTATGAAGATGCCAACTGTTATCAGATTCATTTTTGTCATGCAAATGTGCAACAAGGAAATTGAGCAATTTTCTGAGCATGACAATTATACCCATGTACCAAAATTTTCATGTTTTATCCTTCTGAGATACCTCAGGTCTGCCCAGTCAGTCCAATGACCTCTCAATTGATGTTAACTCATTTTCTAGGTGATTTAGGAAATTCAATTCAAAACCCCTAGGTGATTTTAGGAGTTCATTGAAAAATGCAAACTTCAGGCAGTTGTGGGAAGGGCTATCACTGGCCTTCCTAGGACTGGATCAACCCCATGGAGTGGAATGAAAAAATCCAAACAAAAATGGAGGTGAATTCAAATGCATAGGAACATCATGGAATTGATTTAGGAAGATTCAGGAAGGATCCAAAGAATTTGGGATAGTTTCACCAAAATTAGGGTTCACAGGCCTAGGCAGTGCACATGCCAAAAAAATTGTTGAGCTTCGGAAGGTGATTTTGGGAGCTCCAGATGGAGTTAGGAGAAAAATAAAAACATATTTGGAAAGGAATTCCAAGCCCTAAAATATGGTGAAATTATTTTTTTCACAACACTTTGGCGCAATATTTCTGCAAGGTGTTTTTCTCATGCACAAGGTGGAGTACTGAATCAAAAATATGGATGATTTTTTAGGGATCAAATGGAGGAAAAAAGACCTATAAGATGACCCTATTTTTTTCACCATTGGAGGTTTACAATAAGGCCATTTCAAGTCAATATCATATACAAAAAATTTCATCAAAAAATATCTCACCATTGGAGATCAAGTTATCACTCAAATTTTCAAGTTCACCCTCTTAGGAGCTCGAGTTATGGGAGTTAGTCAAATTTTGAGGAGGACACGTGTCAGCTCCAGGATCCTGACATATTTTTGTGTCCCTTGCATCCCTCAATTTCAGGGACATCAATGTTTGATCCTAGCCCCCATAATCCCTCTAGACCCTCATATAACCTCCAGGATCGTCAGTTCAGCCCCTAGGTGCTTACGGGAGCTCAAAGCCTTCACTGTTGGATCGCTGCCACATGTCATCACCTGTACGCCATGCAAACTGATGTCCCTCATGTCCCTTTGAGGTGAGGGACATCAAGGTCTGAAAAAATTATCCCAACCCTCATTATGCCTCAAGGTTCCTCATGCGACCGCTTCTTAGCCCTTGCAGTGCTTTAAAGTTGTTTTTTTTAGCTTTAATCCCCTGTCGTTAGATCTCTTGCCACATGTCAAGCTGAGGCACGCTGTGCAAATTGATGTCCCTCACATCCCTTTGAGGTGAGGGACATCAGGGAAATGAAAATTTCACCTTTCTCATGCCTTCTCATAAAAATTTCAAATTTTAAAAATCCCTCCTTGCTTCTAACATCTAACATCTAACCTTCCCATGCACAGCTTGCTCTGCAAACTCCTCTACAACTTCCTATCACCCTCCACCATTTTTGAACCTTGAAGATCAATCCACTTTCAACACATTATCCTCCAATCCATGATTGCATATAGGTCTTCAGAAGAATATTTCATCAAACTATAGAAGAAAAGAAGAAGAATAGAGAAGAAAAAAGCCTGGAAAACTCCATTGACATATAGCAAAGAATCAAAGAGATATTGACAAACCACTACAAAGAAAAACAACCATATTTTTCTATTTCATTCCTCTATCAAAAACCATTAAAAAATCATCTTAAAAACTCCCATTCAAAGAAATAAATGCTCACAATAAATAAATTTCACTTCTGGCTCCACGAAGAACAAAGCTCAATTTCCCGTCAAACTCGTAACCGGATCAAAGAGAAATTTCACCAGTGAGACAAGAAGCAAAAACCTATCGCAATGGAGTTGATTTCATCATGAATAGAGAAAAAAATAAAACCTAACTAATATTCAAGCTCCATTAATGGCTGCCAGGACACAGTAGTGAAAAAATCAGCAAGCTACCTCTCAACTTCTTAGGGTTCCAGTGGGTGAAATCAAATGAAAATTGGAGGGAATGATCATTGAAAAATCTAGTTTCTTGTGAACTAGTTTTTGCACCATGAAGTCCCTATTTTTTAGGGATATGGAGGAATAAGTTTTCATCATACTTATGCCTTATCACATGAAGAGCATCTGTGAAAAAGGAAGTGAGCTACCTCTTCACTTCTCAGGGTTCTAGTGGGCAAAACCATGCAAAAATTAGAAGGAATGATCATTGAAAAATCTAGTTTCATGTGAACTAGTTTTCGTGCCATAAAGTCCCTATTTTTTAGGGATATGGAGGGCTGTGTTTTTTGTCATTATTTTCTGCCCCCTGGTGATGAAAATTTCATTTTTCCACTTGTTCAAATGAAGGAATTACTCAAAATTCAGAGTAGGGAACCCCGGAATAAAACCCAAAATTTGAAAACCTATTTTTTTCCAATCTGACATCCACGGTGCACTTACTAAAAATAACATGCCTTCCTACATAGGGGTCTGTTTACTTTGGTAAGCCACCATTTGAAGAGGCTACGAAGAAGGTAGTGAACACAGAGGGAGTATCGTAAGCAAAGTCATCAAAAAGGTCATCTCAGCTCGTAATTGACACTTACTAAAAATAGTAAGTGGGTCCACAAACCCTTGCTATAAATAGCTAGTTAGTCCAAAAGGTGAGAGGAACACAAGTAAGAATAAATAATTCAAGCTACCATAGCCGGTTGAGGTTGCGAAAATCTAACTATGAAACTTACTAAAAATAGTAAGTTGCCCCATGTGTACTTACTAAAAATAGCATGTTGTTCTCAAAGGGTAAGTTTGGCACAATGGGACATTGAGGGATAATCATTCAGGTCGATATCACCATTTGGGGTCCAAAAAGGAAAACTCTGACACTTACTAAAGATAGTAAGTTGTCCCTTCCAAATATAGTAAGTGTCAAGGAAACATGAATTTCAAGTGCACAGGTTGGTCTAGTTTCTCAGGTGTAATCAATCATGAAGAGATGGCGGTTTTTCATGGTTTGGAATGATCATCTCATATTACAAAGAAGGGCATCACAAGGTACATAATGTGAATTCATCCTCGTCACTTAAGGAGCCAGGTGATTTAAAGAGAGTTGATCAGAATGATTTCAAATGAGTCAAGGAGTTCATCAACCAAGTTTTAAGGAGGGTCATCGTGGGCATTGTATGTGAATTCATCTCGAGTTTGCAGTGGTAAAACCTCAAAACAATATTTCTAAACACTCATTCTAATGGTTCAGAATGTCTTTGCATCATAGAGTTTGCAGTCATCACTGGATTGGGAAAATGATTCAAATTTATTCAAGGGAGCAATCTTCATTAGTGTAGAAGATCACCAGTGGCAGAAATATTCACTCAAAGTTCATGACTACATCAAGGCATTCAAAGCATTTTGTCACGAGGAGTGTTTTCCCTCCATCCCTTCCCTCTTCATCTCTCTTCTTTCTCTCTCCATTCTAATTCTTCATTATGCGTCATCATTGTATTTCGTCCTATTCACTTAAGTGACCTATTTTAAATTTGTAAAAAGTATTTTCTCAAAATTATAAGAGAAATACTTAATTCATGGAAAATGAAAGGTCATGAGTGGAATATGGAAACAAAGAGTCATGTGAGGGAGGTGAAAGGACAATACAAATTTCTATAAATTGGGATGGCCTCTCCATTCCAAGGGATTCAAAATTTTGAAGAACTCTTACTATGTAGCATTGTGAATTGTGATAGCTTGGTTGAAGCTTTGTATTCATCACTACACATGGAATAAAAGCTACACTTCTTCTATTTCTCTCTTTCATGCACTTTTCAAGCATAGTTGATCCTGTATGGAATTGGAGAGGAACTTGGTGTCCTCAATAGATGAATTTAAAACTTGGTGTTTTAATTCATTGGTTCTACTAGCTTCATTTTGCTTTCCTCTATATTGAAGGTTGAACTACTCCAGTTACTGGTTTGAGCTCTGTAACCTACTCATAAGTAATATTCCTTGCATAATTTCCCCCCTTTCCCTTTATCATTGTAATTTCCTCCCTTGTACCCACGTACAAGAACTTTTCCACAGGTTCAGTGGAGTGTCCATGTGTGATCCTCGGCCAATTTGGCCACCCACAACATTTAGATAGGATTAGGATTAGTTTACTTTCAATAATGGGAGTTGTACCATTTAATGCAGAGGGGCATAGCCCCATGAATGTTGGTGGTGATACTTGATTTTTCCATTCGAAATTTTTTCTCACCAACAATTTTTTGTCGACTCCATTGGGGAGATATTTTCCTAAGCGTGACCAAAAAAGATCTCTACTTAAAATATCAAAAAATACAAAAAAAATTATATATTAAAAAAAATTCAGATTTCAAAGGAAAATCATTCTTGAAGGTGACTCTGTCAAAGAACGAAAACCTGGTCACATTCGTTTCCTACACCATGAAGAAATTTTCAGATTGAAGTGAAGTACCAATGAGTGATAGTGAAGAAGAAGAAGAATGATGTCTTCCCAGAAAAGAATATCATTGATCAGCCATGGTTCCGGACTAGTGTTGACAAAGGAAAGAAGAAAGAACATGTCACCGATGAAGAGGAATGGATTCAAAGGAGACATAAGATAAGGTGTAAAGCTTGATAATATGCCAAATTTTTCAAGAGATGTACGAGCAACTTGAAGCATCTCATAGCGAGGAAGAAGAAGAGGAGAGTTGTCCTATAGAGGAAGATCCCAAAGATCATTCGTACCATAGGGTTTTCATCCTTGAAAGGTTCTTGAATGCCGCTGAAGAAAATCCTATCCTTGAGCCTTCCGATGAAGATAAAATCAACATTCAAGAAGATGATGAAAGATAGGATGGTGCAAGATCCACTGAAGAAGATTTTTACAACCTCGATCATCTCACTACAAAATTGAGAACATTATTCCTTCTTCCACCATTCTCAATAGATGAATTCCTTGCATATGGTGATGAAGAAGTGAACATTTTGAGAAGATAATATGTGGAAAGACTTCAAAGCATAATAAAATGAAATTCTGACCCCGAAGTCTTTGATGAAATTTGGAGGTATTCTTTAGCTCTATAGATAAGATATGAACATCTTGAAGTACCACATCAAATGGAGGAAGACCTTGATTGCTACCTATATTATGATTTTTTTCATTCCCATAAGATTCTTGGATGCTTCTGAAAAAGATCATATCGTGGAGCATTCTGATGAAAGCCAAAGCAACGTCATGGAGGAAGAAGTAGAAGAGACGAAGATAATATCACCATTTAACAATTCCATCAGGCTTAAGTCACAGTCCATAAGGGGAATGATATATTTAATAAAGGAATATCCTTGTTGCATAATGAATGATCCCTTGCCTTAGTAGATAGCTTCCCTTGATGTGTGTGATGTCTGCCCATAATGTGGTGAGTATCCCTTGTTTATATATGGATCTCTTGCTCAAATTTCAACACTAGTGACCCGAAACTGCTGACTATGACCTAGGGGAATACACGGGTGACCATTAGGACTGACCTTAAATAAAGAAATTAAGACACAAATCATGATGACAGGGGCACCTAAAATCATAGATTGGGGTGCCCCGGGGAGCCCCAGTGTAACCCTAGGCACCCTGGATGTAGACTAAAAGATGACAAATTGAGTTGAACTATGACATCTGAGACACTGTAAGAGATGGCCAAAAGTACAGAGACAACTGATGACTGAACTAGACAAACAACCAGGATGACTGACTCACTAACCACAAAAACCCTAGAAATAGGTCACTAGTGAATACTTTTATCATGCAAGATCCATATATAAATTAACATACCTGACGGTATAAATGTAATAGTAAATGTGTGATTTTGTGACTACATTTTCCCCCACTTTATGTTGGTGAGAGGAAAGCTCAGTAACATAAAGTAGATAGAGATGCATACCTGAGAAAAAGTTAGAGAATCCCAAGCTATAGAAGAACGTGCAGGTGTCTAGTAGAAGCATGCAGAACCATGGATCAGTGAGTCGATCCATGCAATGTAAAAGTGTAAATGTCGTGATGAAGTGTGGAAAATGAAAATGATGATTAGATGATTTTGGATGTGGTTAAATATTGAATAGGTGGGTAGGGAGTGATCATTTCCCAACCCGAACACTTGTAAATGAAATGGAATGATGGGAGGATTTGGGCATCCTGACACCAGAGGAAGAGTGTAGGGAGAAAAGTGTGTTATTCTCCAAGCTTTAACTACATCCCCAAGATCTAGCCACTGCAGATGGACTCAGATAAAAAAGGTGGTGATTTTGGATCTAGATGAATTTGGTTTAAACATTTGACCCATTTAGGAGTGATAAGGTGAAATGAACTCTTGCCCCCACTTCACGGGTGTTTCCACAATGTAAAGGCTTCCAAGTTAGGTCATGAGGAAGCAGCTGTGATAGAGAATGAGATGGCTTCCAAGTTAGGTCATCTGGAAGTGAACGTAATAGAAAATGAGATGGCTTCCAAGTCAGGTCATCTAGAAGAGAATGTGATAGAAAATGAGATGACTTCCAAGTTGGGTCATCTAGAGAAGAGAACTTCCAACTAGTATAGAATAAAATCCCAAGTTATGTCGTCTAGGAATGGAATGGTGAATGTAACTCCCAAGTTAGGTCATCTGGGAGACTTCTCATGAATTTGAAATGGTCTGATTTGAACGTGTTGGATTTTGATTGGTTGATTTTGGTTGGTTACTCATGGAGAGGTTTTCACTAATTTCCCCCAGGTTAGGTCATTATGGGAAGGTTGCTAGGAGTTGATAAGATGTCATGTAAGATGGTTTTTAGTTTCTTGTTTCCCCCAAGCTAGGCCATTAGGGGGAATCGATAAGTTATGATATGTAAAGGTGTTTAATGGATTGTTTCCCCTAGATTAGGTCATTAGGGGAGATTGATGGTGAAGTGTCGTGGTATAAGTTACAAGGTGTTGGATTCATGATTTTGGGATGCACAGTGACATAAGGGGGATTATAGGGGGACCTCCAATGATATGCCCCCCCTTGGTGAAAGAGGGAGTGGTGAGCGAAACAGACTCTAAGCTGAAAGTAATGACAAGAGGTTAAAACGTGGTTGTAATGAATATAAAATATCGATGCATTGTATAATGTGTGTGAAACATGTGTAGTATGGTGGGAGGTGGAATTTTGAAAATAATGTTGCAAATGGGGTGCAAATCAGAGAAAAAACAGTCAAGATATGACTGAAACAGTGTTGTGTGTATTAGTTGTGATGATAAGCATGAAATGTAGGCCATAATAAAGGTGGCATTTGTAATGGGCTTATAAATAGGAAAGTGAAAAGGTAACTTATCACTTCATTTGTTTTTCAGTAAGAGTGTAAAAGTGTATGCAAAGTGAGTGAGGATGCCTCAAGTGAGACCACTATGTCTAACCTAGTTTGAGAGAGTAGCGACTACAGTAGCGTCACGTACTACTGCGGAGTTGGTAAGTGCATTATTTTTGCTAAAATATAGGGTGTAATAGGTCATTGAGTTGATTTTTTTCCAATTTGAGATTTTTAGTTTTTCTTGGCATTTGGGACCTGGAAAAAAGTGGTGAGGGTACTAGTGACCCTTGGGACTGGAGTGCCCAGATCCAGGCGCTAGTGTCCTCCTCTGGGGCACCCCAGTCTAGATGTTGGGTGCCCTGGTCCAGAAATTTTGGTTTTTGTGGGTACTGCTATGGAATGTGTTTCTAATATGTTGAGCAGTTGTTTTTTATCATGGAAAGTGTTATAATCATTGCGTTTGTTGTTGTTTTATGTTGTGTAGAGGGATATCCACTTGAGGGAGTTCCGCGGTGGTCAGCATTTGAGTACACTACGACATATAGGATTGGGTTTAATCATAGATGATGGGTGGGATGTGTTGGACCGTGCCGGCCTACGACATATAGCACGGATGGGGGATGTGCTCCATAATATGCCTATGTTGACTACATTGTGTGAGAGATGGTGTGTAGACACATGCACATTTTGGTTTCCTATGGGAGAGATGAAAGTGACACTGGAGGATGTATATCACATACTGTAGTTTCCAGTGGTTGGGGAGAGAGTACAGGTGATGGAGGTAGTGGATATGGAGCAGCATATGTGCTCGGATAGGTGGTATTTTGTTGGGGTTTAGGTTCTCATGAAGGCCCATATCAGTCTAGATGTGATATTATAGTCGAGGGTTCTACATTTACATAAGTTCATCGTAGTGGTGATAATGTCATGTCTAGTAGTGGAGGGAGGAGGTTCGGCATCTTGTATAAGATGCATGACATATGTCAGCAGATAGAGGAGGATGGGACGAGATATGTGTGGGTGTGGTGTGTGTTGGCACACATGTATAGGGACTTGTATCGGTTTATGCACGATGAGCATGGTGGGGGTATAGGGGCCACCACACTGCTACATGTATGGGCATATGAGCACATAGCCATTGTGAGGCTAGTTGGAGGGCCACGAGGAGAGTGGATGTGGCCCGAGATATTTGTGTGGCATTGGGTGCATATTCATGGTAGGAAGATGGACACAGATAGCTTCAGAAAATTAATAGATAGGATGGGGCCCAAGTCAGTGACGTGGATGTCGTATCGTGATTATAGGGGATGGCCTGAGGATGCGATAGAGCTGCGATGTATTTGGAGAACCATGTGGTTAGAGGACCACTTTCCAGGTGTAGTGGAGTTATTTCAGGTGGAGAGAGTATTGTGGCAGTTTGGGATGGCATAGGATGTGCCCCCAAAGCCATATATATGGCTACGAGCCATGAGATCCCCTAGGAGGGAAGGTGCTAGGCCAGGGCCCATAGTGGAGTAGTTGGTACCACCGGGGTTAGATGTGGTAGACCCAGCGATAACGGCTATGGATGGTGATGATTAGGGGAGTATGGAGGCTTATCGAGCATGGTGGGAAACACATCGATGGGTGTTGTTATACCCAGTATTTTTAGGTGATATGGAGCTATTGGTAGGAGGAGTGGGTGAGGGAGGCGTCCCTAACCCTGTAGTGGCAATGATGGCAGATCGTAAGTATTTGTGTATGTTAATGTGGTTAATGAATTTTTATGTTGTGTTTGTGTTTACATGGTTGACTAACATGAGGTTATATGTGATGTATGTAGGGGATGCCTATTGGTTGTTGATAGTAGACACATTGATCCACACAATGATGTGGAATGTGCCTAGTGATGTGCTATGCATGGGGATACTAGAGCACGTGGATGACATCACAAGGCGAGTATGCCCATTTGTTTGAGCCAGTAGCCATAGCAGCGGTGACATGTACATTGCTTCTTAGCGAGAGGGACGAGGCACGGGAGGAGACTCACACGCCAAGAGGGTAGGTGGTGGTCCCTTGGCCCAGGATGTGTTCACCCGATATGTAGATTTGCAGTGTTAGTTCTTGGAGAAGAACATGGAGATTGTGATGTTGCACAGATAGGTGGAGAAGTTTTGGGGCTGTGAAATGCGGCATCACGTCGGTGGCAAGGCATCGAGTTCCAGGGCTCTCGTGATACATGAGAGTGATAGTGATGATGAGTTGTGATCGGATATTATGTAGGGGCCTTGCCCCCCAGTGATGAAACATGTTTTTGTGATGATGATTGTATGAACACTATATGTATGGACACCTATTTTGGATATGTATGTGATCAATAATTGAGATGTTTTGTTATTTGTGATGTAATGGAAATCATATGGTTGTATGGTTATTGTTCTAGTATGTGTATTGTGGTGTATGTGATGAATATAAATTTGTGTGATGATGTGAGTAATGGTAGATAGAATATGATGATGTAGATAATGAATGTAATGTGATTGATGAGATGAATAAAGTATGTAACGCGTAGGTAATGTAATGGTGATAATAGAATAAATGTGAAAATAGATAAATGTATCGTAATGAAGATGTGAAAATGTAATATAATGGTAATATGATAAAGTGATGAAAATAGGAGGGGGGGGATTAACGATGCCCACCACTATATAGATGAATAGGCTCATGTGAATAAGACCCCTCAACAGTCAAGGATGATCTGCATAAGCAAGAGTGTGTCATCAGGAAATGATTGAGGTGTGCTAGATGAACGACAGAGTGTGTGATGAAAGGTTCTTAAAACTAATCCCTCAACAGTCGTGTAAGAACTGTAAGAACACAAGTGCGTCATCGGGGGGTAAGGTGATAATGATCACCTACCAATGACCAGGATGATGGGTGGAGGTGGATGCATATGGAATAGATGGAGCATGAGTGTATGGACCAAAGTGCGTGTCATATGGAGTGACCATGGGATATGCAGAGACTGGTGGAAACCCATGGGATGGATGTGATGGATAGTGTGAGTGAGGTGGATGTAATGAATATGGAGGTGGAAGCAATGGAGGTGGTGGATAATGAGCATGTGATGGTGGTGATTGATGAACAAACTGAGCACCAGGTGTAGGAGACCTAAGGGGTGTATGCCTACACTGTCGTGGTGAAGGAGACAATGATTTCTCATGAGAGGCAAAATATATGACACCAGTGTCCTCTAAATGTTGTAACCTCTCACGTAAAGCAAGACAATCATTGTCACGATGGCCACTAATATGGTGGTAATTATAGTAATATTGATCATGTTGTCATTGTAACCGGTGTGGAGGGTGGTGGTGATTGGAAGGAAGAAAAATTAATTGCTCAGTAAGTAATATACACAAAACATCATGAGGTTGAGCATTAGGTGAAAAAAACAAAGGCTCATGGTACTGAGGTGAAGTAGTAGTAGTGGTAAGTGGTTGCAGAGGTGGAGAGACATGTGTAGGAGATGGGGGAGGAGACTGAGGTTGTTTCCTGTGTACTTTGGGTTGAGCTAAGGGTTTCTTTGGATTGTTCGCTAGGAGGTGGAGTAGGAGTAACATGGTTTGTTTGAGTGGTAGCTAAAGGTGGAGGTTGCTGAGGATGTAGAATTGGATGTAGGTGGAAGAGAAGAGGGCCTAGTAATCAGAGAAATGTGGGAAGGCTCTATGAGAAAAGAAGTAAGAAGGTTTTGTTCTAGATCAATAACCTTGTAACACAAAAGGATAAAGGACTCACAAGTATCATACTGTAAGCATTACTTTAGAGGAGGAATAAGACCATGACAGAAGAGGAACTACTTTTCCAAGTCACTAGGATGAAAGATAAGTTGATGTATGCATGCATTAAAGCGTAAGATGTAATCCTGAATAGGTTCAGAAGAGCCCTAATGGAGAGTGGGAATGTGATCGTATGTGACCCTAGGACCAGCATTGATAATAAACCTATGAAGGAAGGCATCCTCCATGTCGTAGAAAGTGCTAATAGAACCAAAAGGGAGATGGGTGTACCATTGAAGTGCATCATCAACTAGACTAAACCGAAAGGCCTTAAGTAATAGTCGATCATTGGAATAAGAGGCCATAAGAGTGTGATAATGTGCAATATGAGCATGAGGGTCACCGGTACCATCGAAGAAAGTAAATGTGGGCATGGAGAAATCCTTAGGAAAGGTTGAGTTATGAATTTTCTTGGGAATGGGATTACCATGCAAGGAATTATTATCTATAGACGCGTAGTAAGCCCTACTTTCTAAGGTGAGAGAGTGAACCTGAGACTGAAGTTTTCCTATGACATGCATGAGGGATAGGATGTCCTGTGATGGAATAGAAGAAGATGGAAACAAGGTATTAAGAGGTTGGAGCTTTCCATTGTGTGTGATCATAGGTATATCAAGAGGGGAGATAGTAGGCTCCGAAGCTAAAGATATGTGAGGAGTGTGAGTCAAAGGAGCCACATGAGAGGATGAAGGGGAAATATTACTAGAAGTAACATGTGGTGTGGGTGAAGTAGAAGAAGGAAGCGTAGATAAGGTAGGAGTAGAATGAGAAGAAACAACGAGGCAGAGACTCATGCACTACGGTAGAAGCAATCATAGGAGAAGAAGAAGATGGAAGAGGTGAAGCACTCTCAACAATGTAGAAAGAAGGGGACTCCTTAGGAACAATAGATGAGTGGTATGGTTAATTTTAGCCAAAACACTACTATCAATGAGATCATCAAGGTAATAATAATGTGTTGATGAACTAGAATGGGATGTTAGGGAAAACATAATGAGAAGCGATAGGAGACATGGGAGTAGCGATGGGAGTGGCCAGAGGAGAGGTAGGAGGCAGATTAGGTTGGGAATCAATGCCTAACAGATAATCAATGATAGAAGGATCTAAAACATTTGGTGGCATATCAGAAGAAGAATAAGAAGGATCACATGCCACTAGATGACATAGTGTACAACGAGTAAAAGCAACAGGTCATCAACAAGGCATATATCGATAAGAGAGTCAGCAGGATTGGTGGGCACATGTTTTTGACCTTCTAGGAGGAGTTGTTGAGTGGCATCGGGTAAGGTCATAGGAGTACTATATAAAGTTGTAAGTTCAATGATGGTAGCCTCATTGTAAATGGGGTTGACACTAAAATGCAACATGATAATAATAAAAGAAGATCTATGCTAATGAGGATAATCAAAAAGTAACAATGTTTGAAATAACGGGTTCACCAAAATGATTAACTAAAAATAGGGTTTTTAACTATTTTATGAGCTAATCTAAATAGAAACTAAGTGTTATATCGAAGTGCTAGAACTAGATATTTTTATTTTGTACTTGAATTAATTAAAATAATAGAAATGAAAGGGATATGTTACTAACCTGTAAATAACTTACCTCACTGTGCGCTGGATTGTGGCAAACAGGTATGCAGACTGGGTAGACTATGACTCTGAATGACTTTCAAGAAAGGTAGGAGCTAGCTATCTGTCTATACTGAGGTGCCTGGGAGTGTACTGGGACTCCTCGGGGCACCCTGGTCTGGATTCTAAGCATTCGGAACTATGAAAATATGCAGGATATGTGTTTGGAAGTGTCACAAGGAGGTCCAAAACCCTGTATGTCTGTCGTGTTGGATTCGTTGGATGAACTGAATAGTGACCTGCAAAACAAAAGGTTAGTGGGGTTGGACTGTCCTCAACCACCAAACTAGTGGACTTATTGTTGAGCGTTGCACTACATTATGGACCCTGATGTAGTTCTGGTGCGTGTGTGTGTAATTTTGTGCCTAGGGTGCCCTAGCACCAATGACGCGGTAATAAGGGGCAATAGCTAGATGTAAAATGCAAAATAATGGATAAAATGGAAAGAATGGAAAGAATACAACCCTTTCCCTTTGTGCTTGTGTGATGTAGATGTGATGCAGATGTAGAAGAAGCCCAAATGCAGTCCCTTTCCTTAGTAGATAGATTCCCTTGATGTGTGTGATGTCCGCCCATAATGTGGTGAGTATGCTTTGTTTATATAGGGATATCTTGCTCAAATTTCGACACTAGTGACCCGAAACTGCTGACTATGACCTAGGGGAATACACGGGGTGACCATTAGGACTAACCTCAAATAAAGAAATTAAGACTACAAATCACGATGACACAGATACCTAAAATCATGGATTGGGGCGCCCCAGTGTAACTCTAGGTGTCCGATGTAGACTAAAAGATGACAATTGTGCTAACTATGACATCTGAGACACTGTAAGAGATGGCCAAAATTGTAGAGACAACTGACGACTGAACTAGAAAAACAACCAGGATGACTGACTCATTGACCACAAAAACCCTAGAAATAGGTCACTAGTGAATACTTTTATCACGCAAGATCCATATATAAATTAACATACCCATCGGTATAAATGTAATAGTAAATGTGTGCTTTTATGACTACATATAGAAGAAAGTCAGCCTTCTCCAGAGATCGATCTCAAAGGTGCCATCATCCCACACTTTAGAGGTCTTTCCATGTTTCACTAAGGTGTTTAGATTAGATTCATAAAAGGGTGAAATTTCAGGTGACAACATTTTTTAGCACACTGGGTGGGAGATTTTGAGTCACTTATAACTCACTTTTGGCATCTTCTTTCCCTAAGATTGGTGTGTATCTTAGTAGATTTCTATGCCTTTGGAGGCATCTTTCTACACATCTGATGACTCCCAAGTTTAGATCTATTGTTTTCAAGTAGTCTAGTACCCATTTTCATGAGAAGGATACAAACAAGACAGAGCATAGCAAGAGGTGAATCTTTTGATTATCTACAATTTCACCCAAGAAGAAGAAGAAGAGAAAGATCAGTTCAGAGACTCCTTCACCTCCCAACAGAAGTCTTTCCACTCCTCCTCCTAGTAGACCCTTCTCTTTCTCCATCAAAAATATAAGACCTATTCCCTTCATGGTGCATCAAAGAAATTTACCCTTTGTAACCTTTAATGGTGGAGGTCCCTTCCTTTGAATCCCTAATGATCATAATGACATCCCAATAGACTGCTTTAAAGAGCATTCCATTATTTATTGGTGAAAATTTGACAACCCCTATAGAGCACATCTTAGATGTTGTTAATGTTTGTTCAGTTCATCTTGTCGCTAAGGATGATGTGGCAGTTAGGATTTTAGCCTCATCTTTAAAAGGAAAAATCACTTCAATGGTATAGAATTCTACGACCTGCTTCAATCCATTCATGGGATGAGGTTGGAGAATCACTTTTCCAATAGTTTGATGAAAATTTAGACAATATCTCTCTATTAGAATAGCTAACAACTATCAAGAGATCCCTCAATGAGCTCATGGTAGATTTCAACTTCAGATTTCAGAAAACATGGGACAAAATTCCATCTCTTCTGAGACCAACCCCTCAAGGTGCTTTCTTATACTTTCTAAGAGCTCTAAATTTTGATATTGCAGTAATGATACAATCTATGGGTGCCGCAACATTACCTGATGCATATACAATAGCCATTAGGGCTGAAAATTGTTTGATTCAAGCTAGAAAAATAGCCCCTAGATTGCCTATGCCTCTATTTCCTGAACTTCCTCAAAATATTCAACCTTCTCTTGCTCCTATCCCTGAGCCAAATACTTCATCATCTGCCTCCACATCATATTCCTCTCATAAGAAAGATTATACTGATGACCTTAGAGCCTTAGGATAAGAATTTATCTAATGAAATTACCTCTTTTAAGAGGTAAAAAGCTCAAACATCTAGAAATTACCCAAACATCAACCAATGGAAATCTTCTAATCAAATGTTTAATCAAGGTTATCAGCAACAAAGATCTCAGTATCCAAATCAAATATATGGCCAAAATAATCAAATAAATAGGTTCCAGGGCCATAATCCAAATTTACCTCTTCAAACAATTGTTCCTACACAATCCGCTTCCTTCAAATTGTCGCACAACAAAATAAAAGCTCTTGTCCCAATGTTCTAGTACAAAACAATGTAATACAAGAGGTTGAATGGTGTTTTCCATGCAATCAACCACATAATCAGAACACTTGTGCAAATGGTGTCCAATTTCAGGCCCTCATGGTACAAAATTCTTTCAATCAACAAGAACCATTGATGGAAGTGATAAATCCTAATGAATGGAAGAGGCAATGCAGTAAGTCTACCATGGAATCCAATCTCATGTTCTGCACTCTTGAAGAATTTTGTGCAGTTAATCATGCCACAAATAACTTAAATAGACCAGATCTTCATGTTGTGGATAATACAAGATCAAAGAAGAGGTAGATAGAGATGGCTTTCTCCATCCCCTTCAGTGCAAAGTCTCGCATCTCAAAGAAAAATAAATGTGGAACTTAAGAGGGGACACACAAGTGGCTTCATCCAGTGGCTCCCTTTGTGGAAGAAAATATGTGGTACACTGAGAACCCACATAACAAAGAAATTCCTCCATCCAAAGCGCCACTTCCACCAATTGAATAGACAAGAAAAGAGAACCTCAACACCTTTGATGCATAGAGTTTTATGTGGGTATTCCTTTGAACATTGTCGAGACAAATGAAGAAGACAAATCTGAATGTGAAAATGTGGGATTCCTTATCTATCCCATCTCAGAGGGATCTCCTACAAGAAGCCTTGAAGAAACTTGCCACAATATGAACCGGTTATGTAGAAATCCAAATTGTGGTCAACCTGTGCCAACCAAAGGATGCACAAGTAAGTAAGGTAAAATCCTCCACCCTTCTACATGTATTTAATTGTGTAAAAACACCTAGTACATAATTACATGATAGATTCAGGTGCTAGTACTTCTGTAATGCCCAAGAAAATAGCAGATATTTTAGGCATTAAGTACTAACCCAGCTTCTAGGGGAGTCCTACAACTTGATGGCTCAACTGTCAAAATATTAGGAGTGATAAAAGATCTTGAGTTAACCCTTCATGCTTGTCCAAGCTTAACCATAACCCAGAATATCTCAGTTATTGACTTACCTCCTTTCTTTTCCATCTTCATATCAAGAGATTTCACAGCCAAAGTGGGTGGGTATTTGTCTTCTGATTGGTCTCACATGCTCTTAAGAACTAGATATGGTACAAGATTTACCATTAGATCTGAGCCAATTTCTTCTTACCATGTTGAATCTTATGACCCTACTCCTCTCAATTCTAATTACATAATCCAAGAAGAGGAAGAAAATGAATCAGTGTCAATACAACAATCTAATCCTCCTTGTTCAGTACCTAATCTTTTATTAGATGAATGGGCCAAGGAGCATTATGAATTTGATCCTTATGACACAATTGTAGAAACTGGTTTGGGCACTTATTGCATATCATGAAGAAGAATTCACATAGCCCCTCTTTCACATAAAGAAGAAAATGATGCTTCTGGTTTATGGAAAATTTTCTTTGATGGATCTAGAAGCAGAAATGGAGCTGGAGGGCAGGTGTAGTTCTGATTTCTCTTCAGACGGGTAAGAAGTTATTCTTTGCCCATAGGTTGTAGTTTGCATGTTCTAACAATGTAGTGGATATGAGGCTTTGATTCATGGTTTGTTATTAGAAGAGAAAAGGCATATTAAGGCCTTACAAGTGTTTGGGGACACTGAGCTGATTATTCATCAAGTCAAAGGAAGGTGTGCTACCAAGAATAAGATTTTAAAATCTTATAGACATAGAGTATGGGATCTCATGGAAAACTTTGATGCCATCAACTTACAAGTAGTGCCAAGGAAGTTAAATGCAGAAGCAACTCAAATGGAGGCTATTGGATCACAATTCTCTCCATCTAAGGGCCTTATCTGATGTAACATGAAACATATTAAGATGGTAGTAAGGCCATAAATTCCAGATAATGAAGTCAACTGGTCAAATTTTTGACAGTGATGAGAAAATTTTCCAATTCATCCAAAATGAGGTTGATTTTTCATCAAACTTGCAATTTAAATTACAAGAAAGATATTGTGAGCATATCATCCAACTGAGGACAAATAAATGCATAGAGGACTGGTTACAACTTGAAGATATATTCATCCCTGATGATGAATTCAAAGGGGAAAGGAAGAACATAACAATAAAGGAGGAAGACTACCAACTAGTCCCCATTACACAAGCTAAGGAGATATTGCTTGGAAAACTATGTGATGAAACTGAAAAACCGGCTTTCATTTCCTTGTGTCAGAAATTTAGTGATGTTTTTCCATGGAGCTATGAAGATCTTAGAGGGTTTGATCCAAATATTTCTCAACATGCTATAGATCTTGACCCCAATGTCAAACCAATTAGACAAAAACAAAGGCCTGTCAATCCCAAAATAGAGCCCCTCATGAGAAAAGAATTATCCAAACTCATAGAGGCCAAAATCATATTCCCCATCAAGTATTCCTCTTGGGTTGCTAATTTAGCTCCTGTCGAGAAAAAGAATGGAGAAATCAGGCTATGTGTGGATTTCAAAGATTTGAATAGAGCCTCCTTAAAGGATCATTATCCTCTAACCTCCATGGACCAAATTCTATAATAGTGGCAGGAGCTGAAAGATTCTCTCTTTTGGATGGATATATTCTAGACTTCAATCAAATTAGAGTTAAGGAAGAGGATCAACATAAGACAACTATTTACAACCAAATGGGGAACATATGCCTATGAAAATATGCCATTTGGTCTAACCAATGACTAGGTGCTACATTTCTAAAGAGCCATGGATATTGCATTCAAGGGTTATATAATTCCGCAGTGAAAAATATTGGGTCATGTTATTTCAATAGAATGTTGAATTATCATTGATCCTCATAGTTAATCTAATCTACTATGACATGTAAATGCAGTATAGAAACCCAAGCAATTATGAAAAATTTGAAATGCTATTTCCTCGAATGTGCAAGATTAATTTTGTGATGAAGTGACTATTCCTAACTTTTCAGATAAGCTCATTCAACTATGTCACAAAAGTGACCTTAAGAAACAATAAGTAGGAACGATTGTGCAGAGGCCTTAGAAAGGATAAATTTGAGGTATCTAGCTGGACTGGAGTACCTGAAGAGGGACTGGGGCACCTACGTGTGCTTTGGTCTATAAAATAGATGCCTTGGTCTGTATAAAAGGTATGGAACTAAGTTTCATAGGTTTATGAATATGGTGGTTCAATGATACCATTGCCGCAATTGTGTCACATCAAACTCACTACACTACACCAGGCTGTAGTTGAGAATCCAATTGGCTTTCTGAAGTCAAATACTTGCAAAGGACCAAAGAGAAGCTATCAATAAAATCGAAAAAAGAAGAATTCAAATGAATGGTTCAAACCGACATCATGATATCTCACAAGAGTGGACTTACTAACTATCATCTTTGCACTACATTCTAGACCACATAATGTAGTTCTAGCGTGTAGTGTCACACCCCAGTGTGCCCTATGTTCTAGAATTCATGCCACTCACACTTTTTGAAGTACCAAGAAATGACTAAATGTAGAAGCATGGCAATTAAGAATATGGAGTATGGAATAGAATGATCCATCAAGGCTTACACACCAATGTGTGATGCAAATGAACATTTTGTCCTTGTAATGGAGCTAATGGATGTAACTCTATGTGAACAATTGAAAAGACTAGTCCTCCAATGTCCCTCATTGCTTGTAGAAGAAGAAATTTAGATTTATAGGGTTGTCTTGATCTAACCATTTAGACCCTGAAACGGATATCTAGCAGTTAACTTAACAGATGATGTCCTAGATTCTTCTCCACCTAGCGTATACTCCACCTAAAGTCCTGGGAAATTTGAATAAAGGAAATGATTTCATGAGGAACTATGAGTAAAATTACATGCCCAACCATATTTATTTTGGTCACTAATTGTGGACAAGTGAGGTTATATTGATGGAAGATGAATTCCTACTGACTGGCATTATTGTGTAAGGGCATTGACAATGACAATAGAACTCAAATAAAATTCTTGGCCAAGAGTTCCTTAATCCCCACTTTATGCATTACTTTGTTCGGCTCAAGGCTAAACCCCTTTGATGAAATAGTAGTATAAAAGTGGGATTGCGAGGAACTTACCCAAAGTGAGTGATTTAACTGACTACGCTTTTCCCACCACTAGGTGACGCGAAACAACTGCATTGCCCGCATTGGAAATCCCTCGTCATAAACATAACTCGGTAGCTCGGCTAGCTTATCAAGATCTCCCCTTGACCCAGTACCTTATAACTCCTCACCACACTAAATGTCAGAAAATGCTCGAATTATCTCATGTGAACTCTTTTTGACCTATCGACCCTCATATTGTGGGCAGTCAGCCCTTCGCGAAACTAACGCCTAGACCAATTTACTCATCATCTGTGTTGTCATTATGCCCAAAAGTGAATGTCTAGATGTCAAATCCAATGTGACCATTAATCGGCCAATGATGTTGTGGTGTACATGTGAGTTAGCTATGAGAACAATGTGTTTTGTAGTGTTGAACATTGTACCTTGCATGTTGTCGTTGTTATTTGTTGGTATAACAATTTCGACCCATTTTTGAAGTACTTATGGTTTCATCAAACACCCGATCTACCTATGCGAGGATGATCATATTGATTGGGCTAGTCAAGATCCGATATACCTGCACAACAAAGGATACTTTGTATTTAGGGCCCATAATCAAGTTAAGAAAGGCCCATACTGTGCCAATGTGAGAAACTGTCCAAGTTGGTACATGTGGACATCCTTATTCAATGTATTTTGCCCCTAAAGGGTCATGGTTGAGTAGAAGGATTTCATTCACTACCGGGCAAATTTTTCTTAGAGATGGGGAGTTTAGGCATAATGGCCAAAGAAGTACCCCCAGGAGCAGGTATTCTTATCAAGCATTTTCTCCATTTTTTAACCTGAATTGACTAAGTGAATGTGTAGTGAAGGAGTATTGAGTCATTTACCAAATTTGTTGTTGTCCCAATTCAACTGTCCAAGGGTCCAAAAAGTATTGGGAATTTACTTGCAAACTCTATCCTATCA
The DNA here is from genome assembly GCA_019776745.2 of Taxus chinensis. Taxonomy (NCBI): domain Eukaryota; kingdom Viridiplantae; phylum Streptophyta; class Pinopsida; order Cupressales; family Taxaceae; genus Taxus; species Taxus chinensis. Next base: position 290,919 of record JAHRHJ020000987.1, read on the forward strand.
TTGAAGATAAGTTAGCTGTGGCCTCAAAGTATAATTTCTTCTGAGTTGTCCATTTCTGATAAAAAGTGGTGAGTTTTTTAAGTGACTGGATGTTTTTATACATCTGCTTCATGACTAGAGCTCGTTGTATCATGTACCCATGAAATTTGCATCCATATGAGCATAAAGTCCAAAACCTGGTATGCAATCGAGTGAATGATTTGACTGTAAAACCCTGAAATTTGCTCCTTGAATCTCCTTGTGGACTACTATGTGTTTCATGCAATAAGTTAATCTGTGATGACTCAAATAGATAATGCTGGGTAATGGACATAGAGAGGAATAAATCGTTATGTGGAAATATGATTCATTGTGTGTGAAAATATACTTTTGAGACAAGTGGAATTCGCTTGGTGAGCTTTCCAAGGCATGTACAAAGTAATGGTCTGATATAAGAAACACAGTGAACCTATGCCAAATAGCATGCATGTAGAATAGCAATATGTAAGAGTATTTCCTAGAAAGGCTCAAGTTTTGTAAGAAGCATTGACTAGCAATCATAGTAATGGTTTTTAATCCACTGTTTAAGACAATTTAATGGTAACAAATAACATGATTCACAAACATGTACTTAGACTCAAGATTTCACAAGACATGCAAGGCAATCTCCCCTATTGCAACATACAAAAAAGTTGCAATTTAACTCAAACAGGAGCAAAACATAGAATTACAACAAGATAATGTAATGAATAGTAGACAATGTAATCAAACAAGTCTGGAAGAAGTGTAAGATTCCTACATAACAAGGTGTTGCACATGAAACACATTAGCATGTTATAAAGGTTTTGAGCTATGTCAAACCTATGTACTGTTACTCTAATGTTAAGTACTAAATTAAAAGTCAAACAAATACCAGTACAGTTGGGTGAGATACCGAATTAGGATCCCTTCCTCAGCGACTAACGTTGATTAGATGACTAGTGTCGATAGGGGAAACATTAGTTGTATTAAAACGAGAGTCTTTATCTGTGACTCAATGAGTAGAAAAACTGACTTGTGATCACACATGTGTTGATAAGATCATAGGTATCGTTAATGAAGACTACAAAATAAACTAACTAGGAGGTTGGAAAGGGTGTAAATCCGAACTTGGGATGAACAAAGCAATGGGCATTGTAGGGAAAAGAAAGAACGATAACCATCATACCAAGCCAAGAACACAGATGCTAATCAAACACCACGATCAATAAGATGAAAGCAATTCACCAAAATAACTTTACATAAAACCTTTGCAAACAAATGAGCAACAATATCATATATTATTATGGAACTCAATGAGAATACAATGAGAATGGGTGCTTTCTTAAATAGGAAAGGAATAACAATCTAAGAACCAGTCAAGATCGTAGATCAAGCCATAAATCATAGGAAGCGAACCTAGAACTAGTCAAGACCATAGATTTAGGAAAGAAATAGACATCAAGGATCTAGTTAATGCCATAAATCAAGGAAAGAAATAGTCAATACATTCGATCAAGAAAATGACTATACCTAACAACTAGATAATATATTCCTAATATCTAAACAAATAAAAATAAATATCCACACACATAAGTGGGTGAGGATAAATACAATAAAGGTAAATGTACCTAGAAATGAACATGAGCTAAGGTAAATACCTACTCTAACACCCCCCCTTAAGTGAAGCTAGGTGCCAAAATAGAAGTGGCATGTCCACAGTATGAGTCGCGACAACTAGGCCTGATGAGGTATTCATGTACAATATATCCATGAAGAAATATCAAACCAAAAGAAGGAAAGAATCCTGCTATAAGTGAAGATGAAAGAAGAAAAGAAGAAGAAGAAGAAGTAATATGTTCTCACGTAACAACCCCTAAGAACAAATTTTCTGAAACCCTAAGCATTCCACACAACTCAAGGTAGCATAGGTGATGCAAAAGGCTTCATAAATATGTCTACAACTTGTAATGCTAAGTCAGAATGTACTTTAAGACAAAGTAACTCCATCCTGAATGTGTTGAATGAATGAAGTGTATGTGTATCTCAATATGCTTGGTCCACTGGTGCTCAACAGTTGCGGTTGTAAGAAATGTGAATTAGTCACTTTGGTTTTCACACCAAAGTATCCATCAATAGTGAATCCTATGGGAATTCAAAAACTATGTCAATAACTGGTCCAAAGCCAAAGAATCTAGTTGACATCGTGCTGTAACTACTGCCTATACTCTTCCTATGAAGATGAAAGTGCAATAGCCTGGGGTTGTTTTTTTGTCACGCCCAAGAGCAACTTGTATAAGAACCAAGACAGAAAATATATCCATGAAGTGGAACGTCTGATCATCAATAGATCCTACCCAATCTGAATCTTGTATACCCTAACCAAGCATGAGTAGAACCCCTAGTGGTAGTGTAGGCCAAATGGGAAGTGCCCTATAAATAGTGTAAAATCCTTTTAGGGGACCTGTCAGTGACTACTATGAGGAGAATGTGTAAATCGAGATATAATCCCTACTGTACAAATAAAATCTCAGGGTGAGTATGGGTCAAGTACATGAGAATCCTACACTAACTATCTATACAATGTAGGATCATAAAGTGGTGTGGTACATGTGGAGAGTAAGAGTAACTCCATAGACTGAAAAGGAGATGGGACTTGGCTTGCAGAATCATCCATATCAAAGCACTTAAGAAGATCATGGGTGTAATTTTTCTTCACTTCAAATGAATCCTTGAATCTGTCTGCAGAAATCTGCAGAATCCAAGAAACAATGCAATAACCTAAGATCTATCATGTCAAACTGTCTAGAAAGATCCATCTGAATACTCTCATAATGTGGGAGGAAGAGATTTTCAGTAAGTAACAGATTGTCAACATATAATACAAGGTATCACAATATCCTCACCAACATGCTGGAGATACATTATATGATCGGAGTGGCAACAAACAAAACTAGTAGATAGAAGAAAAGAATCCATCTTCTCATACCAAGCCCGAGGGGCTTGTTTGAGACCATAGAGAGACCTTCAGAGCCGAAAAACAAGAGAAGAATCCTGAACAAATCCAGCCATGGTTGCTCCATATATATTTCCTCTTGTAAATCTCCATGTAAGAAGGCACTCTTCACATCCATTTTGTATACAGGCCACCCCTGTGATGCAGCAATAACAAGTACAAGGCATACAGAATCCATCTTGGCAATGGGTGAAAAAGTCTCAGAGTAATCAATACCTTCAACTTGTGAAAAACCCTTTGCAACAAGACGAGCCTTATACTTGTCAATGGACCCATCAGCTGCATATTTGGTTTGGTATACCCACTTACACCTAACCATCTTTCTTCCTTTAGGAAGAGATACCAAATCCCAAGTATGATTCTTCATCAAAGAAGAATACTCAACTGCCATCGCATCATCCCACTCCAGTATCCCATGAGCCTTTGAAAAAGACTGTGGATCCTCAGAAGAGAAATTTCCATCAAAGAAGACACAAAAGTCTCACGAGCATTTGAAAAATAACTTGTAGAATGTGCGTGATGATGCCTAGTGGGTGGAAGATCCTCTATGAAAGGTGTTGCCTCAGAAACTGTAGTATGAGCCCACTTAGGTATAGTGATAGCATCAGTGGGAATAGGATCATCAATGACATCTATAACCTCCTCATCAATCTCCCTCAAAGAAAGGATCCTCAAGATGAGATGAAGAAGAAGAAGGAATGGAAGAAGATGAAGAATCATGAGGAGTGAAACGCTCATCAAACTGAACATGTGTTTGAAAAATAACATCATGTGTATCAGGATCTAAAATATGATAAGCTCTCATGTCCTCACACAATACCCTACAAAGATCAAGGGTTTACTCTTCTTATCCAAAGCTTTCCTTTTCTTATTTGGCACAAAGGCCCAAGCATGGCTCCTAAAGAATTGAAAAAATGAGACATCTGTCTTAGTGTTGGACCAAGCTTCCTCTGGAGTCAAATGCTCAAGTGCTCTATGTGGTGTGCAATTTTGAATATAGTTAGCACAATTAACTGCTTCTGCCTAATAGATATGAGGTATATCTCTAGAATGCATCATACAGTTAGCCATTTCCTTCAAAGTTCTATTCTTCCTTTCTGCTAAGCCATTCTACTGTTGTGGAGTATGAAGAACAAAATGTTGGTGAATAATGCCTTGAATTGCCAAATAGTCATAAAACTCATTGCTGAGGTACTCCCCCCCCCATTATCATTACGAAGGTTCTTTATGCTACTAGAAGATTGTTTCTCGACCAAAGCTTTGAAGACTTTGAAGTGTGAAAAAACATCACTTTTGTACTTGAGAAAATAAACCCAAGTACACCTTGAGAAATTATCAATAAATGTAAGTGCATACTTAGATCCATTGAAAGATGGGGTAGGAAAAACCATCAAGTCACTATGCACAAGCTCAAGTGGTGAAGAAGCTCTCTTAGAAAAATTCTTAGGAAAAAGGATCTTGGTGTTGTTTCCCTAATGCATAGCCATGAGAAAACTCCCTCAAGACAAGAAACTTTAGGAAGAACATCTACCATACCATGAGTGCTCAAGCTCCTTCAAATATCTGTAATTGAGATGTCCAAATCTTTCATGCCAAAGCTTACTCTCTGAATCTACATGAGAAACCAATCCAGTCCCTATAGAAGAAGTGTCATCCAAACCCTCAAAGTGATATAGTCTAGAACTATGATCAACAATACCCTGAGCAACCAGTGAATGAGCTCCAACAAAGTTCTGTACTTTTGCTCCATGTGGTGTAAAAGTCACTATTTTCCCTTGACCAGAATGAAAAATTTGATATACATAAAGACAAATTTGTAGTGATGTTAGGAACATATAGTTCATCTTAGATATTTCCACCATCAAGTTGTATATCACCTTTTCCCTCAACAGTAAAGAAAGGAAGAATTTCCAACCTCAATTTTGGAAGTAGAACTCAAACCTAGAGAAAGAAAAGACTCCTTGGAAGAAGTCATGTGATGAGAAGCAACCGAATCTATAACCCAATTGTTTGCAAGTGGTGACTGAGATCTTCCAACAACATTAAGTGCTTTTCCATGTTGTTTAGAAGGAGGTGGAGTGGAGATAGAAATTTTGTGTTTCTTGAACTCAAGGAATTATTTACTAGTATTATGTTCCTCATAATCCACCATAGAATGTCTTAGCTAAACAAAAGAATAGAACTTTGAAGGAAATGACTAACTGTATGATGCATTCTATAAATTTACCTCATATCTACTGGGCAGAAGCAGTTAATTCTGCTAACTACATTCAAAATTCCACACCACACAGAGCACTTGAGAATTTGACTCCAGAGGAATCTTGGTCCAACACTAAGACAAATGTCTCATTTTTTCAAGTCTTTGGGAGTTATGCTTTGGCCTTTGTGCCAAACAAGAAAAGGAAAGATTTGGATAAGAAGAGAAAACCATTTTTCTTTATAGGGTATTGTGAGGATATGAGAGCTTATCCAATTTCAGATTCTAATACTCATGACATTATTTTTCAAAAACATGTTCAGTTTGCTGAGTTCTTCACTCTTCATGATTCTTCATCTTCTTCCATGCCTTCTTCTTGTTCTTCATCTCATCTTGAGGATCCTTTCTTTGAGGAGGTTAGAGATGTCATTGATGATCCTATTCCCACTAATGTTATCACTATCCCTAAGTGGGCTCGTACTATAGTTTATGAGGAAACACCTTTCATACAGGATCTTCCACCCACTAGGCATTACCACACACATTCCACAGGTTCTAGAATTTTGTGTCAGGTAGTTTCTGAGGATCCATAGTCTTTTTCAAAGGATCATGGGATACAGGAGTGGGATGATGCGATGACAGCTGAGTATTCTTCTTTGATGAAGAATCATACTTGGGATTTGGTATCTCTTCCTAAAGGAAGAAATATGGTTAGGTGTAAGTGGGTATACCAAACCAAATACAAAGCTGATGGGTCCATTGACAAGTATAAGGCTTGTCTTATTGTAAAGGGTTTTTCACAAGTTAAAGGTATTGATTACTCTGAGACCTTTACACCATCAACAGAAAGAAAGGAAGAATCTCCAACCTCAAATTTGGAAGTAGAAATCAAACTTAGAGAAATAAAAGACTCCTTGGAAGAAGTCATGGGATGAGAAGCACTAGAATCTATAACTCAATTGTCTACAAGTGGTGACTGAGATCTCCCAATAGCATGAAATGCTTTTCCATGCTGATTAGAAGGAGGTGGAGTGGAGATAGAAATTTTGTGTTTCTTGATTACATCCTTTAAGGCTTACATTTGCTATAACACCTATGTTCTCCATGACCACTACCCCCACAAAAAGAGCATGAAAGGCTAGGCTTATTCTTGGATTTAGAAGACTCCTTGGGTTTAGAGTTGTTTTCTTTGGCTTTAGGAGAATTTTGAGATGGATAAGGGGTGGATTTGGTTATACTTTTTGGTTTTCTCTTGCCCTTAGGATTAGATGCAAATAATGCCTTTTGAGAGGTGGAAGACTCAAGTTTATATAATTTTGATTCTTCCCTAGTAAGTCTTTCACACAATGTTTCTAATTTAGGCATTCTGAATGTGTCACCTAAGGTATCCATGCTAGATAAAAAGGTAGAAGAATTTTTTTGGAATGGTCCTCTCAACTTCGATACAATCAAGTTAACACACTCTTCATCCTTCTCATATATTCCACCCCCTTCAACTGTGTCAACAAATGCTTGAACTTGTTAAGATAGTCTATAATTGTTGGAAAATCTTCAGGATTAAGAGAGGTGATCTCGATTTCAAGTTGCATGGCTCTCATATGATCCAATTTACTAAATAAATCCTCCAATTTCTCCCATATCTTGAAAGGAGAGTCACATTTTTCCAAATGAAACAAAATATTTTCACTTACATAATTTCCTATCAAACCCATACACTCATCAAATTTGCACTAGTACTAAAATTTCTCATATTATCTAGTGAACATTGGTTTTCTTGAAGAATTTAAAGGCCATAATCCTTTCTTATTAATTATTGTTTCCATTCTTGGTTTCCAAATGTGGTAATTATGTGTTGTTAATAGCTCAATATGATCTAATGTAGAAGTAGATAAAGACACCATCCTCAAAAAATCACCAAAATAAATGTAAGAACCAAGCAATGCAACAAGACCCCCCTAGATTTTGGCACTTTATAATGAGTGTGTGTTACAATATGACACTTTATAATTATAGTGAAATTCTCAAAATAAATATTTCCAATGGAAAGAGCACAAAAAAATAAGCACTTTTGCAAAAAATGACACTCAAAATTGAGTTGCGATCAAAAGATACAAGATTTTCAATATTATGCTCTACTATTTTAGTTGCCACAAAAACAGAATAAAATGCTCTTGCCTTCACCACACAAATAAAATGAAAGGGGGCTGGAGATAAGCACTTACTAGTAGGAATCACAAGATTTAAGCCCTCATATGAAAATATAATATGACCAAGGGCTAAAGATTTTAATGGCTGTGAGTAACTTACTATTCTGGGGTGTGCCACTTGTTTCCAAGAAATTCACATCCAATTGCTTCTTCTGGTAGTCAAAACCATAGATTTAGGAAAGAAATAGACATCAAGGATCTAGTCAATACCATAGATCAAGGAAATAACTATACCTGACAGCTAGATAATATCCCCCTAATATCTAAATAAATAAAAATAAATATCCGCACACATAAGTGGGTGAGGATGAATACAATAAAGGTAAATAAAGTACTTAGGTGAACATGAGCTAAGGTAAATACCTATTCTAACAAGAGAGTGTTTTTAGGCTAGATTGTGTTTTGTGGTACTTGTACAAATAATTTTGCCTCTTTTGGATCCGCCTTATCCTCATCAAACAAGAAGTTTGATAAATAAAACCTCTCCTCCTCTTCTAACTTGGAAGTTCCCTTTGATTAATTGCAGCCTCTGAAGATGTTCTTGGTGGATCACTGCAATCTCCCAAAAGTGAAACAATCTCTAACATGCAGGAAAAAAAGGATCACTGCATTTAGTCACAACTTCTTGATCACTTTGGAGCTTCTCTTCCTCTATCTTGAAGATCAAACAGATCTTCACTCTATGATTTCCTCCTTCTGTTTTCTCCTTTGGTAATGTCTTCCCTTAGCAGATTTCTCTATGAAAACAACAGGAAGTATCATCAACTACATTATCAAAATCAGTCCATTCCCCCAAAAAATATTTCATTATTATCTGTAATAGAAGGCACTTCAAACTGTTTTTGTAAAGTGAAGGTGAGAGATTTAGATTAATAAGGGTTCAAAAAATGAAGAGGTTGTAATGATTTTCTTGTGGAGGAGATGAGGATTTGGAAGAAAAGAGGGTGGAAAATTGAAGATGATAGGGAAGGGAAGGAGATGGAGAAATGGAATCCTTTGGAGGAGCGGGAAAGGAAGATAGGAACATTGAAAGTAGGATTGAGATGGTGTAGATTTGGGAGGAGGAATGGGAGGGTTGTAAGATGCTAGTGTAGGATTGCTCTATTAACAAGGTTGCCTTAGCAACTAGATTGATAAGCCTCCATTAACTTCAACCCACTTTGTACAATTTTGAGGTGTCATCTTAACCATAAAATACTAGCTTTTGTTGAGGGTTAAACCAATTTGGCATAGGGTCTAACCCATGGACAAGGGACTGCCTAAAACCAATTTTACATGCCTTTATTGCAACACGTAGCCCTAATCTGCACCATGTTCACGTCTATTTCTTGAATCTGCGTATCGAAAATCAGCATCTTCCATGAAATTACCACCATCACCTGCATAACATTCGTGTTCTTGAAATTTTTTTGGTTAAAAGAATAATCTATATGAATCAATTGGGTGTTGGGTTTTATGCATATTCATGATGATGGGGCTCATAAAATTGATTTGGAGGAGGATTTTGACAATATGGGGATGGATGGTAACTTGATACTACTCTTGAAAATGGGGAGTTCCAAGCAAGGAAATGAATTCATGATTGCACAACTTCATTTGAAAGAACTGAAATGATGGAAAGAAAGGAAATGGATGAAAGAATGAATGAAAAAGGTTTACAAATGAGATAATGAGTTTGTTGGAATAGTGGATTCACCTCAGAATTTGTTTGAAAATTACCTCAAATCATGTTGAAATCACCAGATGTGTACGCACCAAAACTTAGCAATTAAACAGTTATAGATCACTTCAAATTTTGTCCCACTCGGGCATGTTCCAAAACTGTTAAAGTCACCAAAATTGAACACCCTCTGATTTTTCATAAATGAATGGATAAGACAACCCAACATTTTTGAGGTAATACATGGGATTGTTTCTCATAGTTGTGGGGCTTGCTACTATGAGAGAGACCTCCAGAGAAGGTTCAGTTCCTCTACCTAATCATAATGCTAAAACTACTCCTAATGTTGGAAATAAAGCTATCTAATCCTAAACTAAAATTCGAAGGAACCAAGGTTAGAAGGAGATGCATGAAAGGTAAATCCTAAGCTAAAAGGGGTGGTGATAGTGCTAGAAAAGGTTGAGATTGCTCTCCACAAGGGAAAGGAAAGAGATAAACCATGGGAGAGAGGGCAAAAAGATGTGCCACAGACAAGAACCATGTAGAATAAACTTTCCCACACATTGAGAACACAACAAAAATGGAAATTACAAGAATAAATACACACAACATGCCAAGAAATGAACAAAGAAGAAAGACTATAAATAAAACAAGCTAGGGTAGAAACAATGTGCCAAAAAATAGATTATATTGCATAAAATATGCACAACTTCATTACACTCATGACACAGGTGAGAATACAATGCAGAGATCAAATATGATCTCTTTCCCTCTCTTTTCCTCTTCTCTCTCTCCATTCTGCTATATATTGTGTTAAGAATATATTATTAGTGCTCCTGATTATGTTAGTAAAATGTAAATGAGTTGTTGAATAACAATCCATATTGTTATGTTTATTTTACCTGTAATATTACAAACGGGTTATTAGTTTCCTATTTTATAGGAGGTAGTTTTTCTACCTCCATGGCTATATAATAGCCATTGTAATATGCATCGTTTATGATAAGAAATATTTATTTAGTTGTCTTAATTTGTGTCTATACCATCATTTGGTATCAGAGTGAGTTTGATCACCCGTTATGGAGAATCAGATTAAAATAAGGACATTGTTGGAATCATTTTTTAACCCAAATTCCTGTGTAACTTCTCGATTGAGACTACATTTGCATAAAAGTAGTTTATTGTGAAAAATTGGAAGCATTTCATGGAGGATTCAACCAAATATGTGAATTCTACAATATTAAGTGCATGCATAAAATATCAGGTTATGTTGAAGAGGTGTTTATTGAATTGTAAGATTGCTTCACATTATTAATATCTATTGTATGCATTTGCTATAAAGGTTGTGACAGCTTCTTGTAACAATAAATAGATAATTACAGTCTACTCATCTAATCTGACCAACTTTGATCCTTTCTAGGTCATAATATATATTTCCATTCAATCACTATCGCCAACCTATGAAACACATGTGTTGTCTCTCTGATTATTCACTAGAGATTAGATTCATCTAAGATAGATTTGTGTTCATGTACTCAAATTTGTGTGTCTGTATCATTATAGATTCACATGCTTGTAAAATTCAAAATGCCTCTTGTTGCCAATTTCTCAAAATGTGTATATTTTTGTCTTGATTTTCAATTTTTTGCGTAAGTCCCTTATTTGAAGGTATTTGTTTCCCTTTGTGAAGTATGAAGTCCACAATAGTTATTCATCTTCTAAAATTTTGAGTTTCGGGATATTTCCTTTGTATTGTGAGTATTTTGGGTCTTGGTGTTCTACATGTCCTGTGGCCCTCTATGCTCATTGTTCCCCAATTCCTTTTTTTTCTCGCAAGGAACCAGTTTTCCTTTGTTTGTGGAGTCTCGTTATTTTTGAGAATTTGCAGCCCTTGTGATTTCTGATCGCTAGTTCCCCACACCTCTACATGACCCGCAAAGCCCCTCCGACCCGTAACCTATTTCCTAAATTTTTCTAAGTCCTTTGTGTTGCGGATTTTCAGATTGACAGAGAACCTTTATCCCAGTGTCCCATGGGCCACCTATGCATTTCTCACCCGACTTACCCACTTCCCATTGCACACCAGTATAGTATGGAGATTTCGGCTTGTTATGTCCCAAATGTCCCAAGTATGGCCTAGCCCTCATTTCCCTGCAAACCCACATTTTTTACATTGAAGTATCTATCTTTTTGTTGCATGAAATTTGGCCCTTTGTGTCCCAAGTGTCCCATGCAATTTTGGGGCTCCTGTGCTGTTATCCTCCGTCATATCCGCATATAGAATTTTGAGCACCTTGTTTCCTGTTAATCATTAATGCTTTCATTAAATGCCCCCACCGACCTTCTCCAAATGGGATATTATAAAATGGGAGGGGTCAGTCATTCCTACCATTACAAGTAAAAAATGAGCTTTGCACAATCCATTCTAAAGTTATTCTATCCATAATGTGAAGCCACCTTTAACCATTTTAAAAAATTCAAAGTTCTTCTGATCTTGAGAAGGTCGCTATTCATCCAGTGATTAAAGGTAGAGTTTCCATAATCCCCTGTGAGATTTCCAAGTTAATCTAATCCTATACCCTACCAAATTATATCTTTTAGAATGAGTATTCTCCCCTCTGAACCATTGTCCCTCAGTTCTCCATTTTCCATAATTAAGGTTCATTACAAGGGTCATGAGCATCTCTCTTCTCTTGAGACCTCCATACCCAACATAGGGGACATCGATGTGCAAAACTTAGATTTCAAAAACTTCTAGGAACTAATGAATGATGTAAATCCTTTTTCAGTGGCTCAACTCATCTAAGATTGTGGAATAGCATATGTTCGAGGATTCCCTTTCTCAGTTCAATGTGTAAAAATAGTTTTGGCTTGTGGTTCCCATTTTGACTCTGACACACAAGAAATCATATACCCCCAAGGTCAAGTGATTGTTAAATTGGATGTGGGATGTATCAATGCTGCCCTTGGGATCCCAGTATTTGAAAATTCAAATGTTCTCACCATGGCACAAGCTCAACAATTGTTTGATCAAGAACCTGACAAATACAAGCACATGGTAGCCAAGTCTTGGCTCAAGGTCCTAAAGAAGGGAGGTTTTAGGTTGCCTAAATCTATGTACAGAAGCAATTTCAAGGAATAACTTTATGACATCATCATTCTATTGGCTAGGATAATGGGGCTTCCTACAAGACAATGAGTTCCACTTTTGGATGTACCCTTACATAAATATCATATGTGAAGGGAAGAAAAATTTGAACTGGGGAGAAATAATTTGTATCAATCTGAGTGAGAAATTGGCTAATGTGTAGAGGACCAATGCCTTCTACATGACCTCCTATTTGATGTATACTATTAGGGCATGCATAGAGAATGGTTAGGCCTCTCTCCAGAAGAGAATAAAAAATAATGCCCAGGTATATGAGTATTATTCAAAATTGACCCTGAAGAATAATAATGACGCCATTCTAGGAGGGTTAATTATGCCTTCATTGTTAGGCTTCTAGAGGGAAATACAACTAAAAGGTTTTCTGATGAAGCCAAGCAACTGATATCCACATATGGCAGTTATTATATCCAGTTCAGGAAATTCTCCTATATCAATATGGCATTTTTTGAAGATTCCCCCTATAAGCTTCCCATGTTTTGTACTGATAAAATTTCCCTAGTAGAAATTTTTAGGCAGCTTGATAAGTTGCATAGAGCCTACATTGATAAGAAGATAGTTGGTGTTCAATTCCCTATCACTCTAGGAAACTATAATTGTAAGACTTCCCTGGATGATCAAAATATTGAAAGGACAGTTGTTGCTTTCAATTTTCATTTCTTTCAGAAAATATCTTTTTGATCTCAAGGGCTTCATCACCAGTAATGTCATGGTGTCCTTTTATCACCTCCCTAATGTAGAAGACTATTGGGAAAACTGCTCAGATGATTATGATGCAAGAAGGAGGTACTATGGCCATCTCACTTTGCAAAAAAAATCAAGGATTTTGGCATCTATAAAGTACCAGAAGACCAACAATGATGATGATGATTTACAATCTCTTGAATATAAAAATACTATAAGGCATACTCCTCTTAACACTATTTTCTAGTTCAAGAAGGAAAAATATAATTTGCAAGAGATCATTTCAGTCTTAGGAAGGATAAATCAGGTTTGATAGAAAAATCATAGGGCCAACTAAGGTTTTGGTCCCCCTCTCAAGAAGTTTCTACATCCTGTGGAGAATATCTGGCTTCAACACCTGAAGGCCCACACTCAATCAGCCCCTTCTCCTCTCAAGTCTTCAACTTTGGTGTATGCCAAAAAGGGGAAGGTCTAAGAAAGGATGAGAAGGGATGAAGAGATTTGATTGAAGAAGGAAATACTCAACCCTCTTCTCCCAAAAAGACAGAGGCAACCATGGTGGTTGAGACAAATTATTGATCTTTCAGAGGGAGGGAAAGAACCAGAAGGTCAAGAATAAGAAGAAAGTAATCTTCAAGGAAGAAGCACAGAAAAAAAGAAGAAGAAGGAGATGATAACAAAAAATGATCTCACATCAGAAGCTAAGACAATGGTTATTCTAGAGCCACCTATCCAAGAGACTCCTGCCAAGGAAATGCCTATTTTCTAGCATTAGAACATCTGTCATGCAAATGTCCAGCTGCACAGAACCTTGGGTTCAATGAGCACACTTGCCGTAGGGCCTCTTGCCCCTCCTCCTTCTAGTTCATTTCTTTCACTTGGGGTCCAACCATTTTTTGATAGTAAGAAAAGGAAGGTCATCATCTTCAAATCAGTTGCCCCAAAATTTGATGCTGTAGCTTCTCTCCTAGGCACAACTCCTACTCCATCTGCCAAGAAAGCTAGAACTACTTCTAGATTGGTATCTGATTCTAAGGGCCAACAATTTTTGGAAATTGCTAAACCTAAAGTTGACAAAGATGAGAAAGATTTGGCTTTGAATGATTTAGAATTGACAAGGATACCATTGGGTGAGTCCACCCCTGAAAGCGAAGTTCAAAATTTGAAGGAGACTGTATCAAAGGTAATTGAAAGAATGGGAAAAGGAAAGTAGACACAGGAACAGTTAGAAAAACAGGTGCAAATTCTTTCCAACTTCATCAGTTCCTTGTTGGAAAGTAACAAAGTGTTGGATCCAACTCCTCCCACTACAATGCCACCTCCTGTTTGTCCTGACTAATGAGGAAGTTCAGAATAACAAAGATATTCATAAGCATGTTTCTTATGGAAAAGCAAATGGAAGCTATGGTGGATGAGATGCTTGTTAATTCTGGCCTGAATTTCATGGAAGAAGGCATTCAAGGCATTTGATAATATTTGTTCAATCTAACAAAGGTTCACCTCAACCATTGCAGGTCTTGAGAAAGACCTCAAATTATGGATAGAATGCATACAAGATCTTAGAAAAATGAGTCGTACTGATGAACAAGTTCTCATTGTAAACTAGAGTTTTTGATGATTCAAAGAATAATCTTTCAAAGAAATGGGTATGATAGTGTGGATTAGAAGATCAAGGTCTTGGAAGAAGCAATTGATGAATTAAAGAACATGTTTCAAAAGGGTGAAGCCTTCAAATCTTGTGTGTTGGATGAATTTTGAGATCTTCAGTGTCATTTCTTCAAGGAAGATTCAATAAGAAAGAACACAGTGCAAGAGGTTAAAAAATAATTCAAAGTACTCATGAAGGAGAAGTTGTTCAAACCTAATATCATAACCAAGGAGAAGGTTAAATAAATATGTGCATTTCAAGTTGTTGTAGTTGAAGCATAACAAAGGCCTTTTCATAAAATATGGACTTCTTGGAAGGATATGGAAGGTTGTTTGAAATAGTTGGGACAAATGCTACTATAAACACTACTATTCCTCAGGGGTATGGAGATTGCTGGAGCATTGGTAAAGTTCAGGAATACCGGATTCTCAGAACAAAGACTTAGTGGCGGCCTCTTCTTCAAATGTTCCCTCAACTGGCATCTCTATCGAATCCTTTCTTTTAATCGATATATATATTTCATAAGTCGTTGGCCACCTTTTACTGATAATGATGTATATTTAAGTGGGGCCAATTGAGATCGACTTAAGATACTTCTTGATTAAATTATTAATGTTTAATTAAAAGAAAGGAAACTAAAAGGACTCTAATTGTAACCGCCTGAGTGGCTATAAAATAACTCATCTTTACCATTTTGAGTGGTTATAAAAGAAACTCTTTGTCATTTTGATGTTTGGGATGTAAAAATACAGAACTATTAAGAATCAATGCAGAAGAAGTTCCTTTCTCTCCTTTTTCCTGCATTTCCTCTACTTTGTTTCTTTATCTTGTGAATGTGGATTTTATATATTTGGATATGAAACTTTGTGTTCTTCCAGTTGATGTTGTGCTTAGAACTTTGTATTCTACTACATATATTTCATGTATTCAATATATATATAGATTCATGTGTTTCTGGAAATCTCATGCATGCATAAGTAGATATTTTATTCTACTATCTATTCATCTGAAAGTGCAGCCATCTTTGTTCTTGGAATCATTTCTTGTTCTATATATTTTTCTTATGTATTGAGAGTAATCAAATATGGAGAAAATTCTAACATCAAAATCCTCATATAATACTAATAGTTTGTAAATTCGTAAATAAGTAAGTTTTCTTGCTTGTAAGTTTGGAATAAGGGAACCTCTCCCATAAAGAGGAGGGATTGTTGTCCCATGAACTATTTCCTATATTCAAGGTTCAAATTTCACAACCAACACCTCTTTTGTAAATTGCTCTTTCCATGCATAGATTATATTTTGTGTTGAATGTGGATTGGTGTGTCATGCACATGTTAAACTACTTCCTGCCAGCTATCAAGCCACTTTCCATTGGATTCCACAATATCTACATGAGTTTTTTAATGTGAAAGGGAGTCTTATTGGAATTTATACACTAAGACACACTTGGTAGGGATGTAAGGAAGTCACTTACTGAAGATTTGTTCACTTGCTACGTTATGGTTTTACAACGACTATGTTTGTACATCAGTTCTTTTGTGAGGTTAAATACCTCTCATGTCTTTCCTTTCATTATTATTCAACCAAATTTTATTTTGTGTGTTTTATAGTTTTAGTTTTAAAAGGTCAAGATTATTATTATTAGCTCATCCACATCTCAGCGCTATGTTTATATAATAATAAAAACTAAAAAGAGTCTCATTAGGTGGTATTAAGAATAAAGTTTATGATTATAAATTTAGTTATATAAGAAATATATCTTCTTAAATGTCAATAATGTCATCAAAATACAAGTATCAATATCATTTTCATTGTCAAGATTATTACTATAAGTTGTCATGTACAATTTGAGTCGTCATAGTCTTTGTCGATGTAGTCAAAATTTCAATTGTTCTTTTAAGTTATTTTCAAAGTGAAAATATTGTTGTTAGTTTTATAAAATAAAGTAACTGTCATTGTGTTATTATATTGTTTTGTGGAGTTAAAAAATGTGAAAATTAAATAAATAAATAAATCTGCATTACGTACGCATTTTCGATGGAATCCGACGTCTATTTAAGGCATGTTTTTGAACTTCATGGTCACATTCAGTTGAGGTAGTGACTTCTTTAACTGGAGGATGGAGGCATTGGAGTTTGGAGGTCATTCAACGGCCTCTTTTCATTCACCAATGACGGGGCCGCATATTAGTTATGGTGGAAAATATTGTGGTGTGAGTATTTGCTTTTAGTTTTTGTAGTGTGTTTCTTTTCAGAGTTCCAGTTTTGTGTGGTTTTGGACATCGGAAAAGAGTTGTGTTGGAGCGAAAATGACTATCAGTGACCCTCTGACTGACATGATCCTCTGATTTCCATACTTTTTTAGAAGATGGTCCCACTTGTGAATATGTTCACTTGCAATGGTGATCATGTGCAACGAGATCTAACTAGTAAGATCCGATCAGTTGTATGTCTTCGATATAGTTTGCTTCTCATTTTATGTGTGTGAAAATTTCACATCATGGGGGGAACATGAAACCAATGTTCCATTCCATTTTGTTCCCAAAATGAATAAAGTCAAAGGCATCTTCCAGTGGCAGTGGTAGTTTCCTATGTCGGTTAAGATCGAGAGGTAGCGATCGACATCGGTGGCTACAATGAAGAACATTGAGATTCTTATAGGAAGTAATGTGAAATATATTTCATGTATATGTTCTATTGTGAAGTTTTGTAATAAGTGTGTTGTGATTCCTATGTACTTCTCTAATGTACAAGCATAATGGCAAACAAAAGTATCAGAGAAAGTCAGTTCATGGATCATGAAATGTTTTGTGGGAGGATTCATAAAACCACATGAGGTGGAAAATTGATGGGGCATGTTCATGTCAAGGTTTGTGGTAAGAATGTTTAAAACCATTGAAGGGGAGAGGCTTTATTTTGATCAAGATCACGAGTCACATTGTAGGACATGTTTCACGGGGGTGATCATACTGTAGATGAGTGTGTGGAGGTTTTTTCTACCATATTCCCACTAAGGGGGGGGATGTTAGGAATATATTATTAGTGCTCATGATTATGTTGGTAAAATTTAAATGAGTTGTTGAATAAAAAATCATATTGTTATGTTTATTTTACCCATAATGTTATAAACAAGTTATTAGTTTCCTATTTTATATGAGTTAGTTTTCCTACCTCCAGACTATCTAATAGCCATTGTAATATGCATCATTTATGCTAAGAAATATATCTATTTAGTTGTTGGAATCCGTGTCTGTACTCTCATATTGTAAATTGATGCTTCTTTCAAAGAGAGATCTTTGTTGTAATGACACCATGCCAAAATGGTGGTTGGATTCCCATGAGTTTCAAACCTCAAATTTGGTCTCTGCATATTATTCTCACCTTCTGCCATGAATGTAATGAAGTTGTGCATATTTTAAGTGATAAAATCTATTTTGTTGCACATTTTATCTTCCCTAGCTCGTTTTATTTGCAATATTTCCTCTTTGTTTGTTTATTGGCATGTTGTGTGTATTTTTGCTTGCAGGTTCCATTTGTTTTGTGTTGTCAATACATGGAAAATTTTACTGTACATGGTTATTGTATATGGCACATCTTTTTTCCCTCTCTCCCATGATTTCTCTCTTTCCTTCCCATTGTGGAGAGAAATCTCACCCTTTTCTAGTGTTATCACCTCTCGTTTTAGCTTAGGATTTCCATTTCATGCATCTCCTTCTAACCTTGGTCCCTTGGAATGTTAGTTTAGGATTAGATAGCTTCATTTATAGAATTAGGAGTAGTTTTATCATTAGGATGAGGTAGAAGAATCTAAATTCTTTGGAGTTCTATCTTATAGTGCAAGTCCCACAACTTGGAAACAATACCATGTTGCCTCAAAATCCTGGATTGTCTATGACTCAGGGCAGGGTGCAATTTTGAGCTCCAACGTCATCTTGAGAAATTGTTTGAGAGATGTAAAGAGTTCAGAGTATCCCTTAACCCAAATAAATACATCTTTTCAGTTCCGTAGGGAAATTTTTTGGGTCATGTTGTCTCAAAATAAGGTATTTCTATCAACCCAAAAAGGATTTCAACTATTGTCTCTCTCTCTCTCTCTCACACATTTCCAGCTCACAAGAAAGCAATGCAATTTTTCCTTGGAAATATTAATTTTGTGAGGAGGTTCATTCTTAACTTTATACAAATAATCCCATTAACTTGATGATCAATAAGGATGTGGATTTCAAATAGACCAATGAAGGAAAGGAAATATTTTCCAATATCAAATAGGTAATTGCTTAAGAAACCACTCTCATCAACCTAAATTATTCAAAGGAATTCATCCTATATGCTTGTGGGGATAAATACAATACTGTCATGGTGTTGACACAACAAAGTGATAAAGGTTCACAATAACCAATGGCCTTCTTTAATCAGAAACTAAAGTATTATGAATTGAAATACACTCATGTGGAAAAGTAAGTTTTTTCCATAATGATATCTCTAAATAAATTCAAGTGTTTTCTCGTAACCAATGGCATTGATGTGTTAGTCTCCCATCTTAGTGTGCAAGAATTCATTATGGGAGTTGAGATAAATGAAAAGAGAATTGTATGGGTGAAAAAAATCATGGAATATGGTGTAATTATCAAGGCCACCAAGTTGGTTAGAGGAAGAGAATTATGTGAGTAGTTGGCTAGTGATATTGGAAATGATCAAGAAGGTTAATATCTCATGGAGGAATATTGAGAAGAATCTACTATGGTTCCACCTAATGACAATAGCTGGATAAAAAATATGGCCAGATTCTTATCTACCATTCAATAACCTTATTGTCTAAGCAAGGATAAGAGGAAGAATCTAAGGGTGTAATACATTCTTTATGTTTTTATTGGAGGAGTTATTTTTAGAAAGAACCTGGATGGAGTGTTACTAAGATACATTGAAGGAGAGAAAGTGAACAAGGTTTTGGATAAATTCCATAATGGCTTCTCTGGTGGACATTTCTCAATAAAGGCTACATCAGTGACAATATTAAAAGCATGATACTTTTAGCCGACCTTGTTTTCATATGCTCATCAATGGGTTATAAAATTCAAGGAGTGTGCTCTTTTTAGTGGTAAGAAGAATAGGACAGACCTCCTACTTCATGCAATTTAGGGATATGAACCCTTAATTCAATGGGGTCTTGAATTTATTAGCATGATCAATCTAGTGTCAAGTACAGGTCACAAATGGGTCATAATATCGATTGATTAATTCACTAGGTGGACAAAGGTTGTGGCACTGAAGGAAGCAACTGAATCAATTATCCTTGATTTCCTGGAAGATATTGTAACAAGGTTTGGAGTTCCCCAAAACATCATTTCTAACAATCCTAAGATTTTATTAGGCTAAAAATTTTCTAACTGGGATCTCAAACATGACATTTACCTGAAGAATTCTTATAACTATTACCCTCAAGGTAATGGTTTAGTTGAGTCTTCCAACAAGAACCTGATTAGAATAATGAAGAGAAAAATGGAGATGAATCAGTGATAGTAGCATACAAAGATAAAAAATTCTCTTTGTCCTTATAAAATCACACAAAAAATATAAATTTTCAACTATCCTTTCATCCTGGTATATGGTGGTAGAGAAGACAAGCTTCCATTATCTCTAGAGTTGTCTTCGTTTGAGGTGGGGCATCAATTGGAATTGTAGGGTGAGGATGAAAGAACAATAAGAATAATAGAGCTGATTGAACTTTATGAACTATGGAAATCCATTTTCAAATGAGAGGAACATCAAAGGCCAACCAAGGAGTGGTTTAGCAAGGAAGTGAAAGCATGAGATTTCAAAACAAGATATTTGGGTCTGAATTGGGATGTAGATAGAGATAAACTAGGGTGAAACTCTAAATTTGATGCACTTTGGAGTGGACCATATATCATCATGACCTATAAGCAAGATAGATATTTTGATTTATCTAAGCTTAATTGGGAGGAACTTCAAATCCCAATCAATGGGATATATCTTAAATCTTATCATTAAGTTTATTCCGTGGCATTTTGTAAATATTTTTTTGTCTCATCTCCTTCCCCTGTTATTGTTAGAGGGTCCCTCATTTTACTGTGTTGCAATCATTGTTTGAGTGCCCTTTCCATAAATACTTGTGGTGATTGTTTGAATAAGTACCTTGTGACACAAGTGTTGGTTCTATTTACACTCTTTAGGATGGAGGGCGCAAAGCAAAGTGAGACACCATGTCAGAAAAAAAATTATTCTATAGAATGAAGTGGAAAGTAAATGTCAAAAGTCCATGGATAAAGGAACAATTTGATCTTACAAAATTTTCTAAGTTGTAAGCTAAATCCATGCTCAATAGATATGCTAGGATATTGATAATCCCATCTAACGGGAATATGTCCCCTTAAAGTCACCAAATTATTTTCCAAAATATCCCCCATGTTATTTTGACAACTCCATTAAAATTCAAGGACTTAGGTTTTTTTTGTTGAAAATTCATGGAACAAAGAAACTCAATATTATGCCGAAATCAAGAACTTATTGCTCTATGGAGTTAAAAAATCCCCAAAACAAAGGAACATAGTTGTAGGGAAATATGTCACAGGAAAAAGGAAAAAGGATATGCGGTATTGCGAAAAGTGAGTAAAATATTGAGGTGATAAAAGATAACATTGGGTGCAAGACATGAAAGGTTTATAAATTCATACAAAAAAGCCACATATCAAAGAAAACCCATGGGGCGAAGGATAAAAAATATGCGGAACATGGTGATTCAAATAGTCCAAGATTTAAAGGAAAATACCATGGAATACAAAGACTTTGTGGAATGAATTAAAATTTGCAAGAGGAAGAACAAAAAGGTTGTAAGTGAAGGAAATATTTAAGGAGTAAATAATTGTTCTCAAAATAAGGCGGAGGTCACAAAGAAATCCGTAGGACACCAAAAGTGTATTGCACATGATTGAAATTCATGGAAGACATGATTAGGTGGTGGAACATCTAAATTTTTTGAAGCATAAGTAAAGACATGCCTAGCTCAAACCAGGCGCTCAACAACTCCACCAATTAGAATTAAATGATGAATGGTGTCATCCTCATGCACTGGAAATCTAATGGCGTGTGATGGAAGATATGTCAGGCACCCATACCTGACCTACAAAATCAATGGTGATTGATCCTTGATGGTGGTGGGTGGTTGAATTCACTCATTGAAGGATGTGATATGCTTCTTCTCCTCTCTCTCTATAATTTCTATAAATGTAAGTGTAAAAGTACAAAAATGAGTTTGTATTTTCTGTTAATTCTAAGAGCTCTTCCCTTTTGAGATCAAATATTTTTCTCATAAACCTCTGTGATGTGTTTATGAAGAATGCACATGTTTCAACTCTGCTAAACTGTAAATGGATAAACTTTTGATGTTAAATGCAAGTGTGATTTCTTTCCTTTGAATTCCTTGGGTTTAATGCGAATATTTTTATCCTCTTTATGGTATTTATTCTTTTTTTTTTTAATTTCTTCCAAGTTTTGTGTGTATTCTCTTGGATGTTTTCATATATATGTCCTTAGATCCAAAATCAGACCCTATTCTAGTTTGGTGCATCACCTATCTTTATTTTCAGCATTTCCCTCTTTCAACCCTAGGCCCTTGGAAGTCTTTGATTATGATTAGTTAGTAGTAATGTAGTGTTAGTTATTTAGTCATGCTGAGATGAGATAGAAGTAAATCAACCTTATATGGAGATTGACCTTAAAAGGCACCATTGTCCCACACTTTAGAGGTCTTTCCATGTTTCCATGAGGTGCTAAACTTAGTTTCAACAAGGATGCAATCTTAGGTAACAATAGCAACCAACACACCCCATTATTTTTTAAAATGAAATGAAACACCCCTTTTTCTGTTAATGATAAACCTCTATGTTATATGATTCCTCGGTAACAAAAAATTCCTTTATTTGGCATTTAGCCTAAAACTATTTTAAAAAGTTTTAAAACTTTCTTATAAAATTACAAACCTTTCATGGTTTAATTCTTGCATGGAATTCATGTTTAAAACTCTTTTTTTAATCTTTAGGTGTTCCTTCATGGTTTTACTACTTTTCCTCTTGGTTTAACTACTTTTCCTCAGGTTAAAATCTTTTTTTATCTCAACAAGTGTTTGCAAAGTTAAAGTGGGTTTTCCTTGGTTTAAACTCTTATTTTTTCTTGAATATTATCTTGTTGGTTTGTTTCGCTATTTAATACATTTGTAGGAAAAAACAAAGTCAAACCCATGAATTAATATTTTTTAGACTCAAAACAAGCTTGAAACAATCAAATGATGGCTTGATGTGCATTTTATACTGGCTTTAAACAACTTAAATTTTTTAACTTGTTGGTAGATTCACAATGACACTGATTAAAGATAATTATACCCAAGGACACACATCATTCATTGGCATTAAGAAGAAGCTTGGTTCGATCCCAAAATTTCTAAGTATCATGAAGCATGGGAATGTCAATGGGTGATAAGTGTCACCCATTGATGATATAGAATTATAAATTGGAGAGTCAGTCAGGAAGAGGACACCCTGATGCTTGATAAGTGTCAAGGATTTTTGTATTCGACAGCACTGAGACCAAGAAGTCAAGGGCTCTTGGTGAGTGGTAGCTATGATGGGTGCCACATGTCACCCATTGGTAAGTATGATATGCAACATAGTTTTAAAGCTAGCAAGCACAGATTGACACCATCTATCACACATTAGTTCCTCTTATATATGGATGACCCATCCTTAAGACTCAAATACACATGGAGAATTGGATCCATAATAACATCCATATGTTGCTAACCAGTGCCTCTCATGTATGACCTACCCAAATACTTACACTTATAGTGAACAACTACCTTGATACCCTCCATGTGTCAAAAATTGGGGTAGCCAAATTTTTAAAGGGAAGATAAAAAGAAGAAGCTAATGGCTCTCACATGGTGACCATTTGTTGAATCTATACCATGTTTTATTAAGCTTAAATTTGAGAGGATTCTATAGTGCATAATCAAGCTCAGGATGTGATGGATAAAAAATGACTACGGTTTGATTATTTTCTCATATATTTTGATTGGAGCATCCATTTAACTTGAAACTTGTTTCATTAGGAGTGGAATTCAGAGGGATATACATAAAGACTAGTTTTATAGAAAATGGTTGAATTTTTTGTAATATTTTAGTGGAATCTAAGTCCCTTTACTTAACCCGTGCAGCTGTTGTATATGCATGTGTGAGTAAAAAGGTGGATTTTCCTGGTGGCCTTTCAACCGGGGATCCAACAGGGGCACTCCACTGACCCTGTGGAAAAAGCTTATAGATATCTGTAAGGGAAGAATTTTCTAGGAGAGTGGGAAAGGGAGTGAGAATGTTAGACAAGAGAAACTAATGTTGCAAGTAGAAAATTAGAGACTTGCATACACCAGTTAGAAATTTCATCACATGCACTAAAATTAAGAAGAAACAAATCTGCATAACAACAACAAGACCAAATAGCATTTAATGAGCACAAAGTATCACTAAACTCCTTAGTCAAAAAAGGCTAAAATTCCTTCTTCTTGTATTGATGCTCAAGCAGAAATTGTACATAGCATAAGAATGGAAGACATTTTAGAATAGGGAAAAATGGAAGAAATTTTTCTATCTCTTTGTTCTCTTCACAAGGATATCTCTCTCATGAATTCACAAAAAATAGCTCATAAGTCTAAGAAGATCTAAGAAGACCCTCAAATGAGGAGCTTGCTACAATTTATAGAAGAGAAGGCAACTCTTCATCTTCCCAGTGACTTTTCAAATACCATATTTTGACTTTAGACTGTTCATATTCCAATTAAATATTTAAGTCCCTTTTATAAAAACAAGGTGACTTAAAGTTTACATTATGTTTCTAAAGTCACTTAAAGATATATCAAAAAGTGCAAACCCCAATGTAAAATTATAACATTGAAGAGATAGAGAGAGTGTTGGGTGAGAAGAGAAGAGAGAGAAAGAGGAGGAAGAAGAAGGAAGGAGGAAGAAGAATTATGCAGAAGAATGAGCCGTTGTGGTGGATTTGATCTCACTCCCTGACTGGTTTCCATCTTGCGCTCCTGAGAATATCCCTATCCCTCCAAATTCCTTACTGAAATGAGCTACTACAGGTTCCACTTTGTCAGCATGAGGAATACAAATACTGCTCAGGGTCTCTGTCCATCCATCAGACACACTATTGATGTCTTTGCATTTTCCGAACCATGATGGATGTTTCTCTGTGATAAGTGCAATGACAGCCTGAATCTCTGAGAGGAATTCTAGGGTATTCTTGGTGAAGGAAAATGGATTTCCTTCCTCTTTCTTGACATATTCATTGAATGGACCAATTATCTCATCAACAATTTGTGTCTTCTCCCATTGCAGGTACTCCAAGTTTGTGAATTTGATGATTTATACTATCCTACAACTTGTACACTTGTCCCTCTTTTTCCTCTAGTTCAGTGATGGCCTGATTGACTGCTTCAAATCTGATTTCCAAAGACCTCGCCCATACATGTGACAAGTCTTCTGAAGGAGTTTCAAAAATATTCCTGTTGATCAACTCCTGATGATGAGTGTTGCTCATTTCATTCACTACTGGACCCAGAGGATCCCAGTAGTCCCTTTCTTTCTCCAAGTCTTCTTTGAGTGCCTGCATCTTGTTTGTTGTTGCACACATGTAGGAAAAGATTTTGACTACCTCTTGGAGCACTGACTTCCCCTTTTCAGAAATTGAATTGATCCATTCATTATTAGCTCACCCCTGCATTGTGAACTCGTGTGTCCTCTTGATAGATTCTGGATTGAAGCTACTGATGGGTGCAACTTCTTCAATGGGAATTGTCATGGCATTTGGATCAACTAGATGTTGCACATAGGATGACAGAGTTCACACCTGTTCCTTTAGTTCATCAATATTCTTCTTATATTCCTTATTCCTTGCCACCATGCGAGTAGAATATTGTTGATACATGTGTAAATCCCCTTCATGAGTAGTCAACCCTAGTTGGATTGTGCTCATCTCATAATCGGTCGGTGTCATCTCATCCACTGGCTTGATCACCTTTGGCGGAGCTACCTCAATGTATTGATTACCTGTTTCCCCACTGTAGAACCATGAGGCCATGTGTGTGCAAAATTTCTTTTCTTTCCTTTAGCCAGTGAGGCAATTGTTGATAAGTCAGGGGCTGCC
This sequence comes from Taxus chinensis, assembly GCA_019776745.2. Lineage (NCBI taxonomy): Eukaryota > Viridiplantae > Streptophyta > Pinopsida > Cupressales > Taxaceae > Taxus > Taxus chinensis. The sequence continues at coordinate 316,710 of JAHRHJ020000987.1, forward strand.
ACTTGTTGAACAGTGTGGGTGTCAGGGGAAATTGTTTCCTGCATCCAAGGGAACATCTCATCAGACTCAGGTTCTATGATAGGTGCATCAACCATTCCCTACTCTGGAAGAGGAGGCACATCTTGGATGGGGGAGACATTGGTGTTAACAAGAGGTGAGGCCTCCTATGGTGGTTTGAAGACTGGGTCTTGAACTATGTGCTCTCCCTCCACTTGTGCTTCTGCCACTAGATCTTCTTCTTGCATTGTTGTAATTGAGCCTTCTTCCACCCTAGCTTTCTTTGGTGACCTTCCATGAGAAGAAGTCTCCAATTCTATGGATCTTCATTTAGAACTTGCTCCAGAATGCCTTGAACTTGAGGCAACTTCCATGGCTCTTGATGATGACTGATGAGAGGCTTGTTTCTGACCTATGGGCATACCTCGTGATTGGATGATCATGGTTCTCTTCCTCTGAAACCAATCCCTTGTTCTCCTAACCACCTTATTAGATCACTCCTTTATATCCCCTGATTCATGAACATACCAGTTGACTTGAGGAAATGGAGAAACCTTGACTGCCATGTACTTAGGATCATACATCTTTGTCCCATCATCCTGCAAAATATCTTCATACCAAGAGAACTTGAATTTCTTCATTTCATTGACTGTCATCCTCATATGATCCTTTTCCCATACTTCAAATTCATCAGCACAATTGGCCCAATAGTCCTCAATTTGTGGCTCATGGTGCAAGTCTGGAATGTGGAAAGAGGGAGGATCATCTTAGATGTCAAAATTAGGCCTGATAGTGTAGGAATGCAAAGTCAAATGAGTGAAGGTGGCCTCCAGATGAGATGCATCATTTGCATTCTTACATGTGAATACCCCGAGAGAGATGGGAAATGAGATCAACTTCTTCTTCCTACTCCTGAGCCTGTTGTTTACCTGTATGATTTTCCTACAGAGCTCAAATAGTACAATTTGGTCACTAAGGTACTTGGGAAACCTTAGCGGAGCTTGGTCAAAGCCAAAAACTCAAGGTAGGAGAAGGTTGAGAATTGGATGAAGTAAGAGCCATATTTTTTATTAAGGATGCCACTTGTGGTGACATCCTGGCCTCCAAATCACCCTCCAAGTTTCAGACCATGTACATTGTGAATGCATCATTCATGTGAGTGAAGTGCCTGTGGCTTTCCTCCATCACCAACTGTGGAAGTTTCTCGAATGTAGGCAACTTGGTAGTAATGTTTTACATGAGAGCCAATCCTTTGAATGATCTTGAGCTAGCAAGAAGATATACCAAGTAAGAATTCATGTGGAACTTCTTTTTCATGGGCACCTAAAGTAATTATAGATGTAGATTATCACTGATGATCTACCCCCAGTCAATTCTTTTCTTTCCTTCAGTCACTGTCAAAATGAAAAGGCCCATCCACTCCTGGAAGTCTCTTGTGTTCACTTCTCCCATCACCCTGTTGAGGAGGGTGATTGCATCTGAATATCCCTCGCAAAACTCACACCTCAGAAGGGTCTTGGGAATCCTTGAGGGATTTCTCCCTGTCTTCATCCATGATCCAAGTGCAACCCCTTGTACATATGCATCCATCATTTCCCAGTCATGCAAGGCCCTATCCTTTGAGATGACAACCATGCTAGGTGATGTCAATATTTGTAGAGAAAGTGAGATGGTTCTGGGACTAATGACCACCATTTCCATTCCATTTTCAGCTCAAATCATTCATGTTTTGGGCTCATAGTGGTGTGAGAAAGCCAAGACTAACTCAAGGCTTTGTACAGACATGGGGTGTCCTGTAGCTATGAACAATCCACTTGTGAATACCTGATCCTCAATCTTCCCTCATTCCTTGGCTGTCATGTGAGCCCTTAGGTCATTTAGGTCCATATATGAGACATCACTATCTTCTATCTCATACTCAGAAGTGAAAGGTTGTGTTGGATTTTGTCCTGTCAATTTGTACTTCATGATTTCTTCAGAAAAAGCAACTTACTATTTTTAGTAAGTATTAAAAATCAGCTCCTTCGAACCTCAATTGGATGTAAGCAACTCGAATCCCCTTTTCAACCTTGATTTCATCTACCTTCTGGATCAATTTTTCTATTTTTGGCAGGTGCTTGTGAGACCACTTACTATTTTTAGTAAGTGTCAATTTTGGACCAAGATGACATTTTGATGAATTTTCAACTGCAATACCTCTTCTGTGTTCACCATCTCCTTCGCAGGTTCTTCAGTTGATGACTTTCCCAAAATAACAGTCTCCTATGTAGAAGACCTGCTATTTTTAGAAAGTGAGCTTCTGGTGGTTGGATTTCTATGGAAAAAGTTTTTTTGATATGGGTTTTTTTTCCCAATATCACCCCTCTGAAATCTTGGACTTACCTGATCAGTGGTTTGGGAGATTTTAAAGTTTCAAAATTTTGACCTGGTGGCACCTCTGAACATGACAGCCATTAATGGACCTTGAAATTTGTAGGTCTGGTTTTCTTCTCCATTTTTGAAAATAAAACACATTTTTGATGTGGGTTTTTTCTTCTTATTCCACTGGTTAAATTTCTCTTCGAACCGATTGTCAGTTTGACGGGAAATCAAGTTTTTTTCTTCGTTGAGCCAAAAGGAAGATTTCTTCACTGTGAGTGATTTGTGCTGTGGAAGGAGGATTTGAAGGTGAGGTTTTAATGGAATTTGAGAGTGAAGAACACAACAACAAATGGTTCTTCATTTCATGCACCGGTTAGCAAGATATGTCCAGAATTTTCAATTCACGACAATGGATTCTTTTGAAGAATTTCTTCGTTTTTCCTTCTGTTATTCAATCCTTCGAGTTTTTCGATCAAAATTCTCTCTGAAACCTATGTGTTCTCATGGATTTGAGGGTTTTTTTGTTGTGGTGGAGCTGGTTTGGAGCAGCAATGGTGAACAATGCAGGTATGAGCAAGTTGCAAAGCAATGGCAAGGATGGAGCTGTGGAAAGTTAGAAGCGGGAAAGTTAGCTTTAAAACAAAATTAAAAATATGCTTTAAAATTTGCATGGGGCAAATTTTATGTCCCTAATGTCCCTTAACCATTAAGGGACATGAGGGACATCAATTTTCATGGCGCGGCTCATGATGAAACTTGGCGAATATCTGACGGTGGAGTGTTTTGGCCAAAAAGCTTGTTGGAAGCACCTGGGGACTGGAAAATGGTCGCATGGGGGACCAGGATACATTCCTTGGGTTGGGAAAATTTTTATGTCCCCCATGTCCCTCAAAACAAAGGGACATGAGGGTCATCAATTTTCACATGGCAATGGTGTTGACACTTGGCAAAGATCCATCAGTTGAGGGTTTATCTCCACTAGCTCCTGGGGGCTGAGAAAATACAATGGAGAGGGTCACATGGGTGACTTGAAGACTTCTTGGGGCTGGGAGAATTTTTATGTCCCTCATGTCCCTCAGCACAAAGGGACATGAGGGTCATCAATTTTCACATGGCGCACCAGAAGCTGCCACTTGTCACGATCTGGATGATTGAGGGAATGAGCTCTTACAAGCACCTGGGAGCTGAACTGGCGATCCGAGAGGTTGTATGAGTGACCAGAGAGATTATTGGGGCTGGGTGAATTTTATTTTCCCTCATGTCCCTTATCTTGAGGGATGAAAGGGACACAAAATTGTGCCAGGCTCCTGGAGCTGACACGTGTCCTCTTGCAAATTTGACTAATTGTGAGAGCTCACCTGGAGGGTAACTTGAAATGGTGATATCTTGAGCTCCTGATGGAATTTTTGGTGAAATTGTATATGAACTTGACTAAAAATGGCCTTTTGAATCCAATGGTGGGCATCTCAGATCTTGATTCCTCCATTTATGCCCTAAAAATTGGATTTTTGATCTGGTCCCTTACCTATTCCTGGAAAAAAAATAGTTATAAACCTATTGCGCCAAAGTGTTGTGAAAAATATGATTTCACCATCTTGTAGGCTTGGAATTCCCTTTTCTAAATGATGTTTTTTTGGATCTCCTAACTCCATCCAGAGCTCCCAGAATCACCTCCCAAAGTTCAAAAACTCTTTTGGCCCTATGCACTGCCTATGCCTATGAACCTTATTTTTGATCAAACTGCCCCAACTTATCCAAATCCTTCCTGAATCTTCCAAAATCACTTCCATGATGTTTCTAGACCTTTAAATTCCACCTCCATTCATATTTTATCCTCCATTTCACTCCAGGGGGTTGCATCCAGTCCTGGGAAGGCCAGTGGTAGCCCTTCCCAACACTGCCCAAAATAACATTTTTCAAGAACTCCTAAAATCACCTAGGGGGTTGAATTGAATTTCCTAAATCACCTAGGGGACTGAGTTAACATCATCTGGGAGGTCATGGGACTGACTGGGTAGGGGAAATTTTCCAAATTTCAAGGAACTTGATATTGATGATTTTTCCTATTGTAGCCATGGTTTGTAGTGTAGTTTTGGATTATTTTATAGTTTCATGGTTCAGAAAGGTAGCGGATTGGTCCCTAGCCTTTAAATCAATGTAATCACATTATAAAATCATTTTGGACTATACTCAATATAGAGGAAATGATTTGGAGCTTTACATTGTGTTTGTAGGTTTTCAATTCACTTCTAATTGAGAATTTAATTATGAGATTCATAAACATTCAAGTCTTTTTATATTTATTAAGTAGAGTTTTTACTGTTATTTTTAGTCATATCTACAGGGTAAGAGATTGAGCATAGCTAGTCTCATCTTCATGAAGTAATGTTTCTTACACTTAATTTTTTATGTGTTGTACAATCTCAGTTATTGAGTGGTTTAGAGATGATAATTCATGGATAATTGTTTTCTTCTATGTTGAATATGGTTAACTTGAGCCAATGCTAGTTTGACTAACCCCTGTCGTGATATAGGTGAATGTACAACAATTATTTGATTGGGTTTATGCAGGGTTGTGATTATTTGTGGTCATTTTCCTCTGACTGATTACCTAGAATCTATTTATAATTTTTCTAATTCTATTCTTGTTTTCCTTGGTTTCATATGTATGATTTAGAGGAGATTAGTAGGTTGAGCTTAATCTTCCCAGAAACACCATTCCTTCCATAGGTTAACACTAAGTTATATAGTCTAACAATTTAAGCTATATGTGTCAAGTATTTTATACCTTGAACATATTTTCCAACAAGGTTAGAAAATGAGTGATGTTTATTATTATTTTGTAATTATTTTTAGGGTGTGCAACAAAACGCCGCCAGTAAAATCCATCCATTCATAGTGTATAGTTTGTTGAATTTTGTTTTGAGCTTGCAAATATTGAAGAGGTCAATGGTCTATATGAATAATATTTTCCTTACCCATGTGATAGTGCGTTCATTTCTTGACCAATTTTACAGTAACATATAGTTATATATCATATGTATAATAATTTAGAATTACACCATGAAACAAATCAGAATGATAACACACATACATCCTTGAAGTAGGAATTAACTTGAGCCAATGCTAGGTTGACTAACCTCTGTCATGATCTATGTGAATGTACAACAGTTATTTGCTTGGGCTTATGCAGGGTTGTGATTATTTGTGGTCATTTTCCTCCGACTGATTGCCTAGAATCTATTTATAATTTTTCTAATTCTATTCTTGATTTCCTTGGTTTCATATGTATGATTTAGAGGAGATTAGAGTGTTTTTCTTTGAGTTTTTTTAAAATAACAAAATCCCCTTAGAGTCATTGTAAATAAGTAGTAGGTTGAGCTTAATCTTCCCAGACACACCATTCCTTCCATAGGTTAACACTAAGTTATATAGTCTAACAATTGAAGCTATATGTGTCAAGTATTTTATACCTTGAACATATTTTCCAACAAGGTTAGAAAATGAGTGATGTTTATTATTATTTTGTAATTATTTTTGGGGTGTGCAACAAAACGCCACCAATAAAACCCATCCATTCATAGTGTATAGTTTTTTGAAGTTTGTTTTGAGCTTGCAAATATTGAAGAGGTTGATGGTCTATATGAATAATATTTTCCTTACCCACGTGATAGTGATTTCATTTCTTGACCAATTTTACAGTAACATATAGTTATATATCATATGTATAATAATTTAGAATTACACCATGAAACAAATCAGAATGATAACACACATACATCCTTGAAGTAGGAAAACCCATATAACATAATCACTAAAATTTGTTTCACCTTAATAGGTAGCTACAAGTTAGGAAAATCTAAAACTAGAGCATGGCGAATATTATATTTTAAAATATCAAATGCATACTTTTTCTTCTTACCCAAAATAAAAATATTTCCACCTATTGTAATAGAATACAAAGGAGAAACCATAGAGGAGAATTTCTTGATGAAATTCATAGATATTAAACTACACAAACAAAACTCCTCACTTCAGTCACATTAGAAGGATTGGGACAATTCAAATTGGCCTCTATCTTGTCTACATCAATCCTTAACTCACCACCTCCAATCAAATTCCCTAAGAAAACAAGTGATTGTTAAGAATAATCACACATCTTCACATTAAATACCAACTAGTTGTCCTTAAAAATTTTTAAAACTTGTTTCAAATGAACAACATGATAATTAAAAGTCTTACTAAAAAACAAGAATAACATCCAAATATACAATGAAAAAGGAATCAATGACTGACCTCATTACTTCATTCTTCATCCGCATAAAATTAATTTGTGCATTATATAGCCCGAAAGGTATAACCAACCACTCATATAACCCTTTCCTTACCTTAAATGTTGGTTTCCAAATGTCCCCTTCCTTTATTTTCCCTTAATGGTATTTGCATTTTAAATCAAGATTAGAATAATACCTAACATGCTACAATTGATCTAGAAAATAATTAATTTGTGGAAGAGTTTACCTATTTTTTATGATTATCTTATTAAGTTCTCTATATTCAACACACATTATCCATGTACCAACTTTATGATGTACTAAAACAATAGGAGAACCATGCCGAGAAGTAGTAGGAAAAATTACACCTTGATTAATCAAATAATGTAGTTTTTATTTTACCTCATTGGAACCCTTCAAGGACTGCTTATACAAATCAAAATTGGGAAGTATGTTGTTCAGTAGTAAATGGATTACATGCTCGATTGTCCTAGAAGGTGGAAACCCCTTAGGCTCTTGGAAAAACTCCTTGAACTATTGTACCAAATATTTCATTTTATTCTTCTCTTTAATAGTAAGCATACTACAAGAGGTATTAGATGCAAGTACTTCCTTATCTTGAATATCTCTAAAAATAAACAAAACAAACTTCCCACTAACATTAATTCACTTCTTAGATTCAGAGGACCTTACAAAAGATGTTTTTGAGTCTATTTTATATGATAAAATTATGCAACTCTTAACATCCTTTACCAAGCAGTATTGGTTAGCTCTCCTATTGAAGTGACATCTAGGATAGACAAGTGGGAGATTCCAAACACAAAACCACACACATAAAAAGGCAAAACATCCACCATAACTTCATGAATGAAACACACATTAATACCAAACTTAACCTTACTTTGCTTAGTGACCTTGATGTCTAGACCTTTCTTCACCCAACTCAAGGAATATGGGCTTGGATGATTGTGAGTGAAGGTGATTGGTTAGAGTTTCACAAATAGATCTTAGTTATTATGGAATAATCTACATCCTAGATCATAACCCAACATATAGGATTCTAATTTACTATAAATAAGGAGAGAGTTATAACCATATAACTCTCAACAATCCTATTACTAGTGTGCTATTATTCATGTAAAAAATAAACCCCAAATTATCTAAAGTGAATAGTTAAACATGTAACATTATTAACTCACACACTCAAACATTAACTCAGTAATACATGTTAACACTAATGATTCCTAACATTCCCCCCTTAGTGCAAACAAGGGGAAAGGAACACTTGAAAAATAGAATCGTATGGCAATGCATACTTTTAGGTTTTCATATTATTGTCTGGATCTTGCTGTTATAGACAAAAAATCACACAATTGGGTACATTTCTAGGTCTTAAACACATACCAAAATTCATATGATTCCTAAGAAAGAAAACTAGTAATTGATGACTTTATTTAGCCTCTATTCTGTGTTTCTTATTTTCTATTTGGTCTTACATACCTTATAACCCAGTTAGTATTTTACTTATTTATCTTTTATGACTTCAGACACCAGTGCCCATCCAGGAAAGGAGTGCTCAGACGCCCTTGTTTCCTCAGGGAACCTTGACCCTTTTCCACCTTACTTGTTACTTTTGGGTATCTTTTATATTTTGTGCATCTTTTTCACTTATGGGCCAACCTTCCGGTTTTCAATTACAAAATTAAAACAAGGGAATCATATAAATACATAGTTATGTGGCCAAAATCAAGGAACAAGAACTAAAGATTACTATCATCACCTAAGATTGCATCCAAAGGGAACCTAAATCACTCCAAAGAATCCATCTAGAATCCATTCAAGGGACAAGGGTTGTATCAAATTTTCATATACTGCATAATAAGGGGAAGATAATTTTTTCATCCACACATTCTATTACATTGCTACATCTAGCTACAACTCGCTATCAAGTGCAACTTGCACAAGGGCATCCTAGGGCATCATTCTCTCTCTATCACACAAAATAACTACATGAAGTCTAATATTTCATGTAGCACTCAGTCATAAGTTCACTCTCAAGGTGACCGTTGGGGTCAATCTGACTCGTCATTATGCATATTTATTTTTTGGGTTTTACAAGTGAATCTCTATTTTCCAGGTTACAGGTACCTTAGTGATAAAATGGTGACCATCAAGTGATCAACACAGTGTGATTGCAACATATTTGTGACACTATAAAAACCATATTTTTACCATTTTCATAGTCACAAATGCCCAATAGTAGTCTCTAATGCCCAAGCACCCTTTCCCTCTTCCAGGCGTCCAAGGCTAGCTGTGTCCATGTATTTCATAATTTATTGTGAGTAGTGACAACACTCTCCCATTTCTGTTCATCATTTGTCCAAGTTTGGATCAGTCCTAGATCAAGCGTAAATAAGATAATTCTTCTTTTTATATCTCTTGCTTAGGGTTTCATATTTGCTTATTTTTCTTGTATCAATATTATACTTAGCATCTGTATATCATAGTTTACATAAGTTACTCTACATTAGGGTTTAATAAATATATTTTTGTTAAAATGATTTTTTGAACCCATCGATTGAACCCAACTACTTTCTCTTAGGCATATTATCATCTTATTAAGAAGGCTGAAATTTATCCACCCTTTACTAATGAAGACCTTTGTGATATCAATACTCATCTTGTTGAACATACAAAATATATAGATATGATTTTATTCGTTGCTCATGAGGAGGCCAAAAATTTAGCTTAGATTAACCCTCATCCCTCTAATATTTCTTCTATTCCTATTATAACACAACCTCCTCCTTCTACCCTTCCACCTACTTCTACTATTCTTGTGTTTGTTCCTACTCCCACCAACCACTTCACTCCACCTCTTATTTATCACACTCGGCGGATCTCTTATTCTAATACACAAGACCTAACTTCTCTCTATCAATATTTTTAAGCTCAAATCCATCAACTTTAGTAAGATACGTCACACTTCTCTCCATCTCTATATTCATCTTTACTTCTTTACACTCCTTTTGTACCCATCATTTTTGCATATCCACATCCTCTAAACTTAGTCACCCTTAAGTTTCTCACCTTCAATGGCCATGGTGACCCTCAAGAGAATCTCAAATATTTTCATGTGGCATGTCTCGATTACAAGGATGATCACACATTACTAGACAAATTATTTCCTAAGAGTCTTCAAGATTACGTACGCTTTGGTTTTACAATCTACTTGTTTATTTGGCAACTTCTTTTACGCACTTAGGCGATGTTTTTCTCACTCATTTTTCAATAAATATCGGCACCAAGATATATTATGCTCAACTCTCTTAAAATAAACAAATATCTAATGAAAATCTACCTAACTATGTATTACATTACAAGAACAATCTAGCTAAGATGACTAATGTGCTTGTTGACTCGGAACTACGAGATCTATTTGTTCAAATCCTCTTACCACCACTACAGGAGAGTGTTATCTTTGAGACCTATCCTTCATTTGATCAATTATTCTATATGATTAAAATGAATGAAGTCAAACTTCTATCTATGGGGAAAATCAAATATCATGATACTTCTTCACCATCTTCTAATAGGTTTCAATATAAGTCAACATTCAAGACATATCCTAAGCCTATTGAAGCAAAGGAAACTATCAATGTTGTCTCTTCTCCTGAAAATATTCAATGGAAACCTCCAAAGAATACTTTCACTAAATTGCCATATGTGCCTCTATTTCTATTGACTCAACTCCTTGAAAGAAATCTGACCACTCTTCCACCACCAGTCAATCTTGATCCATCTCACCCTCGTGGCCTCAATTATGATGAAAATACTAAATGTGACTATCATCAATGCATTATGATGAGTGTCATCAATGCTCGTACTTTAATTAAGTTATTATGTCAATCCAGGGTGGTGTCCATGGCTGTTTACAACAAAAGGAATAGTAGGAACGCATGCTTAACACAAGTTTTAATAATAAAAACTATAAATTAACAAAATGATCGTGATTACAAAATTAAATTCATGAAATCAAATACTAGAATTGAAAGCTTGATTGGGAAATTCACTAAAGCGTTAATAATGGAAACTGAATTCCATTCAAGAACGTAATAAACTATGAAAATGCAACTCATAAAGAACACAGAAAGGAAATAATTGTGAATCCCCTTCTCGGTGGGTAGGAGTGGCCCTTGCTCCTGCCCTTCGATCAGGATTTGAACTGAAACTCATGAAACTAAAATTCTTCCTAAATTTTCTATCTTTATTGAATCGGAAATATGCTTGTACAATTGAAATATTGAACACCTAAGTCTAATTACATCATCTCTTTTATACTAGAGAAGTCCTAGCCTCTCTAGGAGATCTAGTTATTCCTATGACTATGTCTAACCTTAACTGACTATTTAACTAAACAATGCCCTCTATTTTTGGCAATACATTAATGATGAGAGAAGTTCATAAAGTGTTTGAACTTGAAATACTCTTGATAAATGAATAGAGAATTCTTGATTGACTCCTTGGAAGGATTCAATCACCTCTAGAATATTATTCAAATCATTAGCTGATTGACAAGAATTGACCTGAAGATGAGACTTCAATTGTTGGTAATATTCATCTTCTTGTGGCTTGAATGTTTTCTGAATTAATGGTGATTATTTATGTTCATAATTTAGTGTTGTCAACTGTGATTTCATAGATATGAGTTATCTTCATGTGCACATGAGTTCCCCCAAGTTTCAAAGAAAATGGAATGTTGACCTAGATGATTTGGATTCGCTGCTTTGAGACCATTGTTAAGTGGATGAGAGTCATGCTGCCAGTGTGCATGAATTAATTCTTGCGCTCTCTATCATAACTCAACATATACTTCTTTTCAAAAATGGAGTTAATTTTTATAAACAATCTTATTCAAGCCATTTATGCAAAAGAATCAACAAGATAAAAACATCACAAGTACATGCAATAATTCATTCATAATCATAGTAAAGTATTAAATATAAAGAGTAATCATTATTCATCATGTATCATGATATCAAAATGGTATGAGTTTAAACAGGGTTTAAACGTAAAAAAATGGGGTTCATCACCTCCCCCAGACTAAGGATTTAGCAAGTCCTCCTGCTACCTAACATTGAGTTTTTCAACAATCCTAGAATAGCTATACTCGTCTGCAAAGGTTTGCCAAGTCTCATCAAAAGATGCATCAGAAAATCCAAAGTGTGTAACAACATTATCCCGCCAAATTTTATATCTACCCTCTAGTTGGTTATATATAGAATTCCACCATAGAATAGGTACAAGGACCAATGGGGGCCTATACCGCATCCAATCCATTGGTTCTTTGAGTTTCAAGATTATCTTGCAAATATCCTTATCCCTCTATAAGGACCAACATAGGTGTGTTGGTGAAACAACCTCCTTCCTCTTGTATGCATATGCAAACAACTGATACCAGACCTGGGATGCCAAGAATTTGATATTGAATGTGGGGTAACTTGTTCTTTGAAATTTCTAACATAGTTTTTTAGATATCAACATACATGTATACCAGAGCGTAGACAATACACTTGAATGAAACCGAATGGGTGTTGGTAAATCATGCCTCATTAAGAGGCCAATGGTGGACTCTAACTCCAAAAGATCACTCTTTGATCCCACCACTCTCTCTGATGTCTGAGCATCAAAATAAATGCTCTCAGCTAAACTTCCCCCATATATATATTGATTGGAATTTCAATCTTCTTTGGAAGCAAAAACTTATGAACATAGAATTCACATAGAAATTTTTTCTTAATATCATTGGTGGTAGTATATGCCACTAAAAACTAACTATCATCTTCAAATTCTATATCCAACATTTCCCTGGCTCTAGTTATTTTCCATTTGAAAAATTGTTCCTTTAAAAAAAAGGCATAAAAGTTGGAAGGGGTTCTGCAAGAGAGTACTAAATTGTAGAGCTTATTGATTATGACCTCATTTTGTTTCAACAATGTATTCTATTCCTTCATATTTTTATTCTCTTCCTCCACTTCTTTGAGCCTATAACATTACTCCATCCATTAAGCTATACCTTTCAACATAGTGATATGGGGAAAAACAAAATTGGTTTGCACAGCCTGATATTTCTTGGCCATTGATTCCTACCCTCCTCTATTTTCCTGCAACAGTGTAATAGATTTTTATTAGCTCCAAATTCGTATCCTCTAGGAATTTTATTTTCCAGATCTTTTTCTTATAAGCTCTACTATATCTAGAGAGTGGCTTCCTCATGGTGAACTATCATTTCTTTTAGATTTTGAATTTATTGGTCCTTGGAAGATAGCTGCTGGGGGAAACTAGTATCATTAGCCTCCAAAAGTGACTGTAGTTGGCCAATTCTCTCCTGAGCTAGTTGTAGCTCAAAGTGTACTTTTGATAAGGAGAGGACTTGGGGCACAATAGTATCAGGTTCTCGTAGAGAACTAGATTCTCCTTCTTCCAAATGTGCCGTACCCTTATCTTTAGTTAATGACTCTTTAGGAACAGATAGAGAGATTGGATTATGTGGAGACTCGGGGAGAGTTTGAACCAATGTTTCCATAATTTTATATGCTTCATGTTATTCTTGTGATAGTGGCTTATCAACTAGGGTTTCATGAATAACAGGGGTAGAATAGGAAGAAAAAAGGCATTTCTTGGGTCTACCAGAAGTGGATGGAGTGTGTTCCAAAATAGTCTCAAGCTTCAAGGAGTATGATTTTTGGAATTTAAGCCACTTCTTTGTCCCATGCCTCTTTTTCATAAATGCGTGTTTACAAATTAAGTGGATTAAAACATGAAATTTCAGAAATGTAGCCCCATAGCGAAATTTTTCCGTAGCAACACAAATGGACTCATAAAGGAATTTGGGCAAATTGACTTTATGATGGGGCTTGTCTATTTCATGTCGCAGATGAATGATCATTCTTAAAATTGGTCCTAGTACAATTTCATATTGGCCTTCACATGTGAAATACCTAATTAACCACTTGGCCACTTCGTCCCAAGGTTTTAGTATTCTCAATCTCTTAAACCCTTTTTCCTTTTCCTTATTGTCAATTACCAACTATAATTTCTCCTTCTTCCATACTGCAAATATCTTAATTATTTCATGATACATTGTCCTATCACTAATTGTTAACCCCTTATTAGGTATACTAGAAAAATGACTGATTATAGTGGGAGAGAAAGGAATTTATTTACCATTTATAGTGGTGTACCCCTCTTTCATGTTCCTTACAAATTCTTTAGTCATTGGGACATTGAAATCTTCATATGCCAATTTTTTTTTTAACCATCCTGCCTCCTCAAAGATTTCCATTGACTTTGTGTCTACTAAAAGATTGATAGAACTAGTGGGTTCATGTCATAGTCTTGGCCCCATACTAGATTTGAGTAGGTTAATAAAATACATAAAGGCATAAAACTGATAATGCAAAAGTATCGGGGTAATAGTGCAAGAAACTGATGGCACATGATTGAAAGTGATTAATTTGGAAGGCATATTTCTAACAAACTTAACATGTAGGGTATATAACCAAATTTGGAAAGTGGTGCTAAAATCCTAAGGTGATGAAGGGAGTAATGGGATGCATGCGAGAATTATGGGAAGTAATGGTTTGTATATTTGATTTGGATTGTGGGAGCATGTGAAGTGACTTGGGAAATGAGGGGTAGTCAATAAACACGATGGTAACAATTAATAACTTTAAATTTAAATCTTTCCTACTTTTAGAAGTAATCAATTACGCATACCTTGATATTTATACTTGTCGAATCTCCATCGATATTCCCATGTCGATGTCATGTTCCATGCATGTGTCATATTTCCTTTTTATTTTGTTGATCAAATTCAGGAGAGAAGACTGACATTACTAGTTTTTGATCCTCTACATTATTATTATTATGATTGTTTTTATGAACTTTTGGCCACCATTTTTGGTTTTCAACCAATACTCCGGAGGGAGATGGTTTCCATTTCTAGTTTTCAACCATCCCCTCTTATTTTTAGCAAGTGGGTGACCAGGTCTAGATTGTGATAGGAAAAGAGCCTTTGCCGACACAATGAAGATCTGAGTCTTATTTAATTGCTCTTTGAAAATATTTTCAATATTCTAGTTTATGGTACAACCTCAGTCTGTGCCCATTAACCAACATTAGCTTCCTTTTAACATCAATTGTAACTAATTGGACTATCCCATTATTGAACACTTCTACAATTTATTACGGGCCCATCCACCTCACACGTAGTTTTACTTTGAAGTCTTTATACTTTGAATCAAACAGTAATGCCCAGTTTCCTTTCTAAAATTTTCTAGGCTTTATCTGTTTGTCATGCAAAATTTTCCTATGTTGTTGGATGATATCAGTATGGTGTAGTTCCTAAATCCTGATTTGATCTAGTTCATTTAACTTAACAATTCTTTCTTGTTGTGCTTCTATCAATTCAATTCCCATCTCAGATGTTGTCTTTAACATTTGGATCTCAAAATCTATGGGCAATATTGGTTTCTTACCATAGACTAATTCATATGTTGTAAACTTGATTGTTGTTTTCTATGTGGTGTAGTAAGCCCACATCGCTTATGGTAGTTTCTGAGCCCAATTATTTATTGAGATGTCTATAGTTTTCGTGAGTATGTTTTCCAATTCTCTGTTGGTCACTTCTACTTGTCCATTTGATTATGGGTGATAGGGGGATGACTTCTTGTGCCTCAACTGATATGTCTCCACAAAAGAGCTGGTTACTCCTGACATGAAATATGGCCCTTGGTCTGAAACGCTTGATCTTGGTTCTCCAAACCTTTAAAAGATACACTCATAGAGAAATTTTGCAACCTTCTCATCTCTTGCATGTGGCAGTGCCTACACTTCAGCCCATTTAGTCACATAGTCAATACAAACCAAGATGTATTTCTTACCTTGGGAGGCTGGGTGAAACGGCCCAATGAAATCTAGTCCCCATTTCTCAAATGGTTCTACAAAAATTTTTTGTTGGAGGGGAATTGTCAATGTAAATGTTGGTTTCTGTTGGGAATATGGGACTGCGGAATAGTGTTATGATTTAATAACAAAAAAAATCATGCACACATGATCTAAACAATTCCCCACAAAATCTACATCAGTATAAGTATAAACTAGAATAATCCAAATCACACAAAATTACACACACATAACAAGCATGTACCGTGGTTCACCCAATGTGGGCTACGTCCACCAAAGATAGAGATATCCATATATATATATAACAAGAGATTACAAACCAACTCTTCTACACAAGAGTACATGTATCTCTACAAGAGTATCTCCTCTTGCCAAATCTCCAACTGGATGTGCCTAAGTACACTAAATCGTGCCTCCATACCACCACTTGTGTCTCTTCCAGATCTCTAACCAGATCCACCTGAGTGCACTACAACTGTGCCTCTCAAATATAACCAAATCTCACATACCTGAAGCTACCCTGCATCTACCACTGTGGAGCCAAGCTCTCACTGTATTATGAATCTACAAACAAGACCTCTAGAAAGATCTACAAATGTGCAACCCTAACCATGCACCAAGAAGTAGTTCTCTCCTCCATCACTGCAACAAATTGAAAACATGAAGACAACTTCCTCTACCATGCTAGATTTCTATGGATCAACAATATAACACGATCTAATGGATCTGCAATACAAGATCTCACAACAACCCGTGGATCTAACAATAAGAAACCCTAAGTGCTTTGCATACTATGCAAGCCATTACATGTGACTAAAAAATACAAAGGAAATATAGTAGAAGATAATACCATCTTCTCACCAACAGTGTACCTACACTTTCCTTTTGTTCAAATTCTCTCCATGAAAGCTCTTGTCTTCATGTAATCTATTTTTTCTTCTTCTTCTTCATCCTTTCAACCAAGGATTATGCTCTTCTTCTCATCAACTCATCGAACTCTATCTAACCCTACTTTTCTAGCTTATATAAGCTTAGAAAAACTTAGGTAAACTTAGCGATGAAATTATATCCAATAGATTTGTTTTTTAAAAAAACAATATTGAAACCCGTGACTTAAAAATAAAGTGCTTCGCACAGGTAACCGGTGTAGGTTAGACCTAACCACGGCTGATTCCACCTTTTCCTGACCAACGTCGGTGCCACTATAACCGATGTCGATTACTATATTTCTAGTCACTTTCCACTGCATGCTAACTGTGAAGCAATCTAGCTCCACAACCTAACAATCTCTCACTTGGAGATAAATTGCTGAACCTCTGTACTTGTACCTATACATCACTCTCCTCAACACACCATGAAGACCATATATTCTTTCCTTCAATAGTTGTCTCAAAGAAAAATAAAACAAGGAAGATCAAACCATCTTCTCAAACCAAGAAGATAAAACCATGACTCACCAAACCTACACAAAGCTACAACTGATTCGTGACACCAAGCCTCAGGATCCTACTGAATCATAACACCATACCTGTTGTTGGTATTAGAAAAATAAGCTAACCTAGCTCCTCATGTAACAAGCCATCATGACTAACACACTTACAAGAGCTCCCACTCAAACTTAAGTTTTGAGCCTCAATTACATCCGTAGTCATACCTGTAAAACCAACCATGTTCTCCATCCATCTATCCATGTCTCCTTGTAACCACCAATGCAACTAACCAAGACAATTCAAACTAGAATATGCAAAAGTAAAACAAGATCCTAGGTAAAGACAACCCAAATGAGTTCTACTTGCAACAGTGGGTGATCAATCCACAAACCTGCATAAGTCAAAGAATCCAAACACTGAAATCTGTAAATCTAACCCTGCATAAACAACTATGAAGTCCAAGAAAATCATTTGTAGATAACATCTATCAAGGAGTAACATAGTAATCAAGAGGAAATACAAACATCCCCTACTCATGCTCAAAGCATCCATATGCAAATCAAACATCTACATCATCATAGACTCACAAAACTGAATCAATCCAACATGTACAAACTCACCATGTACATCCATCCATATCACCAGCTCTCTAGAAGCTCTAAGTCTACCACTGACTAACTCCAAAGCTGAATATGAATCTTGTGCTCATCAATGTCAATAACAAACATCCATACTAAACCATGCCACTAATACCAAGTGCAAATACCAGCAAACATGTCATCGACATACTTTGCAAAAACCAACGAAGATGAAGGCAAAAAACAAGGGCACCATCTAAAAATGGTAAATAAACATTGTTGTCAAACCTGTGACCAAACCGACCACAGTTTCCCCTAACTGACCACAGTTACCAGATGACCGACCACGGATAACCTTAACTGACACCAGTCTCTGTAACAGTCATATTTTCTCTTTTTTCACCCTTCAAACTCTGAAAATTGCTCTATCATCTAAAACCAGTAGAATCTACCATCAATTATCATCCCTAAGGAAAATATAGGCACCACAAAATAAACTAGAAGTGACATCACAAAAAAATAAACTCAAAATAACTACAAATCCATGACTTCCCTCTAAAACCAACTTGTGCCTCCTACCACTCTGAATAGTTGCAATCTCTCATTCTGCATGTGCATCATGTATCCAATCATGCAGTGCTAACAACCATGGCTTGCTCCCACTGAGCACGAAATCCCCAGCATTGTCTCTAACACCAAGCTCAAAAGCTAATATGTCAGTGAGAAATAAAACTAGATGAAAGAACTATAAAATTGATTCCCTTTCTTCTCTGAGAATACTTCTACATCACAGAAGTTTGGAATTCTTATGAAGTAGGTGAATCACCTTCTTTCCATCCGTATGTACTCAACATCTCTCGTTACCTGCAACTATGTCTAACCATGACTTTTCATTGAGGATATCATCCTTATACTAGAAACCCTTGTCCTCAAGATTCCACACAACTGGAAAATAAAATTCAACAACACCAAGAAACCATGGTGTAAATTTGTGCACACAATCCAAACATAATATCAGTTGCTCCAAACAAAAGAAGTAAAACATGAACCATAAAGAGATACCTGACTCAAAGTCTCAATGGACTAACTGAGCCAACTCCATCCTCTTTCTGATCCAAACCATGAAGTGATCTACATCATCTCTGCCATGTACACTCTATGCAAGAACGCGATCCTCCAAACTAGGAAAAAGAACCATCTACCCTCTCTTGCTGTAAAAAACCATGTATAGATAAGTTCCACAAAGACCAACCACAGTCATCACCTAACATACCATGGTTAGCTGACCAGTATCAGTTCCTCTGTGACTAACCTCGGTTCTCAAATTTATGTCAATGCTACTAGAACAAACCCAACGCCACACAATTTGGCATAGCACACCACACCAGGTGCCTACTTCGACTAAATCTGATAGTTGAGCTGAGCCAGTCATTTCAAGAAGCATCCAAATCTCATACAAAAATAATACAAAAAATCTGTGTAATAAATTGCATCAAGATGAAATACATCACCTTGTCAGCACCAAGATACTCAACTGCATCTTTAACTAAAGTACATGCTTCTCTGATTAAAGCCCCGTCTTTGTTCTGTGCCACTACCTCTCTACCAAATCTCATTCATCTAATTGCACCAAGAATGCATACATGTTGCTTTTCTCTGTCTAGATCTACAATCCAAAACCATGCATGTGTAATTAAACCATACACTCATCAAACAAGATACATTCCATGCATCTCTTCACTTCTTTAGATTTGTGATTTTCTATTTATAACCAGGATGCTTAGTAATTGACCACGGTCACCTTGTAACCAACCACGATCCTCAATAACCGACCACAGTCTCACCTTTCCAAGCTGGTTGCCACTTAATCAATGCCGGTCACTATGTTCTCTAGCAACCTTACACTTCCAGCTCCCACTTGAGATTCAATATCTTCCTGTGATTTTCACATCAGGAAAAATAAACCCTGCTCTCATACATGTTAGTAATAACTACTAACAAAACCATGAAGCAAACCCTTACTCTGAAAACTAAAGCCATCACTTTGATACCAGTTGTTGGGAATACGAGACTGCGGAATAGTGCTATGATTTAATAACAAACAAAATCATGCACACATGATCTAAAAAATTCCCCAAAAAATCTACATAAGTGGAAGTATAAACTAGAATAATCCAAATCACACAAAAGTACAAGCAAGATAACAAGCGTGTACTGTGGTTCACCCAATGTGGGCTACGTCCACCAAAGATAGAGATCTCATGTATATATATATATAATATAAAAAGATATTATAAAGTGTCCAATAAGATATATTACAAACCCACTCTTCTGCACAAGAGTACATGTATCTCTACAAGAGTATCTCCTCCTCCCAGATCTCCAACCAGATCTATCTGAGTACACTAAACCATGCCTCCATACCACAACTTGTGTCTCCTCTCTAACCGGATCTACCTGAGTGCACTACAACCGTGCCTCTCAAACATAACCAGATCTCACATACCTAAAGCTACCCTACATCTACCATTGTGTAGCCAAGCTCTCACTGTATTGTGAATATGTAAACAATACCTCTAGAAATATCTACCAATTTGCAACCCTAACCATGCACCAAGAAGTAAGTCTCTCCTCCATAACTGCAACAAACTGCAAACATGAAGACAAATTCCTCTACCATGCTAGATTCCTATGGACTCAACCATATAACATGATCTCATGGATCTACAATATAAGATCTCAAAATATGTGGATCTACAAGAATGAGCAATAACAAGATCTCACAACAACCTATGGATCCAAAAAGAAGAAACCCTAAGTGCTTTGCATACTATGCAAGCCATTACATGAGACTAAACAATACAAAGGAAATACAATAGAAAATAATACCATCTTCTCACCAAAATTGTACCTACACTTTCCTTATGCTAAGCTTCTCTCCATGAAATCTCTTGTCTTCATGTAATCTGTGATTTCTTCTTCTTCATCCTTTCAACCAAGGATTATCCTCTTCTTCTCATCAACTCATCTAACTCTCTCTAACCCTAGTTTTCTAGCTTATATAAGCTTAGAGAAACTTAAGGCAACTTAGCCATGAAATTACATCCAATAGATTTACTTTAAAACAAAAACAACATTAAAACCCATGACTTAAAAATAAAGTCCTTTGCACAGGTAACCGACGCCGATTAGACCTAACCGTGGCCGGTTCCTCCTTTTCCTGACTGACGTCAGTCCCACTGTAACTGATGTTGATTACTGTATTTCTAGTCACTTTCCATTACATGCTAATTGTGAAGCAATCTAGCTCCACAACCTAATAGTTTCCCCATTCTATGGAATTGATCACACCTCCATACATACTTCTTGACATACCTAAACAAGGAATACCAATAGTAACTAACTCCAAGAATTGTGTGGATGGTTCTTTGCACTGAATAGTGTCCTCTAGATGGTTCATCATGGCATGCTATAAGTATATCAAATACTTAATTTTCAGCTACACACCCATGTAAGACATGATCAGGACCACATTTGAAAAGGATTCCATTCAACCAAGTATACATTAAACACTCTGTTTAATTAATTTCTTCCTTTTTTTAGTGTGAAAAAGTTTGGAAACTTCCCCGTGGCTAAGTAATTAGCCATGTCTTGCATACCAAGGAGAGGTAGTGGAAAGTGCAAACAAATGCTCATCTGGAAAGTCATCATTGACTTGTTCATCTTCCTCTGAATTGGTAAGCCTGGAAAGAAATTCAGCTACAACGTTGGACTTCCCTAGTTTGTCAATGATTTTGAGATTGATCTCCTATAGTAACAATAACCACCTAACAATCCTGCCATGAACTAAAGGTTTATTCATTAGATATTTATTTAATGGAAGAGTGGTCAGTATGTAAAATCACTTCATATCCTGTAATATAATGTCTAAACTTGTTGATTGCATATACTACTATAAATTCTATCTCAGTTTTGTGTAATTCCTCTCAGCAGTAGAAATATTTTTACTGATATAGTAAATTATATGCATGGGTTTTCCCTCCTCTTTATGTCCCAAGACAACACCTACTGCTTCATTTGAGGCATTTGTTTGGATATGGAAGGGAAAATTCCAGTTAGGACCTCTCAAAACTAGTGTACTTATCATTTTGTCATTAATTGCATCAAAAGCTTGTTGGTATGCTTCACTCCATTCAAACTCAGAATACTTAGTTAGAAGAGAAAATAATGGAGAAGAAATTTTACTAAAATCTGAAATGAACCACATGGTAGTAACCAACATGACCTATAAAAATTCTTACCTTGGTTTGATTGGTGGGTGATGGAAATTTTACATTGATTCTCACCTTATCCGGGTCAACCTTAGTTCCTTCAATTGAAACATGATTACCTAAAACAATACCTTGTTCCATGATAAACATTTCTCATGATTCAGGGATAGCTAATGTTTTTCATAGTGAACAAGAAATTTTTCTAGATTATTGACTAATTCTTGAAATGTTTCCCCATAGCCCATAAAATCATCCATATAGATTTCTACAAAATCATGGGCGAGATCAGAAAATATTGCCGACACGACTCTTTAGAAAGTGGTAGGGGAATTAAATAACCCAAAAGATATCACTCTGTAAGAAAATTTCCCCCAAGGACAAGCGAATGTTGTCTTATCTTGGTCTTTAGGAGTCACTGTTATCTGATTGTATCCACTAAATCCATCAAGAAATGAAAAGTATCTTTTACCAAAAAAATTATCTAAGACCTGATCAATAAAAGGAAATGGAAAGTAATCCCTATGATTGGCTTTGTTCAATTACTCTATAGTCCATGCAAACTCTCCATTTTCCATTCTTTTTGGGCACTATAACCAAAGGGGAAACCCACTAACTATCTGATATTGGGTAAATAAATCCTACATTCAAAATCTTTTCAATCTTAATTTTAAAAATGTCTCTAAGAGTTGGGTTTATCCTTCTTTGAGGTTACCTAACTGGTCTTGGCTTTATGGTGTAGATGTGGTGGGTACAAATACTAGGATGTATACCTTTCATATCAATGTACTCCCAAACAAAGGCTTAGGGTGTGAGAGTAGTAGAAGTTTGAACAATGTATTTTCCTCTTGATTGGTAAATCAAATTGTTTATTGTCAATGTCTTTCCCAAAGAACAGGAAAGTGTTTTGTGTCATGGATGAATTGAATTTACCATAGGATAATTTATCAAAAGTGTTTTTAATGGAAATTTATGTGGAATCAATCCATGCATAGAGGTTATTGTTTTAGAATTTGCACTCTTGCAGATTTAGAGTTCTTACACGAAAGGTACAAATACTAGGCATGTTATCTTCATAGATATGAAATCATTCCTTGAAGAATCTCAGTAAGCATGTGCGTAGGACTAGTCTACAAGAAGATCTACATGAGTTTTGCAAGACTTGAACTGAAACTATGTGAAAGACTGAGGTGCACTGGGACTTAGATATATGTACAACACTAGTCTCATGGTAGTCACATTCGAATCTGATTTGAACAAGGAGTTCTTGACATGCTGACCAAACGTAGACCATGAGAGGAGATGAGTATCTTCATAATCAAAATGCCTTAGAACATTGTTACATTTGATCTATAGCAAATGGTTTGGCTGCAGGTATAATGAAAATTACTTTGAATTTTGACCAAGGTTAAGAATTTTATTTCCAGTCCTGTAACCACAATTCTCGTGCAGTAGGAAAGCTCACCAAGGGTAGTTCTCAAAGATTATTGGTAACCAATTTCTATTCTTGTGAATTTTTATATCATGAAGTGGAAAGGTCATAGTCCTATCTATTCATAGGAGTTGAACTATGTCAAATGTTGCAACTAAAGGTAGTTGGTGGACATGACTGATCTGAGTCTAACATCTTCAAAGATAAACATATGTGTGCATTTTAGAAGTTAGAGTCAACCATGTGGATAGAATGCTTTATCAGATGCTTATTCCTTCTCCTAAATTAATGTGGATGTTAGGAATCTACATTTCCTTGAAGCATTACAATGCGGACTTTTTTAGGATCATGCAAAAAATTAGAAGGAAGATTATTTGGCTGGTGGAAAGAGAATTCAAATTTTCCCATTTCTGGACATTCTTCTTCCTCCTTTCATTCTTTCTAATATACTTGAAACAGAGCTCTAATTGTTTTAATAGTTCAGGGATATTTTGGGAATATGAATGCATAATTCCAATGGACAAGTATTCCTCAATGCCTTGGCTTGAATTCTGATGCATATTTGTATGATTTCAGGTAACCACTATATCATTTTGTTTCTGTGAACATAGATCTTTCAATAATAAAATCTTTAGTTTTGTGGATTTCTTCAAGTAGTACTTGGCCTACGTTTTATTAGCACTTGCATTTGCGGTCAGAAATCTCATTCAATAATGCAGAGTGTGTTGTATGTAACCTTTGTTGAATGCATAACCACTTGTTCATTATGCATCAAGAAAATGGGACTTTGGATGTGGTTTCTACGCTTCTATGGATTTCATTCGGCCCTCTTCTTACATCTTAGTGTTTCTTCCATTTTCTTAGATTGTTTCTTTAAAGTGTTGACGAAATAGATAGGGTATTTTAGGAGGAATACCTGTTCAAATCTCAGGTTTATGGGTTGTATGCACATGTCTGAATTGTTGAATCCACAGCCGTGAGAGCTTCCTTTTGGCTAGGAGGAACTAGATGTAATGAAAACAAGACCACCAGAATTAGTTAAACAATATGGGCAGTGAACTACCTAGGTAAGCTAGATCCTGGAAGTATGATACTTCCTAGATTCCATTCCACTATTTTAAACAATTCATGTTGTAAACAAAGTAAATCCTATTGTCTATTTTAAAATGATTTAGGTATCTGACTTAAAACACAATTGGAAAATAGATCTAATCTAACGTCTAAGCTATGAATAGACAAATCCAATAGGTCAAATGTTATCTTTAGTTCATGGGTTCTTCATTTCTGATAAAGGTCTCGGGTAGGTCACAGGTGAGTAAGGTTTTGAGGTAAAATTAAAGAACCTAGCGTAGGTCTCAAGTTCAGGACTCAATGTAGGCAAACACCCATGTCATGGTAGTCACATCAGGAATGATGATTTGAGTGTTCTTGGATTACTACCGGTGCAAGTTACAGATGAGATGGATATGTCACAGAATCATCAGAGTCTCCTTTGTGACACATTGGATTTTCTTAGTCAGGATGGTTTGGCTACAGAGTATAATGACAATTTTTTGAATTTGAATGGGTGATACCGAGGTGGGAATGTTGGTAGTCAATAAGGAGCAATAAAACTGGATGAGCTAACCAATGAGATGATGGAATAACCCAAGATTATGATGTTGTACTTACTTGGATTCTCATTCTAAATGTCTGTATGTGAGGGATGAGGTCTGCCATGATGGGGTTTGAAGGTTCAAGTGATCACCACTGAAAACATCTTCTGCATGGGCTTGCATTTACACTCTGGTCTTTGCCCTTTGCATAGATCTATATGGTCTGGGATGGCTGTGTTCAGGAGAAGATGCTCAATGTCCTTCCTTGTTTGTGAGTCATTGTTTACTGGAATTGGCTCTCTAAATCAATGCGTTATCTTCTGAATGTGTTCCCTATGTCAAACTTTAACAATGGGACTTCCAGGATCTCCATACCTTGAGAAGGAGGATTATTTCCTTCTAAAAGGGGTAAGCAATGTTCCCATCAACGTGGCGATGGTCTAGGGGTAACCGACGTCTTCAAGGTGGGATCTTCCTGGAGTCTTTAAACTAAACTAGGGAGATCCTTTTTATTTCCTTGGATCTCGTGTTAAGAGCTTCAGCAGGGGAATGCCAATACTTAGCTTCCTGTGAATCCTTGGAATGTAGTTTAGAGGGCTTTTAGGAGCTATAGTATTTTTAGGGTTTGGGTAAGTCTTAGTTGTTATGGGAACTTGTAAGAATAGGTCTTAGGTTGAGTTAGCTTATTGAGGTAGTACTAAGTGAACTTTCTGTGGTTCTTATTATTTAAATAGGATATCTCCTCAATAATATAGTGAGGATAAGGTTTTAATTAACCTTAATCCTAAATGCAACATTATGTTCTTGCAATCATGGCTAGGTAAATGTACTATAGGGTGCTTCTATGTTGAGGGACAAAAGGGGAGTATGACCTAGATTTATCTACCTTACATTCTTAGGATTGGCCACCAGTTTGTGCAAGTATTTGTGGCTAGGCAGGTTGATCAAATTAGGTAGCATTACTAGGTTTAACCAACATGGCTTGTTGACCTTGTGATCTCCTTTGATTATAATATTGTTTTCTAGAATCCTTGAGGTGCATTCCATTGTTGTTGTTACTATTGTTGATATGGTGGAATGT
Source organism: Taxus chinensis (assembly GCA_019776745.2). Lineage (NCBI taxonomy): Eukaryota > Viridiplantae > Streptophyta > Pinopsida > Cupressales > Taxaceae > Taxus > Taxus chinensis. Next base: position 342,693 of record JAHRHJ020000987.1, read on the forward strand.
TTTGAGGTGGAGCCCAAGTTTTTTGATAATAAGTTGGTGGGGCATACTGTGGGCTCCATTCTTGTGGGGCTTATTGAACCCAAGGTGGCATGGGTATGGCCATGGTGCATTCCATTGATTTGGATTCCATTGTGTTCTTCGGATGTAGGGCTCATTTTGGTTGGCTTGAAATTTTCCTCCTTGCCTCTGAGCCATATAGTTCAGCTCAGCCTCCTCTTGGTTGCTCTGTTTTAAATGATTCTTTAGCAAGGGAAGCAGTCCACATTGATCTGTGGCATGCTTAAGTTCACATAGAAGGCAAAAGTATCTATCTTATCCAAAGGACATCCTTAAGTCCATGTTTAGCTCTACATCTTGGGTAGTAAATGAACAAGGGATCTGTGTTTCTAGCCTTTTCTCTATCCATAGTAGTGTTGAGTTGAATTAAGAGAATAATTTTTAGGTTTTCAATTTCTTCTCTTAATTTAGATAGATCACCATTAGCCATTTTGCCTTCTTGCTTCCTTAAATTAAGGTGATTTCTTGAGTAATTTTGATAGAGATTGATTATGTCTTTAAACTCCAACTTGTTCATATCTCCCTTTCCAACTAAGTTGAATGCTTCATGTGTATTTTCATCCAATACCTTCAGAAATAAAGTCTTAAGTAGGTTAATATCCAAACCAGTTCCACACCTTCTGTGTAGGAAAGAGGAAACGATCCAGATGGTATCCTCTACACTTTCATCTTCCCTTCTTTTGAGTCCTGGAAGAGCTCTTCTTTCCTATCCCTCTGACTCTACAGTAATTATGGTACTTGTCTAGGGAGTCTTGTTCTATTTCTTGCTATTTATGAATGGTATTTGGGCCTCAAACCTATAAACCACCTCATAGTTGCATCTTTTAGAGTAGAGGGAAATGGTTTAAGCTTTTTGGTGATCACAAGTGTAGGCATGTGTTTGACATAAAACTTTAAACTCAAAAAGGAACTGATAAAGGTCCTTCTGAAACTAATCCCCTAAAAGTTGGAAGAATTGATGGGGAAATATTTTTCATAAGAACCTCTTCATTAGGATCCAATTCAATAGGGTAGGTAAATGTTCTTCCTACACAGAGGATTTCCATTTTTTGCACCATTGGGATTATGTACTTCATCAACCATTCTTCCTTGGTCAACAAGTTGCCCCATAGGCTGATCTCGAGGGGGTTTTTAAGGATTTAGTCTAATAAATCTACCTCTATGGTCTCTAGGTCTAAACATACAATCCTATCTTACTGAGAATGGTTCCCTAACTATTAGTACTGAACTTAATTGTGTGTGTTCCACATACTCAAACTCATAGGATTCTCATCTGTCACTAGAAGGTCTATCTGATCTTTGTAAAAGAAAGATTTATGGAAATGAGATTTCTGAATGGAAACTTGCACTAGCCAAACAAGAAGTACCTTTAGCTAGCACCTTAACCTTTGATAACACCTTATTCCCCAACAATGATGCCAAAAAGTGATGAGTTTCATCAATTATTGTGCTTTAATTAAGTTATTCTATCAATCCAGGGCAGGTGTAAATGGCTGTTTGCAACAAAGGGAACGGTAGGAATGCAGGCTCAACACAAATTTAACAATAAAAGCTATAAACTAACGAACTGATCGTGGTTACAAAATGAAATGCTTGAAATGAGATACTGAGAATTAAAATCTTGAATGCAAAATTCACTAAAGCATTAATATTGGAAACTAAATTTCATTCAGGAATGCGTAATTAATTGTAAAATTGCAACTCATAAAGAATACAGAAAGTAAATAATTGTGAATCCCCTTTTTCGTTGGGTAGGAGTGGCCCTTGCTCCTGCCCTTCGATCGGGATTTGAACTGAAACTCACACAACTGAACTTTCTCCTGAATCCCTGATCTTTATTAAATTGGAAAATGTGCTTGTACAATAAAAAGATGGAACTCTTAAGCCTGATTACATCATCTCTTTTATATAAGATAAGTCTTAGTCTCTCTAGGAGATCTAGTAATTTCAATGACTACGTCTAACCTTAACTAACTGTTCTAACTAAACAATGCTAACTATTTTTGGCAATACATTACTGACGGGAGTTGTTCAAAAAGTTATTGAACTTGAAATATTCTCGACTGCTGAAAATAGAATTTGTGATTTACTCCATGGAAGGATTTAATCACCTCTAGAAGATTCTCCATATCGTTAACAGATTGAAGAGAATTGAACTGAAGATGCGTCTCCAACTGTTGGTCATATTTCATCTCCTTGTGTTGCTTGAATGGATGTCTGAATTAATGGCAATGATTCATGTTCAGGGTGTAGTGTTGACCAACTGTGACTTCAGGGATATCTGAGCTGCATGCACACGTGAGTTTCCCCAAATTTTGAAGAAGTCTGGACTAGTGAGTTAGATGATCTAGAGGCACTGCTTTGAGACCCTTGTTAAGCAGATGAGAGTCCTATGCTAATAACACATCAAATAGAGTCATGCGATCCAGTGTCATGAATTAAGTCCTACGCTTTTTATGACAACTCAACATATACTTCTTTCTAGAAATGAAGTTAATGTTCATCAACAATGTTATTCAAGCCATTTATGCAAAATAATCAATAAGATAAAATAATCACAAGTATAACGCAATAATTTCTTCATAATAATAGTAAAGTATTAAATATAAATAGTAATCATTTTTATCATGTATCATGATATCAAAATGGAATGATTTTAAACAAGGATTAACCATAAAAAAATGGGTTTAATAAAATCGGGCACTCCACCAATCATTGTTTCAAATTCAGACATCTCGTACAAGATCTTATTAACAATAATTCACTTGGGATCCCTAAGCCCTCTTCTTCTAAACTAGTTAATGATAAAAAAAATTAAAAATATTTAATGACCCTTTTACTAAGCATGAAACACAAGCTTATAAATCTTATTCTAACCATACATATCACGTTGTGCGCCCTCCTTCATGGGCCCCCCTTGATTTTCTTTTCACTTCTACTCATGCATCACCACCAACCATTACATTCTCATATCAATATTATCATGCTACATTCTATTATGATTCATTCCACATTAATGCTTCTATTGGTTCATATATTGTTAACAAATCTATGATCTATCCAATGGATCCTATCAATTTATGCTCTATTGTACTTCTTATGGCTATCAAATGTCCAATATCTGCTATCACATATCCAGTTCCTAATTATTTTGACTACATCATACTGCCCATTACAATTTGGCCTCTTGCCTTGCTTGTGTCATTCACTGTGGCATCTTCAACCGAATTTTGTGACATGTTCTTAGGTATCTATTACCCAATTTTGTATCCCTTGCAAAATTCAAGCAACTTGCACAAGTTATAGAATTGGAGGATATTCAGAAGCAATTTTGAAGGAAACGCAAAATCTCAGAGCACGCCGTGGATAAAATAGCATCACCGTGGAATATTTACAACTATATTATTTCATGGATCTTCCATTTTTACTATCTGGATGCCGACGGTATCCACGTATCCCTTCAACGCATTTTCAGGAAAGCAAAAAGAATCAGGAGCCTTCTAACAATGAGAATTGACCACATGGCTAAAGCATGACAAGGCACCCAAATGGGCTGAAAAAGTCAAGATAAAGGAGAAAATCATGCAAGCCCTCCACAATGTTTCCCAGGCACAAATTAAAAAGAAGGAAGTTCCGTAGAATGAAGAAATGGCTTTGTGGTTGGATTTTCAAAGTCATGCTAATATAGACATTGTCCTAGGCTGAGGCAACAATACAAGGTAGGTGGAGGGTAATAGGGAAGTAAGTCATGTCATTTGGATAGGTCATTAAATATTTTAAAGAGCCATGGGATACCGTGATACAAAGGAATGATCCGTGGAGTGTTTAAAAAAATTGTGTAAGACTGGATGAACAAACCATGCAACACAACAAAATGATGACCCTTTGCGGAAATCAGAAATCAATTGGATACTTTGATTTAACTATCAAATATTTGAAAATTCAATCAGATTTTGTTGTTCTCTACACAATCAAACCTGATTTCATGAGTCAAATTAAGGCAAGGAGATAAGAGTCAAGAAAACTTCTCCAACACGCCAAAAGGTGCAGTTTCAGGCAACACAAATACCAACATTAAATGTAGTATGGGTGCTTAATAGAAAATGGTGTGTAACAATGGATGGTTTGGATTGGTTGAAGAATTTGAATTCCCTCTATGTTCTCCTCTTCCTCCCTTCAACGATCTTCTATATATTGTAGAGTAATACTCATTTGTAAGGGGGATACTTTTAGAATTTGGGCATCTTGTAACATAAGGCTCTTCTCTTATGTTATGTGTATATCCTAGGGGGTTGCATGCCTTGGATTTTGATTTAGAAAATTCTCACATCTTCCTCTCACGATTGTAATATTTCGTGTACATTTTCAAGCAATAAAATTTAAATCTTGTGTCTCGTTCTACTCTTGTTTATTTTTATTGCTCTTCTTTCTTTCCTTTCATTCATAGATGTGTTGAATGTTTTATTTCCTAAATATTTATATATTGTGCATTGTGAAAGTGGATTATGGAAGTGATTTTGATTTGTGCTTGATATTAAACCCTCTTCATTATCACTTCCTTCCCTTTCCTCTTATCTGAATATATTCATCCCCTTATTTTTTGGTGCTATCGCCACTTTAGATTAGGTTTATGTTTTATGCATCTCTTCATCACCCTGGTCACTTGTAAAGTTAGAGTAGAGATAAATAGTTTAATTTCAATTCTTAGGAGTAGTTTAGCATTAGGAGTAAGTAGAGGAAGCCAAACTTCTTCAGAGGTCTATCTCAGTTCAAGTCCCACAACTTGGAGATAGTCCCATGTTGTCTCAAATCCTGAATTATCTATGATTCATGCTCGGGTGTACATTTGTGCTCTAACAGTATCCCTTGGCTCTACGTCACTCAATATATTCCTTCCATGAATCATTTTTATCTCAAGTTCATACATAGTAAACAAGTTTTCACTCTTACAGGCATTCCACCATGCACATCATTGCCTCTATCTCCTCTTGATGAAATTATTCTACCAACTTCAGTAGTTAGGTCTCATCGGCCTCAAAAATCTAAGGAATATTCAACACCTAGCTCTCCTACTTGTGCACTTCCTACTTCATAAGCTTGTCATCCTCATAGGTTCATTATTCCATCTCATCAACATAAGTCACCTATTTAGGCAACCCATTCATATAGGTGTTCACTACGTCCTTCACCTCATAGATCTTCTTCACATAGGTGTTCATCACCTCCTCCACCTCATCGGCCTACTTCACATAGGTGTTCACCACCTCTTTCACCACATAGGTATCATTCACATGAACATCACTACTCACATACTCCACCGATATTAGAGCATTGTCACATGCCTTTATCTCCTCGCACATTGAGTGGAGGGAAATTTCCTTTCACTATCGTTGGATAGCATTATATCCTTATCACACTTGGAGGGAAACATGGTTTATCCCCTCCCCTTTTAATAATTACTAATTATTTCTAATCTCTACGCATACACATTAGACTCCATGCCTTGTACCTAATATTTCTCAGTACACATACACATGTAGATTACATAACTTGTATCATCATTTCCCTATAATACACTCTAGTTCTATGGTTCATACTCAATTTCCAAGGGTATAAATCTGAAATGAACCTCACCACATTAACTCTTTACGCTCTATGCTTCATGATCTATCTCTCTAACATAAATTATCAAACCACTTCTTGATGAAATCTTGTTCTATGGTTCATTATTGATAGTTGAGGGATATTTTATAAATGAATATCATCTCATACTCATCCAAAACCAATGTGGGGCACACTACTCCTTCCACATTCACACCTTGTATATCATTCCATCACACTCATTCATGGAGTTTTCATATCTTGGTTGCACTTAATCTTTCTTGCTTATAATAGTTACATAATGCACTTTTCTTACTACGCTAGTTAGATACTCAATATTTCATTATCTTTATAATATACAAACGCACGATTACTTTCTCTCTAGTTGTGAATGTATGTTCTTACACGCTCCAATGATGCTCAACACTATATCCTTTTCCAGTCCCACCAAGATGTCTGGGGGCATCTACCTTTACTACTCTAAACACATTATAGGTGTTATTGTTTCATTATGTATTACTTCATATTTTCACTAGCACATTAATTTTCCATTTGATAAATAAACAACATGACATAACTTTTATCTTTCTAACATTCTAAAATGTTTTTCATGTGTAACATTTGATTTGAAAGACTATATTCCACCATGTTTATTTGTCACACTTTGTTTGCTATTGTTTTTTATATGTTATTGTTTGTGGGATTTGAGTTATGTATTTCTTGATTACTGTTTATATTCTTTTGGTTGCTTCAGCCTTGATTGTCTTGTGACATTAAGGGTGATGTCCCATGTATGAAACCCACTTTTTTGCGGTCTAATTATTTTTCACACTTGATTCTATTACACTATTTTCTATTTCATGCTTGCTAGATTTTACTACAACACATGATTCTAGCCACTTTGTTTGCACATTCATTAGTTTCTACTATGCACATCCCTTACCCCATATAGGTATAAACTTCATATCAGCATCTGGTCTTCTCTTTTGAGCCACATTCTCCTATAGACGTCGCCTTCACACCAAAAAAAGGGGGCATACTTTGGGTGAACAAATCACCCCATATAATAACTTAAAGCTACAACACAACACAATACAACACGAAATCAACAAAAAATCAACACACCTTATAATTAAAACACTAGCTTAGTATCAAAGTTGGGTCAGAATCACAACACAAACACCAATGTCTAGACCTAGACAGAAGCGCCTAGGCACCTATGTCTTCCCCTGGGCACTAATGTCCTAGGGGCATACATAGTCATCTTATCATATCATCACAATCTACAAAATTCTTTAGAGTTGTTTTACAATATTATGCACAATCCTCTAGAAAACAATATATATATATATATATATATATATATATATATATATATATAAAATATATCCATTTCAATCAAAACAATCGGTACATTTTGAACTAATTTGGGACAATAAAACAAAATAGGGACCACACCATCTATAGTGGTTTTTATCAGGAAGAGTCATGGAAGGATAGTGACACTATACCTCTCTCCCCAACACTTTCTCTTTGGTATTAGATCACCCAAAAAACTTGCACTTAGCGTGAGATCACCCAAAAAACTCACACTTTGTGTGAGATTTCCAAAACAAACGTGCACTTGGCATGAAATTGCCCAGAAAACTCGCTCTTAGGCGTGAGATCACCCAAAAAACTTGTTCTACACAAAATTATTAGGACATTTTTCTATCCTTTTACACTCTTTTACATCAGGCACACACTTTCCTTTTACACACTTTTACATCTTTTACATACTTATGCATACTTTTCTCTAATTTATCATATACATGAGTTTGACTAAATTATTTCTCTTCTTTTTATAGGTCTGTACTTATAAGAAGTAACAAAAATGAGCACACTAACATGTACAACATTGTACAATGCATACGTTTCACCCCTAGGGTTACTTTCTTTTCCTAGTTTCCAGGCTTCATTTTTGCATCATTCCACGCTTCACTTATCCACTCAGCATGTTATTCATCACATGCTTTATATGTTTATCAAGTACACATCTCTAATATACTTTATGTTATTGAGTATTCACTCAACAACATAAAGTGGGGGTAAATTTAAACATAGAATCATGCACTTTGGGTACATTTCTAGGTCCTAAACACATACTAGTATTCAAAAGTAGTAAGGGAGAAAAGGTTCGGGGCACCCAGAGGGGACAGGGGTTCCTGGGCACTCCTGTCTTGGCTTAGCTCTAGTGTCTGAAGTGATAAAAGATAAATAAGTAAAATACCAAATGGGCTGTAAGGTGTGTAAGACAAAATAGAAAACAAAAAACATGAAAAAGAGACCAAAAATAGTCATCAATTGCTAGTTTTCTTGCTTAGGAATCATGAAATTCAAACAAGGGAATCATATAAATACATATTTATGTGGCCAAAATCAAGGACCAAGCACTAAGCATTACCATCATCACTAAGCTTGCATCCAAAAGGAACATAAAACACTCTAAAGCATCCATATAACATCCATTCAATAGGAAAAAGGTTGCATAAAATATTTATACACTTCATAGGAAGGTGAAGTTCATTTTTCCATCCACACATTCTAGTACATTCTATTACGTTGCTACATCTAGCTATAACTCGATATCAAGTGCAACTTGAACAAGGGCATCCTAGGGCATCATTATATCTCATACACACAAGAACTACATGGATTATGAGATGTAGTGGTGCGCTTAGTTATAAGTTCACTCTTGGGGTGACCAATAGGTTCAATATGACTCCTCATTCTACATGTTTCATTTTTGGGTTTGATGTGGTTTTTGGATTTTGTAGGGGAACTGTAACATTCCCATTTTAGTATATTAGAACAAGATTTTTTTTTTTGATAAGTGCTTTCTAGTTCTAAATTCATAATTTAGAACTCACAGATCAAAACAATCATTCTTATAACAGATAACCATATGCAGCTGTAATGACTCGGTGTACCACCGATCTATTCATTCCATGACTCGGCATTCTACCGATCTATTCATGAATATCATAGAGTTGGCATTTTTATTTTAACACTTCACTCTTTTGGTTCTCTTCCCTAATCTGGGATTTCAAAATGCTCTGTCCAAGGAACCTATCTGAATAATTGTTACCATTATTCATCGGCATCACGTCCCTTAGACTAGGTGACATAGGACAACGCAATCAGTAGCTTGCGATACTTTGGCCAAAGATTTGAAACATACTGTTCATGTCTCATATTCCTTGACGGCATACTCGTCAATCTGGAATACGTCCTTCACCCCACTCCGATGTTATATAGAATGTCTTATACTGACTTTTGTCAGCCTCCCCTATCCCAAGTCATTCACTCAGGAATGGGTTAATATCATAACACACGTTATAAGGATGCTCTTGAAGACTAGGGGTAAGCTGACATACTGGGTCAACCATTGTTAACCCCGTGTGTCAAGGTACCCCGAGTCTCAAAGGGCAGCCTCATAACATGACTATGGTCCTAACCAGTCCCAAAGGATGATCTTGTTTGAGTTTCAGGTGTAAATCTTAACGATCAATGCAAAAGGGTGTTGCCATATGTCACCTGCATTGATGTATCCTCGAGAAGATCCTAATATTCTTGAAGGTACAACCCTGTAGTTGACATGTGTCTACATCCTACAAAACTACCTCGGAAAGATTTACATAACTTCAAGAAGTTACTTAAGTTGAGTTGAAATTGAATTAAAAACCCTCCTAACAGGGTAGTCTTTTCCCAACCCTTGGGTTCCACACCTTTGAGTTGCCTTACTTAATTAAGATCCATTTCACAGAGAGAAGTTTAATAAGATTTGAGACCTCGTCAAGGTGTCTATTGGTTCCTAATAACCTTACTCCTCATAATTGGGCAATAGCCCTAAGTCCTCTCATAAGGAAGCTAACTAAACCCGTAAGGGTTTATATCAACTCCGAAGACTAAAGTATATCTTGCTTATTGTTATTAAGACATGGTGATTTAAAACCATCAATTACGTTGTCTTGACTTAGATCATGGATAGAGAGTAATAGATTACTCTTCTCGTTTCAGCTACCTATTAGGGTGTAGTTTAACCTTAACTTCTCAAAAAGGCAGTGGACTAATTTCCAATTTAGCCTTATTCATAATATGAAAGAATTACTATTCATTCACGAAGTATTCGGTCACATAATTTTTACAAGGCCTACTTAGGCAATCCCACTAGCTCCCATAGCATATAATAATGAAAATGCACTCTCATTCCTTCTGATGTAAGAAGTTCAATTCAACAAATAGAAATGCAGCCACATAAATAACAATTTCCCCTTTTCATTTATTTCCAAGCCATACAATTACAATTTATGCACTTCAGCATGTTTGATACAATACTCAACAACAAAAGAACAACTTTCTTCATATAGTACAAATAGAGAAATCAAGTTGGAATTCATCATAAAACTGGATTAAACAATCTGAGCATCATATCAGATCTGCGTGTCTTTACCACTTATGATGACCATCTGCAAAAATTGCTAGCACGGGTCAGTTCAATGAACTGAGTATGATAAGCACTAATTCTTAAAACAATTGTATTCCACCAATTGTTTCCATTAGACAACCTGTTTAAATGAAATCATTTCATCAAACCTATAAACATGAATCACACTAATTATCTTTCTACCATACATGACTTTTTAACATAATTTCATAATATAACTACCATATTGACTCTTCTCGGATAATTCATCTTATGTTAGAGACTAAGAAGAACAAAATGAATCTAATATATCCATCCCTCTGAAATCCAAGGACAGTAACAATCCAATAAAAATTACTCCATTCCAGAATGAATTCTTACCAGTGCGTGTATCCAACAGATTTGCATTTAACAATTCAGCAAAGACCGGCTATAGCCTCTAACGAAATTCCTTTATACTCATTACATTATTTCCATGACATCGATAGATATACCAACTTCTATTACAATACTACTTTTATTAAAGTAGATAACTGAATAACTCAAACAAGGTATTATTATAACTGTAAATAAGAAAAGAACTTAGGTCAAGACTAAGCATTTACCATTCTTTACTCATAAATTTAACAGTTTAATCATCTTATACCCCTATAGCAGAGTTCTTATGGAAATACAAAAGAAGGGAGTACTAATAATTTTCCAGAAAGGGAGAGTATACTTTCGTATTCCAAAACTCCTATATCCACATGTGCTTTACAACTTAAGAGAAAGAACAGAGGCATTCAGATCTCCATTCCAAACAAGTTCAGGACAGTACCAACTTTCCAAGAGCAAAGCATATACAATCAATCTTGAATTCATTTAGGGAAGAAAAGAAAGCAAGAAAATCAACACAATCCCATCCCTTCCAAGTACAAAACCTAATTTCCATCATGCAGATCTAGGATTACCCACACGTTATTAGGAATCAGAGTTTCCCCAAAGCAAGATTTCTCTCAATCAGACTGTGTTCCCGTTAACCAAGTTAAATCGTAAGGAAAACACAGCTACACTAGATATTTCATCACTTACAGAACCCATAATTATTAACCATTCCGACCCCTTTTCAACAGAGGTACAGGCTTGTATTCATACATTTTTCTTACGCTTGCCACTAAACCAGTCGAGCTGCATAGAAGGAATTACAGTTTCATCACAAATCAACCATGTATTCACCTGAAACTATCAAGCAACAAAAAAAAATCTCATACGACCAGCGATAAACAATAAACCAACCAAATAAGACACAACAATTTTCTTTTATGTCATTCCTCAACCAAGAAATCATCCAGCATAACGTCTAACATGGTACAGTTAGGAACTCATTACCTCAGTCGATCAAGAAGCAAGGAAACAACATATACAGAAGTCGAATCCATATGTGATCACAGCAAGGACTTCAACAAAAGTCAATCCAAAATGTAAACACAACTAGGATTTCAACATAAGTCGAACCAACATGTAAACACAACAAGGACTTCAGCAGAAGTCGTGTTCATATGTAATCACAGCAAACACTTCAACAGAAGACAAATCCATAATATAAACACAGCAAGGACTTCAACAGAAGTCGATTCCATAATATAAACTCAACAAGGACTTAAACAGAAGTCGATTCCATAATATAAACTCAGCAAGGACTTCAATAGAAGTCGATTCCATAATATAAACTCAGCAAGGACTTCAACAGAAGTCGATTTTTAACAGGGTCTAAGCATAACCAGGGATTCCCATATCAACAAGAAAAGAAGAAAACCAATACATTGCTTCCAGCCAAGCCAACTGTACAAAAAAAATTCATCTGAACAGAGTTGTTCTAATGAAAGCATTTAAAGGAAAGAAAGATTTTTAAAAGTTAGGGCCTATCATGCCTGATAGTGTCACTTAAAAAATTTGAAGAAGACCTCTGAATGTGCTCGCACCTTCTCTTCTTCTTCCACGATAGATTAAACAACAATAAATTGTTACCTTCATGCCTTATAAACTTTCCCCAACAGAGAAGGAAGCTAGAAATTCTCAAAGTTGCCATGCAACACAGAGTAGACGACTGGTTCGAAGAACCAGTGCTCAAGCAGAGTGAAAAACGGAATGCATGGAAAACCAAACAACCAAAAAATATTCCATTTGCATGCCTTCCCAAGCAATCCGCGCTCGGGAACCGAAGTTCATTAATTGCATTAACTTCCATCCTCCCGCCTATTCTCCATTGCCACCGACCGCCAAAATTGGTGATCGCCAAAAGAAAACAAACAAACATTCCCATACTTGGTGATACTACCACGTCAGGTCACATTAGCCGTTTGCAACCTCCGCCAAATTTGACAGCATCCCAAGTCCTTCAACCTTATCCCCCTCATAAATGCCATGGAAACCACCGCCCATGACTCGCGCCCCTTCATAGGCCCCCCTCCATTCTTGTCATTAGTTAAGATAGGTTAGAAACATAGGTTAGATCATAGGGTAAGACATTAGTCTTACATCTATAGCGCTAGAAGAAGTTAACTCTTAGGAGCATTAAGCTTATAGTTTAGGGCTAGGTTAGATTAGCAATTATTTTAACCAATAGGTTATAGTTTAGGTTAAGATTATTAACCTTAACGAATCCAATCTAGTTCTCCAAAGTAGGACCAATCAGTATTAGAGCCAAACAGGGTAAAACATTCCTGTAAAGGATCCTATCTGGCATTGCTAAATTAAGCTTACGGTATAAACATCAACATCTTACCTGGCTTAAGGTCTAGGCTTTCCTGATGTTACGATATCTAGAACCAAATTTCATTTATCATGATCAGCCTAAGTTAAACTCCGGGATTGCTCATTCAAACTCATTCAGACCTTGTAACTTTCGTAAGGTCCATAAATTTTATTCATCTTGAATAAGCTTAAAACATTCCTTGGATCAATGCAACTGATCCAAGGCTGAGTCAAAGATCTTCAAGAGCAAAGAGGATACAATCCATATCAAGCATGACTTCCCGAAACCAAAGGAACATGTCCTTATACAGAAGAAATCATATATCAACACTTGAATGCTCAGGAGAAGGTAACAACAGTTCAGGGTGTTACATGCTTCCCTCCTAAAAGATTCATCGTCCCGATGATTACATCATTTGATTCACCTTAAGGTTAATCAATTTATTGTTAGGATAAATTTTATTATCCTAATATTTAATTATGCATAGTTTAATAATTATTTAATAAATTGTTATTTTGTTAGATGGTTAATCAACCATATTTGTCTGTATGCATACTGTTATATTGTTTTAAACAATATATTTGTTTTTATGTAATTGTTGCTTCCCGGATGTTATTGGAAGCTTGTTTATTCTGGCATTTGGTTGCACCTGTGCAACTCATTCTCCCGGATGTATTTGGCTGTGCAATATCTATAAATATTGCAGCCTATTCACTGTAATTTTTTAGTTGATTGAGATTAATAAAATTACACAGGCTTCCGTCCCTGTTTCTCAATCTACATTTGGTACCAGAGTGAAATTCTGGCCCTGTGAAGGTGTGGAAGAGAGAGCAGCAGAGAGAGAGGAGATTGGAGACGTGTTTGCAGCATTTGAGAGCCTGTGCAGCCTCGTGCAAACTCCCAGCCCCATCCCTGCCTCCCCCACATCCTCCTGTTCCTTCCAGGTGCTTGGAAGGCAAATTTTTTTTTGCACTGGTGCACTCAGCACCAGGCAAAAATTGCTACAGGTATTGGAAATAATACTAATTTTTTTTTCCAATAAGGGTTTTGTCTTTACTGTATTTGGAAGTCGCTTTGCTTGTTTTGGAGGTCTGTATATGCACCTGCAGTGAACTAACAGCCTCCTCAGACTGGATTTGGAACTCTGATCAAATCTGGTAGTGCTAAAAGCTTGGTCCATTCGTGACCTGCACAAGAAGAAATCCAAACAGTGATCAAGAATCAAACAGAGCAAAGAATAATAAAAAAAAGGAGAAGGAGGCGCCCACGCTGGACCTGCACAAAATATACAGTGGAAGAAGAAAATAAGCGGCCAAAGAAGAGGAAAAGCGGCCTGCATAAAGAATGTGAGCAAAATCGACTTCATTTGTCAGCGGCCTGTCCTCCTACGCCTGCACAAAGGAGATAAAAACATTTTTTTTTAAGCATATGTGCCCATGCGCGGCCTGTACAAGGAAAAATTTTTTTTGAGCCAAATGCTGCTCTTCTCCCTTGCCCGCGCCATTCTCTATCTCCAGCGACCCCCACGAACTTAGATTGTGCAAGCAAACAAACACAAAAAAATGCGGCCACAGCAATAAAACACGTGGCCCAGGCAATAAAACACGCGGCCAAGGCAATAAAAACACGCGGCCAAGCTAAAAAACGCGGCCAAAGGAAGGAAAAAATGCGGCCTGCAAGCAAATCTGCAGCTGGAGCAAGGAAATGCGGCCATACAAAGGCAAATAAACAACAACAAAGCTTCAGATCCATTTTTTAGGCAAATACAACCCTAAAAAATGCCTCTTCACCAGCATGCGCCACGTGGCATCCATTTTCCAAGAGGTAAGTCAATTTACTTGTCAATAAATACAAATTCCTTCCTTTCATAGTCCAAGCGCCCTAAGTGGGCAAGTTGGTTAGTGCATGCGCCTTGGGAGTGAGAGGTTTGAGGGTCAAATCCCACCAAAAACACTCAAAAACTCTCCTTTTGCATCTGGCGGAAATTTTGGCGGAACTGCTAAATTTAGCAGGCTTTTTTGAATTTAGTTACAACTAACTAAATTTAGCGGAGAAATCCCTAATTTAGGGTAATTTTTTTTTTCTCCCATCTGGTCTGTTTTATCATTCCAGACATTTTTTACAAAAGGAGACCCATCTAAAAATTGCATTTTCAGCTATTTTTTTGCAATTTTTAGCATTTTGGGTCGTATTGGGCTCAGGAGGTCACCAGGACCCCGAAACTGAAATTTTTTGCCTGTTATTCAAATTGTACTGCATATTGTACTAATTTGCAGGTTGCCATAGTCAACTGCAAAACTTTGTAACTGCTCAGAAACTGGCAGAATTGTAATAAAAAACAGTAAAATTGGTTCTGTAACACTCACGAGATCCTAGATCTCATTCGCAGCGTTCGGTATATACAGTGCCTCTGGGAAGCGCTTACGGGTAAAGCCGTCGCGACTACTACTGCACTTAACGCCTAATATAGCTGCAACAACGTCGTCTGGGCATCGTCCCTATAAATCGACGGGGAGTAATAAGGTCACAGTGCACACACTATGAACCATCCCATCCGTCTGTGAACGATTGCAAGACATAAATCCGGACTGAGAAATTATCCGAGTATATAGCGAAGTTACGCGCGCGTATGAGGATATTTCTTTGAGCCGGTGTCAATAATCACACAGACCCCATCAGTACTGTCTTGGTACCACGTATCGAATTCTTTCACGTACGTTAACGCCTCTTTCACGTACCGCCGGGTATATAGAAAGGGCGAGCTTCTTCCACGTACCGACGGGTATATCGGAAGGGCGCGTATATAGAAAGGTTCGGTATATCGGACTGACGGTATATAGATTGGGAGACCTAATACCTGGAGTGATAAGAGCCAAACCCTGTCAGTGATCTCTGCAAAATGGGCACCAATGCCCCCAAATTTTTTCTTCCGGATTCACAATTGCTCAGAGGAAGCAACTATGCTGCTTGGAAGACAAAAATCAAGACACAGCTTGAGTTTGAAGAAATCTGGCCTGTTGTGACTGGTACTCTAACCAGATCACCAACTGATGCAACACAACAACGACAATTTGATAGAGCAGATCAGAAAGCAAAACTCATCATCTTGTTTGGAGTATCCGATGATGTGCAAGCCCACATTCGAGATGCCACATCAGCAAAAGAAGCTTGGGATAAGCTGAGCACAATATATGAGGCCAAGAACAAGAATGTCATACTCAATTTGCAGAGTCAGTTACATACATTGAAATTCAAGTAGAATGAGAAAATTGAAGCCTTCCTAAGAAGAGTTGCAGAGTTGAGGGCTTCACTTCTAGCCCTAGGAGAAGAGGTCAAAGATGAATCTCTCGTTCCCATTGTTCTGAGAGCTCTCCCTTCTTCTTACCGCATTTTTGTCACAACTCTAAACTTGTCAGATACAACAATTAGTTTTGACAAGCTAGTAAACCTACTGCAACAAGAGGAAGCAATGCACAACAAGGATGATGAAGAGGAGCAGGCACTGTCTTCACATCAAAAATGGAAAGGAAAAGGTAAAGGAAAACCTAAATCCTATCAGAAGTCCCCACATCAGAATCAGTATCATGGGGACAATCAACAGAAGAAGCGATGTCCAATTTGCAAAAGAGGACATGACTTGCAAGAATGTTGGTTTAACACATATAAGAAAGGTTCATCAAGCAATTCTGGACCACAACAACAACAAACTTACAAGGGACATTCAAACAACTATCACGGGTAGAAAAAGGGGAACTGGAAAAGAAGACCCCACCAGCAAGGTAATATTGCTGAGCAACAAGAACAGTCAGACAATGAAGACTTCTTGTTCACTGCTCGATCAAGTGAACCATCCACGTCATCTAGTGACGTCTGGTATGTTGATTCGGGAGCCACTCGACACATGACCGGCCACAGAGACTGGTTTATTTCAATGAGGGACACGCCATCGAAAAATCATGTTTCGTTGGGAGATGATTCTTCATATACAGTTCAGGGGATTGGAAACATTTCTCTACCCCTTGGTTCACGCAAATGCAGACTATCAGATGTTCTATATGTCCCTGGGTTGACAAAGAACCTTCTTTCAGTCAGTCAACTCCTAGATCACAACCTGAAAATTGACTTTGATAGTCAATCCGGCAAGAAAATGTGTTTGATTCGAGATAAATCCAGAGGCTCGAAAATAATTGCAAAAGCCTCAAATGTGGGACGAATGTTTCAACTTGATTTCATTCACAAAAATGATCAAGCACTTGTGGCTAAAAACTCCACCTCAGCTCAGTTGTGGCATCAGAGATTTGGTCATGTAAGTTTCAAATATCTCGAAACACTTCGCCGGTGTAATATGGTACATGGGCTACCATCTCTTCAGAAGGATACAGACAAGTGTCCTCACTGCTTAGCAGGAAAACAACACAGAGTTTCATTCCAAATGAGTACTTTTCGAGCTCATGGTAAACTTGACCTAGTTCATACCGATCTGTGCGGTCCAATGCAGCCAAGTCATTCAGGGTTCCAGTACTTCATGCTCTGTGTTGATGACTATTCACGCAAAATGTGGATTTTTTGTCTTCGCAAGAAAAGTGAAGCCTTTGAAACATTCAAAAAGTTCAAAGTGGCAGTTGAGAAAGAAACTGGTCGTCACATCAGAACTCTCCGCTCAGATCGAGGGGGGGAATTCACCAGTGATGAGTTCAGAGACTATCTACAAACTCACAGGATTCGTCGACAAATGCCTCCTCCACACACACCGCAGCAAAATGGTGTTGTCGAGAGAAGAAATCGTACTATCATGGAAATGGTGCGATGCATGATCGATGATTCCAAACTTGCAAAGACATTTTGGGCAGAAGCAGCAAAAACAGCAGTGTATTTGTTAAACAGAGCGCCCACAACTACTCTTGATGGAATTACACCACAAGAAGCATGGTCAAAAAGGAAACCATCCATTGCACACCTCAGAGTATTCGGGTGCAAAGCCAGCATGCACATACCCAAACAGAACAGAAAGAAATTGGACATGAAGTCAAAAAATCTCATCTTCATTGGATACAGTGAAGAGACTCTTGGGTACAGACTGATGGATCCTAAGACCAGAAAAGTCTACACAAGCAGAGATGTTGAGTTTTTCGAGAAGAAGGAAGCAGAGACTCCTCCTCCGGACTCGCAAGATGTAGATTTTTCACCAATTGTAAAAACTGAAGCTAATGTTCCCTCAGAAGATGAAAGTGATGATGGGGATGATGGTGTTGATCAGATAGAACCACAACCCATGGGAATAGGTCAACGTATGCCTAAATGGTGTACAAGTACATTACGAGATGCAAGACTGGATGCTCCACCGGATACATCCACCCCTGGACCACGGACTCGCAGTAAAGCAAGAGAAGAAGTTAACTTTGCTTTGATGAGTAGAGTCATTGAATCAGACGAGCCCTCTACAGTCCAGGAAGCCCTACAGTCAAAAGCTTGGAAAGATGCCATGGATTCTGAATATCAATCAGTGATGAAGAATAACACTTGGCAGCTTGTCGATCTTCCACCAGGGAAGAAACCCATTGGTTGCAGATGGATATTCAAAACTAAGTACAAAGCAGATGGGACAGTGGAAAAGTGCAAAGCAAGACTTGTAGCAAAGGGGTACGCACAGAAAGAAGGCATTGACTATGAGGAGACATTTTCTCCCACAGCTAAGATCAAAACGATCAGGATGATCTTTGCTCTAGCTGCACAGTTTGGATGGAAAGTTCACCAAATGGACGTAAAAAGTGCCTTCCTGAATGGAGATTTACAAGAAGAAGTCTACATGACTCAACCTGAGGGATATGTTGTACCTGGTCAAGAAGAAAAGGTATGCAGACTCAGGAAATCTCTGTATGGCCTCAAACAGGCACCCCGGGCATGGTACATCAAGATTGATGAGCATCTCGTACAACATGGATTCGTCAGAAATCCATACGATCCCAATCTCTACCTCAAAAAGCAAGGGGGGGAGATGGTGATTGTTGTAGTTTATGTCGATGATCTAGTCATCACTGGCAGTTCAGTGAAGATGATTGATGAAACAAAGAAAGATCTTAAGTGATCATTCGACATGACAGATCTCGGGCTTATGCACTACTGTCTTGGACTGGAAGTATGGCAGAAAGAGAATCACATCTTTGTTTCTCAGATGAAATATACCAAGACAACGCTCGAGAAGTTTAGGATGATGGATTGCACACCAATTGCTACACCTATGGAGAACAGATTACAGTTATCTCGTTCAGATCCATCTCCTGAGGTAAGTGCCACTCTCTATCGGCAGCTGATTGGGAATCTCATTTACCTGACCTACACTAGACCAGATATCAGCTTTGCAGTGAGCTATCTATCCAGGTTCATGCAAGAACCCAAAATTTGTCATTGGAAAGCAGCAAAGCACATTTTGAGATATCTCAAAGGATCAGTGGATCTTGGTCTAGAATACAAGAAGAATGAAAACTTCTTCTTGACTGGAAATTTGGATTCAGATCATGCAGGTAACATTGATGATAGAAAATCCACTTCTGGATTTGTATTCTTTATGGGATCTAGACCAATATCATGGGGAAGTAAGAAACAACACTTTGTTTCTCGCTCTTCCACAGAAGCCGAGTATCATTCTGCAGGAGAAGCTGTCTGTGAAGCGATTTGGCTATGTCACATACTGGAAGGACTTGGAATACCACAGGACAAACTGACCACCATGTATGTTGATAATGAAGGTGTTCTCAAACTTGTTCGCAATCCAGTTTTTCACGAGAGAACAAAGCACATTGAAGTTCAGGTTCATTTCATACGCGAACATGTGTTGAAGCACAACATCCAGCTTCAGTTTTTTCCAACGGCTGAACAACGAGAAGATATTTTCACAAAGTCACTTGCACGTGACAAGTTCGAGTTGTTCAGAGCATTTCTCTCCTCATCTCTTCAGACAATGCACAATTAAGGGGGGGAATGTTAGGATAAATTTTATTATCCTAATATTTAATTATGCATAGTTTAATAATTATTTAATTTTAAATTGTTATATTGTTATATGGTTAATCAACCATATTTGTCTGTATGCATATTGTTATATTGTTTTAAACAATATATTTGTTTTTATGTAATTGTTGCTTCCCGGATGTTATTGGAAGCTTGTTTATTCTGGTTTTGGTTGCACCTGTGCAACTCATTTTCCCAGATGTATTTGGCTATGCAATATCTATAAATATTGCAGCCTATTCACTGTAATTTTTTAGTTGATTGAGATTAATAAAATTACACAGGCTTCCGTCCCTGTTTCTCAATAAAAAATTCTTTAAATTCTCCCACTTAGATCCAAATTTGAACTTGGGCCTCATAAATTCCCTTATCCACCTTATCACCATTTGGCCACTCCTATTGTGCCATGTCCATATTGTGGTTGGATTCTCTTATTAGTCTTTTTATTACTTGTCACTATTAACGCATGTGATCAGATAGGTCTAATGTTTTTCACTTATTTTGATAGATGTGGCATGCCTCTTCTCCTTAGGTTTCATTCTCTTTATTTCCTCTACACTTTTTCTTCCATTCTGGGATTATTCTAAATATTTTAGCACTGCTTCTATTGTCCTGCACCTCCATTTTCCACATATCTTTAGAGCATTTTCATCTTCTGCTTCCTTCTCATGCTACTACCTCTTCATACGTGGACTCTCCCTTTGCACCTCACATTCTTCTTGTACATCTATCCATTTTTATATATGTTTCACCTTCAAAGGCACTTAACTTTCATACCCTTCATCCTTATCCTCTTACATTTTTAGATTTTTTGTCCCCCCTTTCCTTATGTTTTTCATACCCCTTGTTTCTTATCTACACTTCACTTGCCTTGCCAAGTCTTGTGCTTGTCCTTACTCATGAAAAATCATGCAATCTTACTTATACCTTAGATTCTCCTGCACCATAAATTTAAATTACACGTAAGGAACTTTATTCTTTATTTATTATTATTTATGTATTTTAAATAATTATAAATATTTATATTCATAACTATAACTTTAATTATTGTTTTTCCCCCTTTATTGTTATAAAACACTATTCAAAACAACAAAAACATAGTTGGATTTTCATATCATAAAATAGTGTGTAGAAATCATATTTTTACTTGTTGATTTTCATTTCATTCAATTAAGGATTTGTCATTTAATAGTTTTATTTCCAACAAGTAATCCATGTCTAGTTGTTAACTTAATTTATCTCATTTAAATCCTTGTAAATTGAACATTAAACCAAATGTGGAAAACAATCATGAAATTCAACTTCCACACAACCAAACATATTTCTCTTCATTCCAAACAAGTTGTTGAATCCTCCAACAAGAACTCACAACATTCTCAAAACATAATCATTCCATTCCAACCTTCAAAACACATCCAAACCACATAAAATCACTTGTTGATTTTGTTAGGTAAAACCTATAGTATAGGTAATTATGCATTGTAGATATTCTTTACATATGTATATTTACACTTTACCCTAGTTATTGGATAATTAGTTTATTATTGTGGTTAGTGGTTAATTCTTTGTTATATGATTTTATCACCATATTATTTTTATTATATTCATGTAGATTTATTTGTTATATTGTTAGGTTGGTTTCACCCATATAACAGATTTTCTCTGTAAATTTGATTGTATAATACACACACACACACACACACACACACACACACACACACACACACACACACACACACACACACACACACACACACACACACATCCCATTTTTCTTCGTAATTTGATTGAACATAAATATAATAGTCAAGTTTTCATCCATGTGTCATCCTTCTTCATCCTTCACATTTGGTATCAGATTAGGTAAGATAGGTCCTTGTCTTTGTAAGAGAGGTTACAGGAGATTTTGAAAGACTAGGAGAAGATTGAGTAGCAAAAGAGGAGCCATTAAAACCCTTTTTGCACTTCCTAGCCCCATACCCAGCCTCCCACACTCATTGTAGTCCAAAAAAGGTATTTGAATTTGTTTATAGTAAATTTTCATCAATAATTCAATTTTTTCTGTACTGGATAAGGAGAAGTCACCTAGGAACTTCCTCCTACACCAATATTTACACTAAAAAAATAAAAAATTAAAAAAATTAGGATTTTTTCCCTTATAAGGGGTTTTACCTCTAACTTTATAGGTCATCTTATACACATCCAAATTTGGTTAAACTAATAAATTTAGTAGTTCCTCTACAGATCTCCCATCAAGTTGGCTAGGGAGTGAGTTGCATTGAGAAGTGTCTGAATTGAGCTTGAGATGCGCATTAACGAGATCCTGTAGCAAAGATACTAAACCATGTTGGGTTTTGTAAAATTGAGCTAATGGAACTGGTTTTTTAACGAGATCCTGTAACAAAGATACTACCATGTTGGGTTTTGTAAAGGATTGAGATAATAGGAAATTAATGGGTGGGTTTATTTTCTAAGTGGTCAAGCCATATTGTGAACTATCTAGATCTATCCCTCTCCTCTCTACCAAGTTTCTAGCCTAGCTATCCCTAATCGAGGTGAGCTATACACTCATAGTAGGACCAAGATGAGCCAACATTTAATGGTGAGTTTAAATCAAGTCAAATCCAATCACCCTGGGTCGAGCCTTGTCCCCCAATACTGCCATATTTATCATTTTGTAGAATGAGTTAGGAAAGCATCAAAATATTTTCAATCCCAATCAACCTCCCCACCCAATTCAACTCCTTCCTTACCCAAGCTACCCTATGTCGAATCTTATCTTTTCTTTAATCTGTTTTTAATCTCCCCTCATTGTGTCCTAAAAACATCAAAGTAATCCAATGTAAAACAAAAGTAGGTAAATACAAAAGAGAGCTTGGAACCCTAAGTTAAGTCAAATAACCATCTTTCCCACTGGGTTGGGCCACATGGGACAAATAAATACAAAAGAGAGCTTGGAACCCTAATAAGTCAAATAACCAACTTTCCCACTGGGTTGGGCCAATGGGACAAATAAGATTATTCTATTTTTTTAGTAAAAATTAGTGAAACCTGTTAAAGTTAACACTCAAAACCTCCCATAATTCACCTAGTGACAGCTAAACCCCCACTAGATTTATTGAGAAAACCCTATTTTAGGGTTAAAAATCTAGTATTTGTCAAAAAATTGATTATGGGCATACATGGTATACAGGGATATAGCTGTTTTAGGAATATTTGTCTATCTTTAATCCTGGAATTATCAAATTTTAGTTGTATAGATCTATCTTGGAATAAACCGTTGCCACCAGCATCTGATCAAATAGATCATCAAATCCATTGCAGTGGGTATCTGTTCTTAATTGTTGCTTTGTTCAACAAGATAATAAATTCATTTTTTCAGTGTATCCATCTTTGATTTGTATTGTACAAATATTACTGAGCGCATCCCCAAGCTGGAACACTTGGTATAATAAACCACTATAGCCACCAATACTCCTTGCTTATTTTTTCTTGACTCGACTAATCTCTAGTAGTCATCTGATAAGGTGCTATTAGAAATAGGTTTCATCTTTGGTTTGATCTTAATGGTGAATTTTAAAAATTCCCTTTTGGGTGGTAAACTTGGTAATTCCTCCGGAAATACATCCTTGAAACTTTGCAACAGTTATCGTTTCATGGAATCACCATCTTCTTCTGAAAATTCAGATATCTTTACAGTGTCATATAAGGTACATCCTTTGTTTTTAGCCTTTTTAAGCTGCATAGTTGACAGTTTCCTAACTGAAATTTCCCATTTCACACCTTGAATCTCTGTTGTTTGAATTCAGCCGATCAGCTAAACATCATTATATTATTTTCAAAGAAAGTCTACTTTTTCTTTATGGTCAGCTAACCAATTGACACCGATGAGAATGTCATAGGATCCCAAAGGTGCAACATAGAGGTCAACTTCTGTGGAAAAGTTAGGTAAGTCAAGGACTGCCCCAAAAAGACACATACTCACTGTATGAACAGAGTTATTACCATACTATACAGTCCAAGATTTATCCATTTTTCCATCTTTTCTTTTAAGTTTAGAAGCAATTTTACTAGAAATAAAACATTCAGTAGCTCCTGTATCAAAAAGAATAGTGACAGGTATGCCAAATAACTTACTCAGAACTTCTATAGGTGTCACTTACTTTTCAGCTTGCTAGTCTACTACTGCAGCATGTATCTTATGCTGCTGATTACGATCATCCTTCTTCAAAGGGCACTGATTTGCGTAGTGGTATTTGCCACAATTATAGCAGCCTCCTACAGGTCCCTTTTTAGGCTCAAAATTACTTCCAGCCTTAAAATTATCACGTTGTCCTCCATAGGGCTTCTGCCCATTGTTATAATTTTTGGAAAAACTATCCCTTACATTTCCAGTAGGCTTATTCGCTATCGTTTTCTTACTATTATCCACTGGAAACTTACTTCTGTTTCCAAACTTTTTCCATGGCCCCTTCTTGGGTGCAAGTGAAGTTGAAGAAGGGTTTGCAATCTTCTTCCACACTTCCTCTTTATGAGCAGAAATAGCCTTTAATTTATGTTCTTGCCTTATGGCTTTTTCAAAAACCCCTTCCATAGTGGTTGGGCTGTGAACATCGACCTCTCCTCCTATCACGGGATTTAGTCCCATGATAAATTTCTGTATTCTGAACTTCTCGTCAGTTTGATATTGTGGTACGTACTTGAGGAGTTTCGTAAACCACTCCTAGTATTCAGTTACAGTTAGCTTTCCTTGAGCTAAGTTCTGTAATTCTATCATTTTCTGGTCATAGAAAAGTTGTGGCAGCCAACGTTGCCTAAAATAGCCTTTAAATTGATCCCAAGTGATATTGGTCTCATCAATATTTAGCTCAGCTTTACAGTTGTCCCACCATGAAGATGCTTCGTGGGAAAGTTTATAGGCTCCCAAAATAGCTTTGGTTTCCTCCGAGAAGTTTCTTATTGCAAAGTACTTCTCCATCTCGCTGAGTTTCTCAGCTCCATCATCCTAATGTGGTGCCATCATATTTAGGTGGACTTATCCTTTTTATATCATTAGTGAGTTCGCTGCCAACCTGGCCTTTTTGTTTTCTGGTTGGATAGGTACATTTCTAGATGTTATTACCAACACCCATATTGGGGTTGTCCTCAGGAGGTAGCTGATTGTTGTTACCAGCTTCTTCATCCTCTTCATTTCCCATTACTTGTTGTTCAAGTATAGCCAAATAGATCTCTTGTATCCAATAGGGAAGCAAGGATCTCATCAAGTTTTTGGGTTGTTGCTGCCCCTTCCTCAGGTGGAGCATTATTCGCAACGTTCCCCCTTGTTCTAACCATTTTCTGTTACAAGAAAATTCACGTTTTTATCAGATTATGGACACAATAGGTCTAAGAGTTGCAACCTTCCGCTCTGATACCAAGATGTAACATTCCCATTTTAGTACATTAGAACAAAGATTTTTTTTTTTGATAAGTGCTTTCCTAGTTCTAAATACATAATTTAGAACTCACAGATCATAACAATCATTCTTATAACAGATAACCATATGCAGCTGTAATGACTCGGTGTACCACCGATCTATTCATTCCATGACTCGGTGATCTACCGATCTATTCATGAGCATCATAGAGTTGGTATTTTTTTTATTTTAAAACTTCACTCTTGCGGTTCTCTTCCCTAATCTGGGATTTCAGAATGCTCTGTCCAAGGAACCTATCTAAATAATTGTTACCATTATTCATTGGCATCATGTTCCTCAGACTAGGTGACATAGGACAACGCAATCAGCAGCTTGCGATACTTTGGCCAAAGATTTGAAACATACTGTTCATGTCTCATATTCCTTGACGGCATACTCGTCAATCTGGAATACGTCCTTCACCCCACTCTGATGTTAAATAGAATGTCTTATACTGACTTCTGTCAGCCTCCCCTATCCCAAGTCATTCACTCAGGAATGGATTAATATCATGACACACGTTATAAGGATGCTCTTGAGGACTAGGGTAAGCTGACATACTGGGTCAACCATAGTTAACCCTGTGTGTCAAGGTACCCCGAGTCTCTAATGTAGGGTACATGAATTTAGGGGGCAACCTCATAACATGACCATGGTCCTAACCAGTCCCAGATGTAAAAAATTGTTCGAGTTTAAGGTGTAAATCTTAACGATCAATGCAAAGGGTGTTGCCATAGGTCACCTGCATTATTGTATCCTCGAGAAGATCCTAATCTTCTCGAAGGTACAACCCTGTAGTTGACATGTGTCGACATCCTACAAAGCCGCCTCGGAAAGATTTACATAACTTCAAGGAGTTACTTAAGTTGAGTTGAAATTGAATTAAGACCCTCCTAACTGGGTAGTCTTTTCCCAACCCCTGGGTTCCACACCTTTGAGTTGCCTTACATAATTAAGTTCAATTTCACAGAGAGAAGTTTAATAAGATTTGAGATCTCGTCTAGGAGATCATTGGTTCCAATAATCTTATTCTACATAATTGGGCAATAGCCCTAAGTCCTCTCATAAGGAAGCTAACTAAACCCGTAAGGGTTTATATCAACTCCCAAGACTAAAATATATCTTGCTTATTGTTATTAAGACATAGTGATTTAAAACCATCAATTACGTTGTCTTGACTTAGATCATGGATAGGGAGTAATAGATTACTCTTCCCGTTTCAGCTACCTATTAGGGTGTAGTTTAACCTTAACTTCTCGAAAGGCAGTGGACTAATTTCCAATTTAGCCTTATTCATAACATAAAAGAATTTACTATTCATTCACGAAGTATTCGGTCACATAATTTTTACAAGGCCTACTTAGAGAATCCAAATAACTCCCATGGTATACAATAATAAAAATGCACTTACATTCAATCAGACCTAAGAAGTTCAATCCATCAAATAAAAATGCAGCCACATAAGTAACAATTTCCCCTTTTCATTTATTTCCAAGCCATACAATTACAATTTATGCACTTCAGCATATTTGATACAATACTCAACAACAAAAGAACAACTTTCTTCATATAGTACAAATAGAGAAATCAAGTTGGAATTCATCATAAAACCAGATTAAACAATCTGAGCATCATATCAGATCTGCGTGTCTTTACCACTTATGATGACCATCTGCAAAAATTGCTAGCACGGGTCAGTTCAATGAACTGAGCATGATAAGCACTAATTCTTAAAACAATTGCATTCCACCAATTGTTTCCATTAGACAACCTGTTTAAATGAAATCATTTCATCAAACCTATAAACATGAATCACACTAATTATCTTTCTACCATACATGACTTTTTAACATAATTTCATAATATAACTACCATATTGACTCTTCTCGGATAATTCATCTTATGTTAGAGACTAAGAAGAACAAAATGAATCTAATATATCCATCCCTCTGAAATCCAAGGACAGTAACAATCCAATAAAAATTACTCCATTCCAGAATGAATTCTTACCAGTGCGTGTATCCAACAGATTTGCATTTAACAATTCAGCAAAGACCGGTTATAGCCTCTCTAACGAAATTCCTTTATACTCATTGCATTATTTCCATGACATCGATAGATATACCAACTTCTATTACAATACTACTTTTATTAAAGTAGATAACTGAATAACTCAAACAAGGTATTATTATAACTGTAAATAAGAAAAGAACTTAGGTCAAGACTAAGCATTTACCATTCTTTCCTCATAAATTTAACAGTTTAATCATCTTATACCCCTATAGCAGAGTTCTTATGGAAATACAAAAGAAGGGAGTACTAATAATTTTCCAGAAAGGGAGAGTATACTTTCGTATTCCAAAACTCCTATATCCACATGTGCTTTACAACTTAAGAGAAAGAACAGAGGCATTCAGATCTCCATTCCAAACAAGTTCAGGACAGTACCAACTTTCCAGGAGCAAAGCATATACAAATCAATCTTGAATTCATTTAGGGAAGAAAAGAAAGCAAGAAAATCAACACAATCCCATCCCTTCCAAGTACAAAACCTAATTTCCATCATGCAGATCTAGGATTACCCACACATCTATTAGGAATCAGAGTTCCTCAAAGCAAGATTTCTCTCAGTCAGACTATGTTCCCGTTAACCAAGTTAAATCGTAAGGAAAACACAGCTACACTAGATATTTCATCACTTACAGAACCCATAATTATTGACCATCCCAACCCCTTTTCAACAGAGGTACAAGCTTGTATTCATACATTTTTCATACGCTTGTCACTAAACTAGT
Organism: Taxus chinensis; assembly: GCA_019776745.2. Taxonomy (NCBI): domain Eukaryota; kingdom Viridiplantae; phylum Streptophyta; class Pinopsida; order Cupressales; family Taxaceae; genus Taxus; species Taxus chinensis. Next base: position 370,809 of record JAHRHJ020000987.1, read on the forward strand.
CGAGCTCCATAGAAGGAATTACAGTTTCATCTCAAATCAACCATGTATTCACCTGAAGCTATCAAGCAACAAAAAAAAGCTCATACGACCAGCGATAAACAATAAACCAACCAAATAAGACACAACAATTTTCTTTTATGTCATTCCTCAACCAAGAAATCATCCAGCATAACGTCTAACATGGTACAGTTAGGAACTCATTACCTCAGTTCGATCAAGAAGCAAGGAAACAACATATACAGAAGTCGAATCCATATGTAATCATAGCAAGGACTTCAACAGAAGTCAATCCAAAATGTAAACACAACAAGGATTTCAACAGAAGTTGAACCAACATGTAAACACAACAAGGACTTCAGCAAAAGTTGTGTTCATAGTAATCGCAAACACTTCAACAGAAGATGAATCCATAATATAAATACAGCAAGGACTTCAACAAAATTTGAATTCCATAATATAAACTCAGCAAGGACTTCAACAGAAGTCACTTTCATAATATAAACATAGCAAACACTTCAACAGAATATGAATCCATAATATCACAGCAAAACTTCAGCAAGGAACTTCAACAGAAGTCGATTCCTATAATCGAATAATACACAGCAAGGATTTCAACAGAAGTCCATATGTATACTCAGCAAGGATTCAACAAAAGTCGAACCAACATGCTAACACCAAGGATTCCAACAGAAGTTGAATTCACAAAGAAACAAGAAAAGAAGAAAACCATAAAATACATTCAACAGAGTCTTAAAACCAGCCAAGCAATACATTGCTACCTATAAACCAACAAAAAAATCATCTGAACAGAGTTGTTCTAATGAAAGCATTTAAAGGAAAGCAAGATTTTTAAAAGTTAGGGCCTATCATGCCTGATAGTGTCGCTTAAAAATTTGAAGAAGACCTCTGAATGTGCTCGCACCTTCTCTTCTTCTTCCACGATAGATTAAACAAAAATAAATTGTTACCTTCATGCCTTATAAACTTTCCCCGACAGAGAAGGAAGCTAGAAATTCTCAAAGTTGCCATGCAACACAGAGTAGACGACTGGTTCGAAGAACCAGTGCTCAAGCAGAGTGAAAAACGGAATGCATGGAAAACCAAACAACCAAACAATATTCCATTTGCATGCCTTCCCAAGCAATCCGCGCTCGGGAACCGAAGTTCATTAATTGCATTAACTTCCATCCTCCCGCCTATTCTCCATTGCCACCGACCGCCAAAATTGGTGATAGCCAAAAGAAAACAAACAAACATTCCCATACTTGGTGATACTGCCATGTCAGGTCACATTAGCCATTTGCAACCTCCGCCAAATCTGACAGCATCCCAAGTCCTTCAACCTTATCCCCCTCATAAATGCCATGGAAACCACCGCCCATGACTCGCGCCCCTTCATAGGTCCCCCTCCATTCTTGTCATTAGTTAAGATAGGTAAGAAGCATAGGTTAGATCATAGGGTAAGACATTAGTCTTACATCCATAGTGCTAGAAGAAGTTAACTCTTAGGAGCATTAAGCTTATAGTTTAGGGCTAGGTTAGATTAGCAATTATTTTAACCAATAGGTTATAGTTTAGGTTAAGATTATTAACCTTAACGAATCCAGTCTAGGTCTCCAAAGTAGGACCAATCAGTATTAGAGCCAAACAGGGTAAAACATTCCTATAAAGGATCCTATCTGGCATTGCTAAATTAAGCTTACGGTATAAACATGAACATCTTACCTGGCTTAAGGTCTAGGCCTTCCTGATGTTACGATATCTGGAACCAAATTTCATTTATCATGATCAGCCTGAGTTAAACTCTGGGATTGCTCATTCAAACTCATTCAGACCTTGTAACTTTCGTAAGGTCCATAAATTTTGTTCATCCTGAATAAGCTTAAAACATTCCTTGGATCAATGTAACTGATCCAAGGCTGAGTCAAAGATCTTCAAGAGCAAAGAGGATACAATCCATATCAAGCATGACTTCCCGAAACCAAAGGAACATGTCCTTATACAGAAGAAATCGTTTATCAACACTTGAATGCTCAGGAGAAGGTAACAACAGTTAAAGGTGTTACAGGAATCTTTATTTTGTAGGTTACATGTACCTCAGTGATCAAATAAAAAACCAAGTGATTAACAAAAAGTGATTTTGAAACTGTAAAAACTAGATTCTGACCATTTACGTAGTCACAAACACTCGGTAGCACTATCTAGTGCTAAGGTTCCCTTTCCCTGTTCTAGGTGCCCATGTCTAACCCTATCCGTGCATTTCAAAATTTATTGTGAGTAGTGATGACACTCTTCCCTTTCTGCTAATCAATTTTCTTAATTTAGATCAGTCCCGAATCAAGTGTAAATTAGCTAAGTCTTCTTTTTCTATCTATTTCATAGGTTTTCATACTTACTTTCTTAATTTTCTTGCGTCAATATTGTACTTAACAGATATATATCATAGTTTACATCAATTACTCTACAATAAGGTCTATTAAATCTATTTTTATTAAATTAATTGTTTGTATCTTGTTGCACATGGTCATCTACATACAAGAACTTATCTCCATTTCACTTCCAGTGAACTTATCACCATCTGATCATCTTCTAACAAAGTATGACATTTAGAGGATCTCCACAGTCAAAGTATCACTGCAGTTAGCTACCCTCTTGTATTTTTTACATATTTTCACCTTCCATGCCATATTACAATACATTCAAGATATTACATTAGGAATATCATACTTGCACATTCCAACTGCAAATATGTCCTTGAGGTAATTGCTTTTAGATTTTTTAATAGTGACCAACAATAAACATTTGATGATAAATCTTATGATGGTTACAAGATGAAACTTTTGACTCTGATTGGACACAATATATTTGACAATTATGAATGACACAATGGTTAAAAAAATTTCTGCTCCTATTCTAATTTAATGAAATAACATGCTACAAAACAAGAAACTCCAAAAATGGGAGGGTTTAAGGATACCTACAATGTTTGATAGTGATGATGATGAAATACAGGTGCAAAAATCCTTTCCACAATGAGATTGATGACCTACAGAACACAAATTATAGCTACATAAGATAAGATTAGTAGATTTGTATGGTGGGATTCCTGACCAAAGCTGGCCCTGAGAAGTGATAAAATTCCTAGGAAGGATGTCAACCCACTTTTTTAAAAAATTGATTGAAAATAGGGAATAAATAACATGGAGAAGATAACATGAACATAAATGTTTAGAGATAATAAAATACAGGTCAAATAATAGATGCAATGATAAATTAAGACAAAGAGTACAAGCCAAACAGATTTTGATGATGACTAGAGGCAATCGAAAATGACTATGACATAAAATTGAGATCTTGGGATATTTTTAAGGAAAAACACAAAAATTGAATTATCTAGGTGTTGCAGGGACAGAGAGAGAATGATAATAGAAGGTACATAATGTAGGAAAACAAATGACGCAGATTGGTTCAATGGTGACCAGTAATAATTGATGGCTATTGAGGCTAACTTAGGCCTTGGTGAGGGTTGATGGGTGCCAAATGAGCTATGTAAAAAAAATAAATCATGTTGATGTGATTGCAGAGATCCAAAATAAAGAATGGATCTGCAAATGGCTAATGAAGAAGTGATGAAAATAAGATAGGTCTTCCAACAATATCCAAGTTTCAAATCTTCCAAAATGGTAGACAAAGGCTCAAAAGTGGTTTCAAGAGGTTGGTGGAAGTTTACAAGAAGGAAAGGAACCTATAAAATTTCATGAGAGGCTAGATCTCTATAGTGTCATCCTCTTGGGAAGGGGGTGATAGTGTATATATAAAGTCATCATTAATTGTGGGGAGCCATTGATCTTGCTTATGTGGATGATGTAGGACTCAAGATATGAGGCCCAATTAGGTGGTGATTAGGGCTAGAAGTTAATTTTTACAAGCTGGAAGAGATATTGAGTTGCATACGGATGGAAAATAGTGGTTGGATAGGGTGGAAGTGCATTTAATAAAGGCAAGGGTGGTTAGAAATACTAAATGGAGGTTTGTGGTGAGTTTAGAAAGGATAAATGGGAGATTTTGGGATGTAATTAAGCTAATAAATATGTTTAGTGATGAATAATATGATTATTGGTGATAGGTGATAATGGAAGCTATTAATGATGGGATGGGATCAAAGTCATGAGATATATTTAATATAGGAAAATAGAAACTAAGGGAAATAAATTTGATTTAGGAGGAAAATGAGATTTTGAATAGGGGCATGGATGCAAGTGTGCACAATGAAGATAAAGGGGTGAGAAAACATGAAATGGGGGGGGATAGTGAATCAAGTTTTGCTGTATACATTTGCCACTTTTTGTCAATTGGTTTGTGTTAAGAAATCCATGAGAAAAAAATTAGAAGTGATAGAAGATGGTTTAGGTGCTCCCCATCAAACTAGGGATCAATGACACAAAGGAAATCAATTACTAGGTTGAAAGAGATAGATGGAGGAAGGGAGGAAAGGGTGAAAATATGAGAAAATATGCCCCGAGTGGATAGCGATATGACCATTGCAAGAAGGATAGGATAAACTAAAATAAATCTGGTAGTAATCCTAGAAATAAATTAGTAAAGAACATATCATGACCTTAAAGAAAGTAAATTTAATGTCATATGGACCTATGATTCATTAAATATCATAGCCGTATGGAGGAATCTAATGGGAATATGATTGTATGGATGTGTAAGCTGTGAGACCAATGGGTTAAAGGAAGACATCAAAAATATGCACAAAAATGTGAGTTTAGTCACGAAAATGGCCTGACATAATACCGGGAAACAAAGCGGGGAAAAAGAGTATGTGATCTCCTTAAAATATGAGGTGAGAAATTATGTGTCCTGGTGGGAGGGAAAGAAAAAAAGTGGCCATAAAGGTGGAGTTAAGGTGAGATATGGTGCCTGGAGAGGGAACACAAAGATGGCCACAGAGTGGGATTTTGGATATGAGGAAGGATGCCCTCCAAGATATGTAGACAGGAAAAAATAGACAAATAAGCCATGTAAGGAAAGGAACGATGTGTTATATGTGACACATAATTAAAAAGTGGAAGAAAATATAATTTGGATAAGTATATTTGACAAGACAAGATGAAGGATTGAAAAAAGGGTAGGGGTCAAAGACGACTGGTGTGGTCGCCTTCGATTCGGACCGATCGAAGACAATTGAGGGATCACCATCAATTAGGTTAGAGAGATGCATTGATATGGTTGTATAGAGAGAAGGCCCCACACATCACATTTTTTTTAGTGTCACTTCATATCAAGACACACTATCATTAGTTGGTGTTGGGGAACTAGCTGATATGCTTAGTTATGATGGTGATATCATGTTATGAACTACCGGATTCAGGTGGGGAAAGATTCCCATTGGCCTTAGCAATAGTGGTGGTTGATATAGTGGAGCATAGAACAATATTTTCATTCAGGGAAGCCCTCCTGACACATGTCTACCACAATTTGTGGATGTATGTCACAAATAAGAGATATGGTTTAGATGTGGGATTTCTATTGCATTTTTTGGCATATGAGCACATAGTGGTGGTGAGGCCACCAGGTCTTCCATGGGTCACAAATGACCATATAATGATGAAATTTAGATTCATGTAGTGCAAAGTAGATCAAAATCATGGAGATAGGGTGGAGAGGGGGGGAGTGGTATGTAGAGAGACTAGGGAGCTTTGCTATTGATGACATTAGATGGAGGGCATACAGAGGGTACCCCACATGGCTGAGCACAAAGATCCATATTACAAGTCTGAGGAGGGTGAGATGGGTATAGGGGAGGAGACCAGACATATTGGAGGTGATACATTTCCCATAGGTGATGAGACAATTCAGATTGGTATGAATTGTTCCTATGGAGCTAATCATATATAGGCGTGATAAGGCAGAGAGAGACTTACCTAGTCATAGTGATGGTACATCCATTGGAGGAGGGGTGGAGCTAGTGGATATATAGATGGGGATGATGTAGGGGTTGGAAAGGGGTACATGGCATGGATTTCCCAATAGTGGTTAGTCCGTGGAGTAGAGGAGGAGGACAAAATCCTACCCCAAGAGACAGAGTCTCAGATTTTGAGATCAACACTTAGTGGGTGAACATTGTATATGTATATATTTTTATGTACATAAAGCCTAGTTAAGGCCTATCATTGATGTATGAACATTTTGATGATATGTATATATACAGATTATTTTTTTTGTGTTTCATATGTGTTGTGATATGTGGATGGGTAGATTAGATGTATACATTGATTTTATATTTTGATGTGAAATGGATTATGATTATGTTATGTTGAGTATTTTATGGATGTGAAAATGATTTAATGGATATAAATATTGTGTTGGGCATTGATATGATGTAGTGATGTGTTGATTGGATGAGATGTAAAAAATTATGTGATGGATTTAGTTCTACTTAGACTAGATGTGAAAATGATGTGATGGTTTAGATGTTAGACTAGCTATGAAAATGATGTGACGGATTTAGATGTTAGACTGTTTATTAAAATGATGTGATGGATTTAGATTAGATATTGTGTTGATTTGGTCTAGGTGTAGATGTGTTAATTGGATTGGATACTAGATGAGATGTTGTTATGAAATATGTTTAGATGGATGAAATAGATATGAGTAGCTTTTTTGATTTGGAATGTATAAACTAAATGTACATATTTGATGTGATGTTTTGATGTGATATGGGATCATGGGTAGAGTAGGTACATGGATCATGGTTAGATTATGTTGATTAGATTGTGAATGTGTATATGGGGATGATGTGATGGAGATAGGTGAAGATTTAGTATACAATTTAGATGCAGATTTCATTTGGATTTAAATATTGTATGTGTTTTGTGAACATATATGTGATATATTAGAACATAGATCAAAATGGAATTCCATGTTCAATGTGGGTAAGTGTGATATGATGGGATAACCAAAATGGTTAGATTGAAAGGTATGAATAGAACACGGCCTTGTTAGGGTGATCCAAATATAGGAATTAAACTTTCATCATGGTAAGGAGTGCACATATGATAGATGATTTGGGATTGGATTGAAGGTAAAACATGATAAGGAATACGAACAAAGAAATTCACTTGCATTAATATGGTAGGTGTTAACATATAACTAACGATAGTTAGTCACACATATGATCATGAGGGGAAGATGGAAGGTGTGCTTATACTTTTTGTAGACACAAAAAGGGGTGTATGTGTAGTTTATAGGGGGAAATGATAGATGTTTTCCTAGTGCCCTAAATCTTTATATTGTGGAAATTGGTCAATACGAGAAGTTTTCTTTTGATGAGAAAGCTGATAAATGTGGAAATATTTCTATGATCCTGGATTGATATTTTTATTTTGATGTGAAGGTTTCAATACAGGAATCCTTTACTTCCATGATATAATGAAATTCACTTGCATTAAAGGTGTTAACATATAACTCGATAGTTAGTCACACATTGATCATGGAAATGGAAGGTGTGCTTAACTTTTTGTAGACACAAAAAGGGGTGTATGTCTAGTTTATTGATTTCTCCTTAGAGTTTTCCTAGGTGTATGCCCTAAATCTTATCATTATTGTAATTGGTCAATACGAGAATGATGGAAGCTGATATGTGGAAATATTTCCTATGATGCATGCTTGAAAGGATTGATGCATTTTTATTTTGATATTTTGAAGGTTGATCAATACAGGAATCCTTTACTTCCATGATATAATAAAGTAGCCATCCTTCGAGGGAGTGGTTTACAATTATGGATTCTTGATTTGGATTTTTAGATTTTGATTATAGATGGTAGGATAAAATACATGATAGATGTCATTCAAGGGATTGATCTATATTTAATTTATTTGAACAGTTTTCCTTTGAGGGAGCAGTCTATATATTGTATAATATAGCTTTGATTTGGTGGTTTTCCTTTAAGGGAACAGTCTGTATGAGCATCCTTAATTTTTTTTTATTTTATGGCGGCGCTGAGGATAACCTAGTATACCACTTGGGGAGGGAAAGGAACGTGTTAAATCAATAACTATGGACCGTTATCATGGTTCTAGTAGGTAGATAAGAAGGAGATGAATGTAATGATTATGGGGTTCCCACAAAAAAGTAAGAACTTGATTATAAGGAATATGCTATAAACAGAACCTTGGTGGTCATATTCAAGGTCATATATAGGATAGTGACAGAAGACCACATGATTCCAAATCATTACGATGGGAAATGGAGAAGGATAATGAGTAAAATGAGACCATTAATGCGACTAATGGCACGTTAGTAGGTTTGTTAACAATAGAAATGGGCCACGAGTGCAAGGATTTTATTGGTTCTTTTTCATAGAATAATGGTCAAGGGAGGCTAATGGGGATAAGTCAGAAAAACCATACTTACAGAGTTGAGGTAATGTAAGGTACATTTTAGTTTGGAAAATTAACTTACCAAATATAAATCCACACCAAAGTAGTGACCAAACTCATGTCTCTTTCAAGAACTTAATTTTTGATTTATTGTTAATGAGATCTACATTCTGTGAGATGTTTTCTATTGTAAGTTTGGCAGAGTACCCATATTTCATCATACGACAAAATGATGTTGGAGGGTGATTAAGGAAGCTACAAGAACATAGGATTAAATTATCGTTGAAGGAGGTACAATAGGGTGTCCTTTATACAAGTGCATACACGCACATGACTTTGCATAAGAATAAATGTTGGGCCTCTAGAATGTTGGCTAAGTATAAAAGGCGTGTAGGCACACAAGGTCCCAATTAAAGAATGGAGCGCACAAGGAAAAAGTGCGCAAGACAAGGTTTAAGAGAAGGGTTATGAAAAGGGTTTAAGGAAGCTTGTGGCATGCGCAGAATGCACATGGAAAAAACCAAGGGTTCGGGACTTAGTCAAAATTGGGCGTTTGGGGTAGAACACATGAAAATCATGACCTGACTATGCATGATGAGTAGATAAGGTGTCATCCTGGCAATAGGTTGTCTCAAGAAGGAGCATGCTTGTGGTAGAAGCTTCTAGAAGCACACCATGGTATGAAGTGGAAAGCTGATGCCTAGAGGAGCATGCTCGCATGGAGGATCACATTCCAGATAGTTAGCATTAGATCTAATGGGTGCTAGAGGGCGAGGTTGGAAGCCCAAGAAGGCTATAAATACAAACGTTCCTACAGAGACAGATAGAGATAAAATATGGAGATACACATACATATATCCATATAGACACCTAGAGAGTGGGCAGAGCTCTGCTGAAATGCTGTGAAAAACTCTGTTAGTGGACCTAATTGCTATTTCACGAGCGACTGTACTCGGCATGGGGGTTGCAATTTTTCTTTTGGGTCGCCTAGATTACATTAAGTCTGGTTGTAATTCATGATTGCCGGTCTGCTTCTCTATGACATTCTGTACTGGCTCGATGGATGTAATGAGGTTACCAGGTTATAATATATACATGAATATCAATGGTTTTGATGTACACATCTTTCTCATGAGGTCTTCTTTCATTTATGTTAATGTTAAGTATGAATACTTGTATACTTCTTTTTGTTATGGTATACATGTTGTGGATAATCTGTTAAAGTATTCTCAATTTGGAATGACTACAAGGACCTAGAGGCCGTTCTGAGCTCTATGGTTCTTACATGTCTTTAACTTCCCTTCTAAAATATCTTAAGCACTAATCATAGATGATGTATTCCCATTAAACTCACATAAAAGAGAGACTCGGCACCCACGCGTGCCTTGAGTGAGCACTCATCTTTCCCGTTGGGTGATAGGCCGGTGCACATGGGGTTCCTTTCTTTTGTGATAAGGAGTAAAAAATGACTACATCTTGGTTCCTGTTGTCGGGACCTCTTTTTCAAAGTTGTAGTGGGAATTTGAGCATACATCATGATTTGTGTAGTGAGTAACTGATAAAGAGGTTGAACATTAGAGAAGTGTTGAATCATGGTTCAAGAGCACAGAGGATGAATTTTCTCAAAGATTTAGCACTAGACCTGAGTTTGATGCATGTAGATGGGTAGAAGAAAATATCTACCATGATCTATACAAATGAAACTTTTTGTCTGTTGCTTCCCAGTAGAAATATATGAGTGGCTCTCAACTTATGTGTCTAGATCAAGTTGGAACTATGGATCATGTCTGTGGACCCAAGAAGAGTACCTGGGGCTGCAGGATGCAGATTTGACGTGGACCCATGCTATGGATCATTGGTGGAAAGGAGTAACTAGCTAGCTACACTATGGAGTACGCCCATTTCCACATATTCTTTTCCAAAGGTTGCTGAGTTTGAGTTTTTGTGGGAGCCTAGAGGATCAATTTCTACGTGTTGTCCCTCTGGCTCTATGAAGATCTTGATGGTTTCCATGAGTTTAGAGGCATTCCCAAATGGCTAGCTAAACCATTCTGAGCACTGGGCAAGGAAGCTAGGGTCGAGGAAGATGGAAAATGTTGCGACGAAGAAAGAAAGGGAGGAGAGACGACTCAAGTGTGGTGAAGCGCGTGAAAGAGAGATTGTTAGACAACGTGAGGTTGCAGATGTGATCGATGTATGGTGGTGGACATTTGCGGGAAGGGTTTGAGGTTCACGCAAAGGACATGGAACATGGAGCAGTCTGTGTGACCACCATCTTGGAAAACGCGTAAGAGAAGCCCCTTTAGCTTTTGATGAGAGTTCGTCACGTGGAGAGAAAAGAACCATTGGTGTGTGCATATGAGCTGACCTAGTGACCAAATCCCTAGTGCTTGGTTTTCTATATCAAGGGGATTAATATTTCTAGTCTAGTTGGTTACATTAGAAGTGATCGATCTACACCCAGGAGATATAATTTCTCGTTTAGGCCTTTTATGGCTGCAAACACCAACCCGAGTGTTAAGAGGAATTTTTACGAAAGGTATAGGCATGCACAGCTTTTAGTCTCACATCTGGAATTCGCATGCAGGGTATACTATTGGTAGTGGGGCATTGTCACAGACCATAGGTGAGAAATTCAATGGAACTGTCGGGACCCTTGACACAACCACTACGGGATTTGGTGGATTTGGGGGGTCAGGAGGAACATGACCTAGTGGACCTGGTGGATCTGGTGGATCTGGTGGTTTAGGAGGAACATGACCTGGTGGACCTGGTGGATCTAGTGGTTTAGGAGGAACATGACCTGGTGGACCTGGTGGATCAGGTAGTTGAGGAAACATAGGTGGAAACCAAGGCTATGGCTTAGGAGGATTCGGGCCCCAACCACCCCCTCAAGTTTTCTTTGAAATGTCTCCACATTTTCCTGATTAAAAAGGTTTTGAGGATACTATGGAACATGTTCACAAGTGTGAAACTACTATGGTGCACACAAAGGGTATCACAACCCCGGTGTGGAAGGATAGTCATTTTGTAACCACGTTACAAAGGCGACACGCGCATAGCTAATATAAGAAGTATGACCCTCATCAAACAGTGGTGGACTATAATACTTTAAAGAATGCATTCTTGGCAAAATTCCACATCCCTGAGTTTGAACAGAAGAGAATCGGCACTTTAAAGGAGATTCAGCAAGGAATGGAAGAAAGTGTGCAGGAGTATGATGTGTGCTTTAAAACTCTCTTGTCTAAAATAACATATGATAGTCACCCTTCACAGCATGCTCAATGGTTTTGTTGGAGTATTTGATCACACCTTTAAGAAGGGCTCTTATCTCATAAAACTTTCATAGACACGCATGAGGCATTGGAAGTTGCTCTATGTGCCGAGGTTATTGGTAGTGTTGATAATGGCGTTAGCTTGTTCCTAGAGGCTCAAATTACTGCTATGACTAAGAAGCTGGAGAAATTATCTATGTGAAATCAGTCCATGACACTCCTCAGTGGTTTATGGTGCACTGATTATTAAATAGAATGGCATGTCAAGGATAATTACCCTCGGATGAAAATATGTACACGCTGTGACAGTAGAATGTGAAATTTGTCGTGGGGGACCATAATGCAAGTAAGATGCCCTTTGTTGTAGCATGCACAATCTAGAAGAATGTGTCTTGCTACTGCAAGATCTACACCTCTATAACCCATGATACTAAGGACTATAGGCTCATTGATCAAATCCATGAGACCATTGATCATGGGGTGCACCAAACCAACATTACTAGTATTTCCAAGGGCAATGATCACCGTTATGAGGATGCGCGCAGATAAAGGTGCGCATGCAAGGGGTTTTTGCAGGAGAATTATATGGTCGTGGTTACCATGGAGGAGGAAGGACTGAGTTCTTGACGTGGAACTTGTTTCAACTATGGATCTACAGAGCATTATAAACAAGAGTTCCTAGACCTGTTGCAATGCTAATGGTGCAGAAAGAAGCATAAATATGAGGAATGCTCGAAATTGTTTCAGCACATGATTCAGCAGCAATGGAAAGACAAGGGAACTGTAATGGTTAATACTAAAGAAGGAAGACACACAGTGGATGCCTCGGGTAACATGGGATGCAGGTTTGGATCTTGTCTTTAGTAACAACAAGAGCAAAAGCTGCGTGCATGCAAAATAGATACCAAGGAACAGAATAACTTGATTTCAAGGGAGGAAGTCATTCATGGAAAATATCCTAGACCCTGTGCATCAAAAGGAGGTGTATCAAGACACTATGGATGTTATTTGGAGTTTACAAGGGGAAATCCAATGTCTAAAGGAGTAGTCCATGAGGGAGGAGTAAGGAAGGATAGTCAAGGCACAAAAGGATGACCTGGATGAGGTCAAGGAAGTATGTAAAATGCTAAGGCAAGGAAGAATATTATTCCCTTGCTTGGATCATGGTTGAGAAAGAAGGTACCACGCATGGGCCAAAGGATAGCATAAGAGGTAGGTATTGCACGTGCAAACCCTCCCCCTCACAACCTCAACTATGAAAAGGAGGATCACATTGAATGCAATTCTAGATGGATGGCTCCTTAGTAATATCCTCATTGGCACAAGTGCAGAGGTCAATGTTCTAACTTTGGATGCTTAGCATCAAATGGGGATACTTGCATTACAGCTATCTTCAAATGTGTTGTGTATGGAAAACAAGACTAAGGTGATGCCCATCGGTGTCTTAAAGGATGCAGCCATCACTATCCAGGGAGCCAATTTTACTAGTGACTTATAAGTCTTGGCGCTCACCAAGGAAAACAATTTCCTAGCACTACTTGGGCACCCATGCTATTTCAAGAACAATGCGGAGCTTCGGGTTCAACAAGGGGTACATCAGCTTTGAAGAATAAGGAGGAATGGATCATTATACCCTTGGATGAATGGGAAATTGACGTCATAATACTGAACCTTTGGGGGAAGAATTTTCTGGATACGATATATGTGTGCTCAATCAGGGACCCAAAGAAAATCCATCCTACTGATGAAGTTATTCAGTTTGAAGATTATCAGTTAATAAGTAATACCACTAGCCTGGCTTGTGACAATTAGGCACATGGAACTTATGAATTGATCAGATAGAAGTTGGGAGGGTCGGTGACCAAGGGTAAAAAAGGCGTCCGCCCAGTCCAGCACCTAGGAGGAAAGGAGACTTCCTAAGTATTCAGGAGGAGCCTTCCCTGAGATATTTCTATAGGAGATAGAAGCTTAGTGGAAGGAGGAGAAGGAACAGAGGAGGGATGCTAAGTTATTTCTTACTCGGCACAGCAGCACAGTGGTGGGATACACATCAAGAGATCCTTTTGGAATGGTACAAGGTAGGAATTTACTCTCTCTATCAGATTCTTCTAGAAGAAACGTGCCCACCACCATCAAGAACTACCATGGGAAGGAGCCTACCTCTTCCCATATCCAAGAGTGTGAGATGGATCTGGAGAGAAGGCGTGGAAGCTTTTACCACCATTCCTCTAGGTGCACAAGTTGTATTCTACACTGTACAGGGTTATGCACGTGCGTGCATGGTACATACATTTGCAGATATGCCACCAGACAGGGAATTGGTAAGAGCTAGTGGCTGACCTCACGCAAAACCTTGGAGTATCGGAGTACCAAGGCATCAGTTGATAAGGCCTTGCAGGGTGTCAACCACCTTACCATTACAGAAAATACCAAGGATGAAAGATAGGTTGTTGGAATTGCTAGGCAGAACCTAGGTTTGGAAGCACGCATTGAAGAGGAGGTAGAGGAAATAGAAGAGCTACAGCTTGAGCGCACGTGTTTGGAAAAAGAGAAAGCGAAAGTTGGTATATGTCATTGATGGGGAGGAAGAAGAAAGCTTGGATGTTAGCCATTTTATAGGGACGTGTGCAAGGTGAGGTAGACAGTGTTGATACCCATGTGTGCGTGCCTACCATGATCCCTTAAAAATGAAAAAAGGTTAACATCGGTTCAGGAGAAGAACCTAAGGAAGATATTGTAGGAGATTACTAGTCAGAGAAGGAAGTAACTAAGATCATTGATCTGTTGTGAGAATTTAAGGATTTATTCCCACGCGGGTGTCATGAGCTCAAATGCATTCACTATTCCTTAGGGGAGATGAAGATAAAATTGAAGGATGGTACACACGCAGTCAAGAAGATGACCCCATCGGATGAATCCCAATTTGCGCATGTAAAGGTTAAGGAGGATAGAAAAAATTATAGCTTTTGAGATCATTAAAGTAGTGGAAGAATCAGAAGTGCATAATTCCAATGGTAATCAAAATCAAGAAGGATCGGTAGATTAGGATCTGCGTGGATTATAGGGAGCTAAATGCAATTTGTGTCATTGATTCTTTTCCAACACCCTTCACTAAAGAAATTTTGGAAGGAGTTTCTAGGCATGAAATCTATTCGTTTACGGATGGATTTTTTGGGGTACCACTGAGTCTGGATTGCAAAGGTAAGACCAGGAGAAGACAAATTTTGTCTCCGAGATGTGGGGAAGTTTTGCATACATGGTCATACCCTTTAGGTTGAAGAATGCACCTGCTGTTCTTTTCACACATAGTGGTGCAAGCGTTCCTAGGACTTCATCCATAAGTTTTCTTTAGGTCCTATTTGGATGATTGGACAGTGTATGGTCTGGTAACATACCATTGTGACAATCTAAAGTTGATGTTTGAGAGATGAAAGAAGTTTAGTATATCCCTCAACATTAATAAATGTGTATTTTGCTACACCCTTTAGGACATTATTAGGGAATATCATATGTAAGGAGGGCTTGTTGGTGGATCCTGCCAAAGTTACAGTTATTGTGGGGTTACGGGAGCCTATTAGCCAGAGCGCAGTGCATGTGGATTCCTTGGGCATACAGGTTATTACAAGAAATTCATCAAAGGGATATGCCAGGATTGCCACGCCTTTAGAGGAGCTACTCAGACATAAAAGTGCCTTCCATTGGGGAGAGGCGCGGGAGAGGGTGTTTTGATTACATTAAAGGATAGGCTTATCATCGTGCCTATATTACATTTTCCCTCTTGGGACAAGCCCTTCCATGTCCATCGTAGACGCCTTAGGAACCATTATTGGAGTAGCGCTTGCACATCCGGGTGAAGGAAGTGTTGATCATCCTCTATGTGTTTTGCAAGTAGAAAGTTGACACCAGTAGAGAAAAATTACACCACGACTGAACGTGGAGCATTTTCAATTGATCTACACGCTTTTCAAATTTAGATATTATCTACTTGGTAACACCCTTTGTGTTTTTACACCAACCACATAGCATTAAAATATTTGGTGAATAAGCCCATCCTAAGAGGGTGCATATGTCGGTGGGTGTTGTTGTTCCAAGAATTTGAGTTCACCAGTAGTAGTGAAACTTGGAAAAGAGCAATTATGGGCCTGATCATCTATCAAGAATTGATTTAGGGGAGGATGCGCAGAGTATTGATGCCAAACAATGTCCAGACACACAACTATTTAGATTGTGAGTGCGCACCCTTGGATTTGGAGGATGATTGCGGTATATTTTTAAAGGAAGGTTTGGTTCCAGAAGGAATGAAGGACTTTACAGAAAATAGCAACTAGCCATACACGTCATGCCATACATGTTGATCAATAGAGACTTATACAAGTTGGGACGTGATGAAGTATTATGCATGGTGTGTACTATAGCATGAGCACACTTCGCCATCATGGAGGAAGCACATGAAGGAAGTGCTGGGTGGGCATTATGCAGTTGATGCCACCACGTGTAAGATATTAATGGCACGCATTATGGTGGGAAACCCTGTCCAAGGATTGTAATGACTATTGTAAAGCATGTAAACATTATCAAGCACCTTGAAAAGCTCAAGAAAGAGAGATGAAATGCCTTTGCACCCAATACCTAGCACATGAACCTTTTGAAAATATCCAAAGATGCAATAGACTTGGATAGGCCCTATTGCACCAGCATAGCATAAGACTGGGTGCATGCACGATGTCGATCACTTGCATAGACTAAATGACAAGGTGGGTAGAGCCTGCCCCAGACTACCGACTGCTTGATAGAAAGCCACAGACCACGTTAAAAGATATCTTAGTGTGAGAACATTATCCCGAGGTAAGCGGGGTCCTTTGAGTTTAACCAGCGATAGGGCTACATATTTCTTAAATGAGACCATCAGGATCCCATGTTAGCAGAGTCCATGGTGGCTCATCACAAGACTACACCCTATCACCCACAAGCAAATGGAACTGCAGAAGCATATCAACATAAAGGACTGAGTCATTTTCTGACAAAAATTTGTGATGTTGGAAGAAAATAATGGGATGAAACAGTATCAGACAGTATTATGGGCTTATAGGACAACTTATAAAAGGCTGAACTATGCCACACCATTTCAATTGGTGTTTGACACGGAATTTGTTCTACCGATTGAGTTCATTTTACCTTGTCTATGAATAACGTTCACAGGAGGGTTGGCTGATGAGCAAGCACTGGAAGAGAGAATTGATGAATTAATGAAGCTGGATGAGAGACGTCGACTGGTTCAGATCGGCGGTCGACTAATATAGATCAGGCATCGACTTGTTTTGATCAGCGTCGATCCGAGACAAACTGCAAGAAGGTTTGTAACAGAAAATAAGGCAAGATCGTCAACCGTCCGCTGGATCTGTGAAGCCGTAGAGATACTGGAAACTCCACTTGTGCTGGATGCAGAACAGGTCACCAGAAAATCTCAATGAGACTCCGCGATGTTCGGATGTGGTAGAGCCTATTAATGGTGCTTCCTCTCAGGGATTAATTTGGAAACCGGATTCGCCCTCACTTGATCAGATAAAGCTCAAAACGTGATGCTCGAAACTCTCTCGTTCTCTCTGTCTAACTCACTTCTATCTCCCCGTCAACAGTCTCTCTCAGAATATTTGTCTAACCAGAAAGGAGGTTTCGGGCTTCTATTGTAATCCGGTGCCGACCAAATTAAATCGGCACTGTTCCGAAAATCGCGTGGGTCGACCGAGTACCACAGTCGACGCTGATCATGGAATAGACTCCTGAAATGGCCAAAAGGAGTGATTTCCTGGAATATGAGAGTGATCCCTCCCCCTTCAAATAACGGGAAAAAAAAAATATCCTGCTGCTTTGGTTTGGGAGGAGAGGGGAGAAATTCGAGGGGATATAGGTAAATAGATCTGGGGGTAGTAATGGTTCCGGATACACTGTCACAAGGTTAATTAAATATTTACTATTTAATTAACTCCGTGGAAACATAATGGGTTAATTAAAGTGTAGCATAGGTGTTTAAAAAATCACAAATTGAATAATACCCCAGGGGAAGTGGTATGCAACGTACCCCAGGTGACTCGGAGGGTAAACGAATGTGTAAGGGAGCAACGAAATTGGGTAACCCTTTTAGGTGTCTACATTTGCCCTTTTTTGTTGAGTAACTGCGATAAGTAAAGTTTCAAGCAAAACAAGGAGGTGACTAAATGAAGAAAAAGTGATGATGCGATCCCCTCAAACTAGGGATGGGATGGTGGGATTTTGAACAAACGATCCCAAGTTGAAAAGGTAATATGACAAACACAGGATGCCCCTGCTAAATGTCTAGAGTAGATCTGCTCTTATGACGCACAAAAATAAATTAAAGTAGGCAAGTAACTAAGGAACGCACTTGGGAGGGTATCTAGACGGTCTCCTCATGAATACATTCGTAACCTACATACCCTGAGTGTAAGGAGGCTGCAAGTAGTCCAACACCTCAAGAGAAGACACATTGGTCGGGACAAACCAGACACAGTCTGAAAGTATACAACTTAGTGCCTACAGACCCGTTAACTCTAAGCTACCAAAAAAAAATTGTCAGTTCCCCATGCAAAGGAACAAACTCGAAATGGATGATAATATCGAAAAAGTATGTGCTAAACTAAAACATTCAGGGTAGAAATAATACCAGATGAATAACCAAGCATCAACACTATGGCAAGAAGATTAGGAGATTGAAGCAAATCGAAATCAATCATACTAATCGGCGCCGACCGAACAATCGGTGCTGACCGTGCCAGCCATATAAATATGTGAATGGAAAACGTGAAAGCGATTTTAATTTACCTGTGACGATTGATTTAGAGAGATCAAAAATTGGATTTGAGCACCATGGAGCCTCTAAAGCAGTAAATGTGGAGGAGGACACGACCTGGGGTATGGTTCTTCCTGAACTTGTCATTATTTTTTTATTTTATTATTTATTTTTATTTACTTTTGCTTTGTGGTGGGATGCTCGAGTGTTTTTGACACGTTGCCCTTCCAATCGGCGTCGTTGAGAGATTGATTTCCGATTTTAATGAAAGCGTCGCCGATTGAATCAATCCGACGTCGACTACGTATGATCGATGTCAATTGTAATATACTCAACGCCGTTGGAATTAATGACACGCGATATGATAGAGAATGTGTGGATAAAATGATAAAATGTGTTTTGTGTTTGGCTTTGGATAAATATGAAGCTAACATTGTCTCCTGATGTCAATGGATCAGGCACGAGAGGTAATTACACCTAGGTATGTGATTCCCGTCTCCTGGAGACCATTATCCCCAATGTCACTGACGCAATTGGTGCCACTTAAGTTATCCGAGCCTTGAGGGTTTCTATACTCAACAGACGATTGGCCGTGAGATGTAGAGTTGATGCGATGCACTAGTGGGTGATGTGAATAGCAAGACTTGCACTTTTGGGTCAGGCGGGTGAGATGACCATCACCACGAGGAATATCCACGATCTTGAGGCTGCCAAATCACTGGGGAGCGATAGAGATTATGCCACGATAGCATCAGTAGAGGGCCCTATTTCGATTGTATGGAGCTGGCAGATGATTCAGAGATATTGTGTCTGGGGTAGTGAGGAATAGCCTCGAAAGTTAACAGACAGGATGATACCAGGAGTAGACGGATAGGTGGTTTGTCAGATGGCAACTCTCATACTTTGCTTTACCATATTCAGGAGGTGGGAGATTCCCATTGTTATTACTAGATTACGTTTGTGACATCCTACAGTTTAGACAGGTGTTCGCAATTACTGATGCCTTGATAGCGCAGATATATTATGAGTTATGGATGTATACCACTGGCTGGAGGATAGGCATTGATGTCAGTTTTGTGCTCCATTATTGGGCATATGAGCACATAGCAGTGATTAGGCCATCTGGGATTCCTTGGATGCCAGTAGTAGTGGGGGCTATTGATTACGGATTCCGGTGATGGCGGGCTGATATGAACCCCAGGACATATAGGGAGATCCAAAGATTGGTATGTCGAGTGCACTTCAGGACGTTGACACCAGAGCATGTCATCTGGAGACCATATTCGGGTATTTCCTGACATGGGCTGGGTCAGGATGCTCATCCTAGTAGGGATTGAGACAGAGAAGGGTGGTTAGGGGCCACAGGCCTGATATGTGGGAGAACGTCCAATTTATACGGTTATTGAGACAGTTTGGCCTAGTGCAGACAGTGCTGACTACCTACAGGCGAGACAACAGAGAGACTGATCTGCCAATTTTGATCCCAGCAGATCCATTGAAGGAGGCCCCACCCTCCACAGACAGTGATGATGACGCCGGAGTGAATGATGGTTATGCGGATGGTATTGACAGAAGCTACCACGAAAACCTGACAGCATCTATCGATTCTGATGAGGAGGATATAGCTACCGTGCGGAGAGAGTTGGAGGGAGAGCATTGCACTTGATGCATACACAACAGGTGGCTCTTGAGGAGATCAGAGGCTCTGAAAGAGGAGAGAGGGATGCCTGATATTGGAGAGAGACCTGCGCGCCAAGAGCGAGATATAGTGATTTAGCAGAGGGATCTACTACCATCGACATAGGGAGGCCCTCAGGGCCAAATAGGGTGTGAATACATGGTCCAGTTAGAGTTCTAGGACATAGGGCACGACCCATAGGGGCCAACACCGCAGTATACCAGCAGCACTAGCTAGTACAATAGTGGACACACGAGCACCTGGTACGTGAGCCTGAGTACATATTCGTCTCTCCTCGCTGAGGTGAGGATACTACGAGGATTCCTTAGCACAGATGTCCATGATTGCCTCTTCTGGGGCGAGGAGGAGCTCAGCGAAAGCAAGTGAGCAAGGCATCAGAGGGAGGGAGCACCAAGGAGAGACGAGGTGGACGAAGACCCCAAGCAGGCAAGTTAATTTCGAGCTTGATAGGCAGCGGACAGGAGAGACAGCCTGTCAGAGGAGGTGGAGGCGATAGGGTCTTACACTTATCAGATTCACGATATGAGATGAGGTATTTTTATATCAATGTATTGAGGTAGCCTCGATTTGGAAGGCATCATTTTATAGATGGCTTGATGAAATCCACCCATTTTTTGTTTTACATATACTCTGCTATATATTATTAGAGCCATCAGTTCCTTTGTCATATGATTGTTTCTTATGCTTTTAACTTTGATATACATGGTATAGATTTAGCTAATTATGATGTATATAGACATCGACCGATAGATGATGATAGATGTGATTGGATAGCCAAAATTTATAGGATTACCCAATAGATGTAGTTGATGTGATTTCTATGTTGCTTTAATTTTGATGACATGAATATAGCTAGACGGTAAAATGTTCTGGATGTCCCTTGTTCCGCTGCTGTGCTGCTCGCTGGGCTTGCCTCGTTTTGCGCATGTTCCTTCACCTTTTGCTGCAACTCGCTCTCTCGCCCCACATGTGTTCAAGATCGAATGCTAGTGTGTTTTGGCACATTAGATCAGATGAACTTAGATAATGGATACGTTTGCTTAAGTTAACATTTTAACTGTCACTTTAACAACCGGAATTAAATAAAGGGGAATACTCTCTGCGCGAGCCAGGACGTATGAAATGACCTTCGATTGAAATAAAGAATACACCCATTATAAGAAAAAAATGTGAGTTGGGCTCCTAACTGACCACAAATATAATTTGATAGGAAACCAAAGATCATCTACACGGCATATATGAGGTTAAAATACACCTGAACACCCTAACTCCACAAACCAGATCTAGGAGGGAAACGGAAGGAGTATAAGTAGGTATCCTTGTCAAAATTTACAAGGGACAGAATACATGGTTCAGACCTGGGAAAAGAGAGTCGCTATATGATCGACAAAAGGTTCTAGATCGCAGCATGCATGGATTTTCGGGCAAAAAAAACAAACTGATCAATGATGCGGGTAGTGTGGCTAGATATGGAAAGACGGAGCATATACGTGAAGGCCGTGTCAGTGAGGCGAAAAAGTGGTATAAATTGACTGAAAAGGCTGATCAATGGTGAGAAGCCTTGGGAATTCCCGTTGAGAAACAGCCGGGCCTCAAGGGAGCGGTTCTGTATTTGAATTGTAATGAGAGCCAATCCTTCGAGTGCATGGTCTATATCTTTTTATTAATTTGATAATGCAGGGAGAGCTATCCTTCAAGGGATCATTCTATCTTTAGGAAGTTGGATAGCATCTCTTCTTCTTCTTCTTCTGTTTTTTGGAGCTTTTTGAAAGAAGCTGAGTTTAGACCTAGATAGATCAGATAGAGGGGAAGAAAACGTATAAGAGCACATACTCATGCCCCGAATAGATCTGATTAAGATAAACACTTTAGGACAGATGAAGCAGTGATTAATGTATTCTTACCATGAGGAGGAACATATCCATAAGAAAAATGCTATGAGTAGAACCGTGATACTCATATTTAATTTTAAAAAAAAGACAAAACACGGAGAACCACATAGTTTCGAATCACCACGAAAGTATATGACTGGTTGTTAGATGGATGAAAGATCTTGTCTTGCGACTAAATTTGTGTAAGATAGATTTTAATAGTAGAAGGGCCTTAGATGTAAGGCATTAAGAGGTTCTATTTTAGGTACACCATCCATGGAAGATAGACAATAAGCCCCAGACCCATATTTATGAGTGACGATGTACGGTCCCATCCAGTTGCGAGCAAACTTACCACGCTGACTCCTTTCTAGTGTAGTGAAATTTTGGTTTTCTTTAAGAACAAGATCACCAACTTTGAAGTCACGGTGATGCAAGTGCTTGTTATAAGCACATTTGACACTCTCAAGATAGAATTGATGATGCTCAAGAGCATTGAGATGCTGCTCATCTAATAATTCAAGTTGTGCTAGACGATTTTGATGATAATCCTCATCAGAGACAAATTATCTAAGAGAAACACGAAGAGGTGGGATTTGGACTTCTAAAGGAAGAACAGCCTTAAACCCATAGACGAGAGAGAAGGGAGTAGCACTAGTAGGAGTATGAATGCTAGTCTGATAATCCAAGAGAGCAAAAGGGATATGTAAATGCTAATCCCTACCAGCTCGACTAGTTACCTTTGCGAGGATATTATGCAAATTTTTATTGGAAGCTTTGGTCTAGCCATTAGCTTAGGGATAGTATGGAGAAGAAAAGCTGAGTTTGATATTGAAAGCATCATAGAGGTTCTGCAAATCAATGTTCTTGAAAGAATTACCGTTGTCTATGATGAGGTTTGTGTGGAACACCAAAGCAACAAATGATGTGTTGATAGACAAAGTCAACAATCGGTTTAGCTTTTGTTGAAGAAAGAGGAATAGCTTCCACCCCCTTAGTAAAGTATTCAGTGGCAATAATGATAGAATGATGACGTTGTGAAGAATGGGGATTGATAAGACCAATGAGATCAAGACCCCATTGCGAAAAAGGCCAAAAATCCGCTATAGGTTGTAAAGCTTGGCTGGGGATATGTGTGAGATTGGAATGTTGTTAACATTTGACACATTTCTTAGTGTATTGACAGCAATCTCGATTAAGAGAAGGCCAATAATATCCTAAATGTAAGATGCGTTTAGCTATGGCCAAGCCACTAAAATGTCCACCACAGATACCGTCATGGATCTCCTGGATAGCTTTAGATGATTCAGGGGTTTTGAGGCATCGAAGAAAAATACCATTAAATCCACGTTTGTAGAGGATCCCTGCCTAGAATAGTATAGCGATTAGCGCATAGGATAAAAGATCTTCTACCATTTGAAGTCAGATCTAGAGGAAGCAATGAATGAGATAGATAATCAATGATCTGGTGATACCACTCATCTTGAGTATTAGTTGTGATGGCATTGATTGAAGTTAGTTTCCTACGATGAGATGGTTGATCTAATCGTTGCACAGCCACATAAAGTCGCAAGTCCTCGGTAAAAGGTGGAATAAGTGAGGCTAACGAATCCATTGTATCTGTGAATCGATTCACAGTGTGAGGAATAGCTTGGATAGTGAATTTATCGAAATATTGGAGTTGAAAGGGAACGATTATCACGATATTTTTGGAAGGATGTCATTCTTGCATTGATAGACACCCATGACTTGATTAACTATGTGTTTAGAGTCACCAAATATTTCGATATGATGAGCGCTGAGATTAATGGCATTTTGAAGACCCAAAACAAGAGCTTCATATTCATCCATATTATTGGTGCACTCAAAGTTTAATTTGTCTGCAACTAGGATAGGTGCACCCCAAGGAGGAATCATCATGAAACCTGCACCTCCCCCTTGCTAGCATTTGGATCCATCAAAGAAGATTTTTACTTTAAATGGAGACAGACCAAAAATCAATTTGTTGGATATATTCATCAGGGAATTGAGCAAGGGGGACTTGAGTTTTCGGAAGAGGAGCATCAGCTAATTGATCCGCAATGACTTGACCCTTGATAGACTGTTGCAGGATAAACTCGAGATCAAATTCTATCATGAGCATGAGCCAACGAGTGATACGATCATTGTGATAATTCTTCACATGTATTGTCTTGAGTGGATTGATACTTGTGACGATGTAAGTTTTTTGATTAAGGAGGTAGTGACGAAGCTTAGAAGTTGCAAAGAAGAGAGCACAACACATCTTTTCAGCTTCGGAATAACATGTTTCATACTCATGGAGAGTGCGACTGATGTAATAGATGGCTTGTTATTTACCACGAGTGTCCCGATGTGAGATCATGGCTCCCAGAGCGTGGTCAGTCATAGAGATATAAATATAGAAAGGCTCCCCCTCGCGTGGGAGGTGTAAGCATAGGTGGAGAAAAAAGATAAGATTTGAGATCATCAAAGGCCTTTTGGCAATGCTCATACCCATTCAAAATGAACATTCTTACGAAGGAGATGATGAAAAGGCTGACAACGGTCTGAAATTTGCAAGATAAAATGATGCACTAATTGAAGACGTCCTTGAATACTGTAGATTTGCTTTAAGTTAGAAGGAGGAGGCTTCTCAAGGATAGCTTTTATTTTTGCGGGGTCTACTTCAATACCCCTAATGGAAATGATAAAGCCTAAGAGTTTACCAGTGAGAATGCCAAACATGCACTTAGATGGATTTAGACGAAGACAAATGCTAATAAGCCTCTCAAAGAGAGGTGCAAGAATGAAAATATGATCTTAACGGAATTTAGATTTACCGAGGAGATCGTCGACGTAATCTTCCACACTTTTTTGTAAGAGATAGTGGAATATGTACGTCATTTGCTCTCTGATAGGTTACTCCTGCGTTCTTAAGACCGAAAGGCATGACACGATAACAAAAGGTCCCCCAAGGAGTTATGAAGGAAGTCGTATGTTGGTCCTCTGGTGTGATGAGAATTTGATTATACCTAGAGAAACCATCCATAAGAGAAAGCATCTCATGAACCGTAGTTAAATCCACGAGTTGGTTGATATTAGATAGAGGAAAATCATCTTTTGGACAAGCAAGATTAAGATCCCGGAAGTCAGTACAAATTCAAATTTTCCTAGTAGCTTTAGTTACTAGTACTACATTAGAAACCCATTGTGGATAATCGATGGGTTGGATGAAGTTAGCCGAAAGGAAGCGTTGTAACTCTTCTTTAACAAGAAGGGCTACTCTAGGGTGCATTTTATGTAATTTTTGTTTAACCAGTTTGATGTCGGGAAGAGTAAAGATATTGTGGAACACGATATCGGGATCGCATCCTAGCATATCCTCATATGACCAAGCAAAGGCTTCACGATGGTTGGAAAGAAAAGTGGTAAAGTCTCCTAACTCCTGTGGATTAAGGGATTGAACCGACCTTAATGATGCGAGGGTCTTTAGAAGTCCCTATATTAAGGTCGACTGTGGCTTCATTGAGAAGCGTACACATGTCAGAAGGAATGGTTTTAGGAAGATAGGAATCCTCTACCCCTAGATAGGTGAGGATAGAATCATCATTTACACAGTGGATAGTGTTGATAGTAGGAGAGTTTTCTCCAACTATTTCAGGGAAAATTAACGGTATGGAAGTGGACTTGTCATTAATCTTATAGGTTAGTGGCCCTAAAGAAATGGTATTGACTAAAAAAAAAATTTAGACGGGATGGAAATGATGTCATCCACATCAAGTGATGCTTCTGAACTAGCGGGAGAAGATGGTTCCTCAATAGGAAGAGGCTCATCGAGAATTGTGATGGTGGCTTTTGAAAGAGGTTTAAATCCTAAACCAAATTTTTGATGTGGCTTGAGAGTTGGAATCGACGCGAGGTCATGCACACCTTGTTCATATTTTCCCAAGCCAAATCCCTTCTACGTGCATCGATATAAATAAGTTTTTGCAAACGTGGGATTCTGTAGACAATCAAATCTTGTTGAATAGGGCTTGGCCCTAGGAGGAGAATCTAGGCGATAGTGAGGTATATCAAGACCACCGTAAATGAAATTAGTCTGTTGATTGGGAAGACCAATGGTGATGATGCTACCGAGACCTGGCTAATATTCAGGTTGTTTGTCTGGTCTACCATACTCGTTAGGTTTGAGATGGGCATCAAAAGAAAGGAGAGGAAGCTCTCCTAGTGAGAAACACTGTAATGTCTCTTCTAGATTTTGTAAGTCCGGTAGTTTAGTTGCAGGTATGGAAGAGGATGAGGCCTTGTCAGGAGAACAAGCATTCTCCTTTAGAGGGGCAGACCCTGTGGTCATGTCGCATTGTGTGGAAGGAAAAGGATCTCCTGGATGAGTATAGATTTTTCCCTCATATTGATATTTTAAGCATCGATGGAGAGTGGATGGGACACAATGCATTGCACGAATCCAAGAGCGTCCGAGGATCATATTGTAGTGGAATTTCCCTTCAACAATGTAAAAGAGTTCGTGAAGCAGCTTCTTACCTACTCGAATGGGTAGGACCACAGTTCCTAAAGTAATTGCTAGCTGATCGTTAAATGATAGAAGAGCGAAAGGCGGGGGTGACACTACGTTCTTCGGTAACTTAAGTTTCTCAAATGTGTGTGAGAATATGATGTTAAGTGCAGCACCACTGTCGATCATAGTGCGTTTTAATGTAGTGTTGTTGATTTGGACTATGATAAAGAGGGGAGCCTCCAAATCCTCAGAAGAAAGGGAAGGAATTTCTGAATCTTCAAAAGAAATGGTGGTTGATGGTCTATTCAATCCAACAACCATCTCGAAGGGCTGGGGATCATCTGAATTCACTGCAATGTGACGCAGATTATCAATCAGATCCTGGTGATGTTGTGGAGAGGATTGAATGAGGTCAAAATGAGACATTTTGACTGGATCCTGGGTGAGTTGTTTCATAACACTCTCCTCAAATGACACGAGAATTTGAGCCTGAGGTGCAACATGAATAGAGACCCGAGGTATCAGGGCTAATGAGGAAGGAAGAACTCCTTTGGGGGCTACAGAAATGACAACCCATGGTCGAGATGTTGTAGATGATGATGGATTATCATACTGTTGGGTTCTAGTGGCGATATGAATTGTGTCAATTTGAGAAGGTGGAAGACCATCTGGAGTGGAATCACTAGAAGTAGAGGTCTGAGTAGATCGTTGGGTCTCAGATGGAGCTAAGATGATAGGAGATACTTGTTCCTCCTCCTCTTCCAGCAAAAGATCACTTTCTTCCAAAAGACTGTTGACGATAGATTGAAGAGCTTTACATCCCTCGGTGTCATGACCCAGAGTACGGTGGTAAGGACAAACCAAATCAGAGTTAAACTAGGAAGGTTTTACTCCTTTAGGGTTATAGGGTTTAATTAGAGGAAGAGATATGGATGAAGCTTGGATAAGTTGGCAGAGGATTTAAGTATATAATCCGGTAGACAAAGATGAGGATAGAGATGATGAAGGTGACTCCTTTACTTTACCAGACTGCCGAGGTAAAAGAACCTGCATGTTAGGTTTGACAGTATCTTTAGGAATCGTCTTATTTTTTTGGAAATCTAGAGGAGCAACTTTGGGCACTTGAGATGAAAGTAAGTGAGACATGATTGATTTTGATGGAGGAGGAGCCCCTAAAATAGATTTTGAAGATGATGGAGATGTGACAAGTGTTGTGGTCTTCAAAGATAAGGGAGGCTACTTGGTTGAAACTAATGATGATTTAGATAATGTCGATTTAGATGAGGGAGGAGCTCCCAAAGTAGGTTTGGTTGGAGGAACAGAGGGTTCCCTAGTTTTTGGTAATGAAGATGATGATTCTGATAAAAGAGGTGATGTCTTTCTAGTAGGTAAGTCCACTCTTCGAGGTGCTGGTGAAGAATGTGTTGTAGAAGAAGATGATGGTTTTGATAAGTTTTCAGAAGAAGACGCCTTCTCAACGAAAAAATCCAATCTTCTATGAGGCGTAGAGAGAGATTTTTGCAGGAAAGCACCAAGAGTCTTGATGGTTCGAAATATGGGCTTTCCTTTTTTAGGGATGGTGACAATTTCAACCTGCATAAGGTGATTGTAACATTTTCGGGGGAAGAAAATGGGGAGTTACTGATGATGCAACATTAGATTTCAGTTGTCTCAGTCTAAGTTTAGGCACCAAGAGTGTGGGTGCTGGTGCTACTTCTTTAGATTTTCCCTTAATAGGCAAAGTAGCATCGGTGATGGAAGAAGTGAGTGATGAAGAAGCATCTCCTTGCAAGGGAGCTACTTCTGGTACAGTAATTATGGGTGAGACTACTGTAGGAAAGGAAATGGGAAGAGTCAAAATTGAAGACGCTTCCACCAAAGTTGGTACAACTATAGCTACATTTACTAATGGCATAGTCACAGCAAAAATGGGATAAAAAGAAGTAGATGTATCTGCGGTGGAAAATCGAAGGGATGTAATTGCCTCGAGCATTGAAAGAATATCTGATGATGAGATAGATGAGGATGATACTATCTTGGGTATGAATGGAAGATCAGACAAAGAAGCAGAGAGAGATGAATCCGTATCTAACAATG
The DNA here is from genome assembly GCA_019776745.2 of Taxus chinensis. NCBI lineage: Eukaryota > Viridiplantae > Streptophyta > Pinopsida > Cupressales > Taxaceae > Taxus > Taxus chinensis. The sequence goes on from JAHRHJ020000987.1 coordinate 399,463, forward strand.
TTGGAATATTCAAAATCGGGCTATCTGAAGATGGTGGAATCCCAGCGATTAACGAAGCGGAAGGAGGTTCTGATTCAGTCGATGTGTTCATAGATGGCTTAGGTTTAGAAGAAGATTATTTAGTAGAGATGAAGCTGATAGTATGAGTGTTTGGTTTTTGAGATTCTGAAGCATCATGGTTCGGGGAATGATTGGGAAAAGGTTGTTCAAAAACATCAAGCGCTTGATTTGGGAGAGCATTTGGGTTATCCAGAATGAGCTCGCCTTTATCAATGAATTTCTGGACAAGATTTTTGAAGGTCTGACATCGTTCAATGTCATGACCTTTGGTTCTATGATAATGACAGAAGTCATTTTCCCTATACCAGAATGGACGTTCTTTTCTTTCATCAATATTCCTAATGGGGGGAAGTTCGATCATGTGAACCTCTAACATTTTTTCTAGGATAGAAGCATATGATTCCCCCAACGAAGTGAAAGATCAAGATGATGAGGATCCTTTTCAAGAAGATGAGGAGTCTCTCCATGGTGTTTGATTAGAAGTGTTATCAACTCATGGTATTTTTAATACGATAGCGTTGGTGTATCCCTGATTCTTGTCTTTAGAAGTGGAAGGGTTTGATTTTGTAAACCGAGAAAAATCTGGTTTAGTTTTAGAACGAAGTTTTAACTTCCCTTGTTCAATGACGCGAGATTCAAGTTTGCGTGCCATCGTAAAGGCTCCTTCGAATGTGTGAAAGATCTAGATCCTTAAGGTAGAGGAAATATGATTAGCACAAGATCGAGTAAATAACTCGATCTGTTGAGATTGAGGAAGGGAGAAAGACAATTGGTTTATTATCCCTCTCCAATGAGTGACAAAGTCTATAATAGACTCATCATTGAATTGACAAATGTTATAAAGATCTGTAATCAAGATCTTATGCACGATATTTATTGAAAATTTTTCAACAAAAATCTGGGCCAATTGAGAGAAAGAAAACAAGGAATGTTGAGGAATGTTATTATACCAGTCTAAAGAAGGACCTGCTAGAGACATAGGGAGAGTATGGAGCATAAGCTCCTGATCCTGGACTATAAGGTAGCAAGCATGTTTGAATTCTCACAGATGCTATTGAGGGTCCTCTCAACTATGAAATTTTGAAAATTTAGGAAGTTCCCATTGGGGAGGATAAGGCTTAAAAGCCACTGATGGGTGAATGGGTTCATTACACACTTCTTCAAAAGAGTATGAAGGACGAGCCCCTTTGGTGGAGGCTTCTAAGTTTGTGATTTTCTTGAAAAGAATTTGGACCACGTCAAATTGAGGAGGCATGCTGGCATGTCCTACATAAGAAGCAAATGGTGGATGTTGTTGAGGTGTCAACGGGGGATTCATCTGTTGATTGATAGGATGATAAGAGGAGTAACCAGGCATTCTGGGTGATGCCTGGTGCGGTATTTGTTGTGAAGGAGCCTGTGTATAGACAGGATGTGAGATGACAAGTGGTTGAGAAAAAGAAGGTTGGATGACAGATGGATCTTATGATTGGTGGACTCCTATGCTTGTTGACTGAATCAGAATGGATTAAGGAACATGGGTGTCGATTTGATTGGACATGGTGGGGAATAAGGTCTGAAAGAGGATTTTTACTGCCGGATTAGTTATTAAGGGCACCGATGCTAGAGGATGGGTGAAGGTCACTGTTGCTAGAACTTTGGAAGAAAAACCAACTGGAGGATGAGAAGTGGGAACCAACTGAGTTGTCAAAGGGGGTTGAATCATAAAGAGGTACTGACCCTAGGACGCAATGGACGGCATAGACGAATTAACAACAATCTATGGGTGCGCAGACGCGCCCATCATAGCCAGAGAAGAGGACTTATCAGAAGTAGGTTGTGGAATAGTCGAGGTAACTGTGGCATTAGGAATGAGCAAGACTATTTGAGAACTAGTCGACGTGGTCGGTGGAAGAGAAAAAGGAGGCACAGGTGTGCCACCCTCCTTCGTGGTTCGAGGTGAAAAAAATGATGCTAACTGTTCTACAAAATCCTGGGATGGTTCACAAGGATAATCACAAACTTGCTGGATTGGTGGTTGCTGATCAGATATTCGAATAGACTTGTGTACTAGGTAGTCCATAAGGGCTACCGGATTGCGATCAAGGAGTGCCTGAAATTTAGGATCCCCATGAGGAACATACTCCATATCAGAAGCAGATGATATTTCTGAAGGACTAGGGGTAGCTGTACGTGATGGGGTTGCTTTGGCTTGATAAAAAGGATTATATGACCAGGATGGGGAACCAACTAACAGCGGTCCCGAAGAAGACCTCGGGGGTGCCGAAACATCCACACTAGTGGTGATCTCGGAGGAAGAAGGGGCCAGTTGAGCCATTCTTCTAGATTGTAATCGAGTGATGACCGACATAGACAAGCAGAAATATAGAAAAAAAAATTGACCTAACTAATGCACAGACAATTCAAGAAGCATAGGTGATTATCTCTTTTAAATTTTCATGCTTTTAAGAAAGAAAATGTTAGGGAAGGCTTTTTAGAATAGAAACTACTCAAATAGCCAAACTAAGGATGGTTTGGGGAATGTTTGGTGAGGAGTCCTGAAGGTACTTCAGTAAAAGAATGGTACGTGGCTTGATATAGGGGCCTACCCCCGCACTTCACACACCACTACGATAAGGGAGTCGGGTGCTTTACCAATATATGCCAGAACTTCCGTGAATTTATAGCGCGTCCTGAGTACCGCGTAGGCTCTTCCTCTTGGATGTCACTTCCAAGTAGGCGAGGCCAAGGGAGGAATTTTTGTTTAAATGATTTATACCTAGTGATTTTGGCTTTGTGTGCAAGGGTGAAAAATAAAAAATCAAATAGTGTCACCACCGATTTTGATAAATTTTCCAACCTAATTAAAACTAGATGAAAAACATACAGTAGAAATGACAAAGAAAGAGTTCTTTTTAAGCACTAAAAATGAAGTGTTTGATTTCGATTCAAAGACAAGTCAAACAGATTCTTTCCCAAATGTGATTAAATTCTTTTTAAGCACCAAAATCGAAATGTTCGAATGTGATAGAAAGCAAACAAACAAAGTCTTCTTCTTTTTTTTTTTTTTAGTTCCTAAGAAGGAGAAAGCACCGTAAAAGAGAAATACCTGTAGATTTAGCTCTCCAAGGTGTGTGGACTTCAAAAAAAAATTTTGTTGAGCTCTTCCCCTCAAACAATCCCACGAACAAGCAAAGTGCTCCACAAGAAAAGGTTAAGAAAACACACAAACCAACCCAGAAAGATATATCCAGATAATAGCAAAATGAAAAATTTCTATTTAAGGGATTTGAAAATTTTCAAAGAAATAACAATTTTGCATAAAGAGATGGATCAAACATGCAATCTTGAAATCAAAATGAAATATTTACTAATTTTATAAATAGAAATTGGAATTGAAATTTTTAGAAAAAGAAAGGACCTAACTTTGTAAATTCAGAAATGAAAGAAGCAAGACTGAAACGATGAAAGGAACTGCTTAAGCAGAACTGATAAAAATCAGTGAAGAAAAATAACAAAGCTAAAAACTAGAAAAGAGATGAACTTACCAATAAGGGACTTTGGTTGGGTCCCACCGGGCATGCCAGAATGTTGATCAAGAATTTCACCCTTGTTACCTGTCCAAGTTAATGTACCAAACTAAACACAGAAACCTTAAAAAACTCAAATGAAATCGATACCTAATGGACAAGATCCGAAGATGTAGATGGATAGGGAATCCAATGTAGATAAGACGGGCGCACATTAGCGATCCTGCATAGTAGATCCAAGAAACCTGTGAGATACCGATGCTTGACAGAAAAAGACCACGTTAAAAGATATTTAGGTGGACTGCCTAAGAAGCGGGTCCGAGAAGCGATAAGCTCCCTCGGCGGATGTCAGTCCACGTTTTCAATTAAGTAAAGAAGCATACGTGATAAAATATGTACGTAAAGGACTATATTTTCTGATCAAAGTAATAAACAGAATCTAAACAGCGGACAGAAAGCAACAGAAAATAGGAAATTGTGAAAACAATGTTGGATTTGTGTTACCTGTGTTCTTTTACCTGTCTGCAGGATGATCGGCGTCGATTATGTAAAATTGGCATCGACTGGTTCAAATCGACGTCGACTGATATAGATCGGCGTTGACTGATATAGATTGGCGTCGACTTGTTTTGATCGGCGTCGATCCGAGACAAACTGCAAGAAGGTTTGGGAAACGGAAAACGAAGGAAAGATCATCAACGTCCGCTAGGTCTGTAGAATCCGTAGAGATACTGGAAAGGCTCCACCTGTGCTAGATGCAAGAACAGAGTCACCAGAAAATCAATGGAGACTCGTGATATTGATGTGGTAAGAGGAGAGTAATGGTGCTCCTCTCAGGGATTGATTTGGATAGGATTCACTCTCACTTGATAGATAATGCTCAGACTTGATGCTTGAAACTCTCTCGTTCTCTCTGTCTATCTCACCGTCTAATTGTCTCTCTCACAATCTGTGTCTAACCAGAAATGAGTTTTGGGCTTGTATTTGTAATCGGCGCCGACCGAGATTAAATCAGAGCCATTCCAAAAAATTGGTGTCGATCGAGTACCGGTCGGCGCTGATCATGGAACAGACTCCCGAAATGGCCAAAAGGAGTGATTTCTGGAAAGATGAGAGTGATCCCTCTACCTCAAATACGGGAAATATCCCGTTGCTTGGTTTGGGAGGAGGAGAAATATGGGGGATATATGGATAGAATAGATATGGGGTAGATAAGTGGTTAGGATACATGTAAAAAGGTGTAATTAAATAGTTAATATTTAATTACTCACGTGTAAAACATAATGGGGTGAATTAAACTTAGCATAGGTGTTTAAATCAAAAATTGAATAATACCCCAAGGGGGCAGTGGTAATGCAAACATGCCCCAGGTTACCCGAGAGGGTAAACGAATGTGAGGGACACGAAATTGGGTAACCAATTTTAGGTGTCTACAAAAACATCAAAAAATAAATGCTAAATCAAAATGACAAGAAGACTTACCATTTGTACAGGGATATAGAAATATAATTGCCCAACCACTACAGCCCTATGAACACATACACTCAAAATAAAGTTAATAATGACATATATATATAAACAAACCTATTTTCTTATTCATTTGTACTCGTTTGATTGAAAATTTTTGAGCTCTATTCCCACGATGACCATTTTCGACAAGAGTACAGCCAAAATGACCGTTGAGAGATCATTATCATGCCTCCGCATTTGCGAGATTGACCCGCGTGGTTTAAGTTAGGTTTTCCTCATTTCTTTGTTTTGAAACCTAAAATGTAAAAATTTGAAAATATCTGTATAAGATGGGTTATTTAAAAAATCCCTTGTGTTAAAATAGTCTCTAAGGGAGGTGCCCATAAGGGAGTAATTTATCTTATGAAAAATGTTGTAGTTTTGTGTTTTTTGAGCATTTTTTAGGAAAATAAACCCATGCGGCAATTTTGTACAGAACCTCTTCCCTAAGTAGGGCAGTGGTTATAGGATTTCTACCTTGGTAGGGTAGCAACTGGAAAGTTTCCACCGTGATAAGGTAGTAATTACAAAGTGCAAGATGAAGGTTTGTAATAAAATGTAAAATCATTTGCTTAAGGCCAATTTTTTTTGAATTTTTAGTGTTTTTTCATGTTTTTTATGAGCTTATCTATTGGAACATGTCACTAACTTTCTCTTTTTATGTGTTTTGGATGCATAAGAAGGAATAGTACATCCATTGTCCAGTTTTGAGATGGAGTGTGAATGGCTCCCAAAGATTTTAGATCATGTGACTTAGGATGAGACTAAAAATTTGACAGAGAGTACGTATATGGTGGATTACATAGGTGCCCTTCATTACTCTTGCTAGTCACATTCTATGTGAGCTCTTTTCTTATTGGGATGCAAACCAGAATACCTTCCTGTTTCCAATTTCTAGGGGTGAGTGGACGATCACCCAAGAGAATGTGTATCATATTCTTGGGGTTCTGATACTGTGCAGACAATTGAACTTGGAGACAATAGGGTTTAGAGCCATGATGACCATGTGGGCTACTTATATAAGTGGTGTCGTGGTGTCAGTTGGTTTGAAGAAGGGAATTAAGGAATGAAGGGAATTAAGGACATCAAGGGTATTCTGGATTCTTTTTTTGATATGGGATAAGGGAGAAGACACATTGTTATACTATTGGGCTCCCATCATGTACAAATATTTAGTTTCATGGCCATATTTATGCTTTGGGAGCTGACATGCTTGTTTCAACTTATCATGATTTATACCAGATTGATAGGTTATAGGGACAGTCTTTGAGTTACCCTACATTGGTTATAAAATGGGTGTATGAGAGGGTTGTCCCCTATGGGAGGGGAGTATCATTACATGACCTATAGGTCATCAGGGCTGCTAGATGGAAGGTGATTTCAGTTCTCAGAGGGCCTCACCCACATGTGGCTTCACTAACTAATGACAACCTAGTTACTACTCCTTATCTTGATATGGCATGAGTGTGGGGATGGGATAATACCACAATGATGGCTTGTACCACTACTAGTGAGTTATTAAATAGGACAAGGATGGTGGACATTCATCTGTTCAGCTAATTTCCATACTTTTTCATCCTTCTGTATATTGACATTCTTCCACCTGTGGCACTCATATATAGGAGTGTCAAGGAGGCTGGAAACTATCCTAGGGGTGACCCCGGATGGACATTAGTGACTCCAATGATGCCAATGATAGTTAGGCATGTTTTTCAAGCTTATCGGGTAGCTTTTTCCACTCATTTACCTTTATTACAGATTGTGGTTAGCCCTTCCCATAGTGCAGAGGAGGAGGTGCATATTGTTATTGACTCCAACTCTGAGGAGTATACAAGTGATGAGACTATAGAGGATTCAAGAGATGATGAGGCTAAAGGTGAGACTAGGGAGGAGTCTTGAGATGAGGGGATGGGTGGTGGGACCAGTAAAGAAGCCCAAATGGAGGAGGAGGATAGCGACCTAGAGTGGCATGAAACCCCAGAGAGATCTGAGGCAGAGAGAGGAGGCAGACGTAGAGATGGAAACACTTGTCTCTGAGGGATGACTTTTGATGGAGAGGGAGATGATGAGTCTGTGATAAGACAACGTCTCACCTCCAGACTTGGAGAGGCCCAATAACCATGATCACCAATAGTAGCCACTGACCCTACATTGATTCCTAGAGATACGATTATGTTAATACCCTTCTCTTAACGTTGTTAGCTAGAAATGTTAGTTGGTATTTCTTTTTTATTTTCATGGTTTTCTAACTTGTCATTATTTCTTTTTCTGTAGCAATTTCTCAGGGATGATGAGATTTTATTTGTTAGGTGTGCATGGACACCTTGTTTATCCCTTTGAGGAAGACATGAGCGAAGCTGACTGAAGACACTAGGCAACCATTATAAGTTGGAAGACAAACTTATGTGTTTGCACCTATCTAGAGGGAAACAAAGATCATGACTTCTCTCCACACTCAGTTTGTCACATATGAGATAGCCAAGAGACTAATGAAGTGGATCCATACTCATAGTGAGACCACAACCAATGGCCACCATCACGAGCTATTTCACCTGATTCGTAGATCGTTTCTTAGAATGTGACAAAACAGATAAAGGTAAATGTCAAGGAGGAATACCTGTTAAAAGTTGGTCAAAGGTTGTTGCACACACTTTGACTTCTCGATCCACGGCTGATTGTGAGAACTCCCTTTTGGCTAGGAGGGACTACCTATAATAGACAACAAGACCACAAGATAGAATTTAAACAACATATACAGTGGACTGCCTAGCATATGCTAGATCTGGGAAATGTGATACTCCCTAGAAGGTTGTCAATCCACTATTTTAAACAAATTAATGTAAGAAATATGGTAAATATTGTCCTAATGTAGTCAATATGATTTAGGCATCTCATATAAACACAATAAGAAGAATCTAATCTAACAGACTACGTTAGGATCAGATCTAGAGGTTGGGTAAAGGGTTTTGGGTTATTGGAGGTCAACTAGTAGGTGGTTATTGGGTCTGGTCTTGGTCAAGGTGTAAAAAACAAAGACCGACATTGGCTGAAATGAACGCTGCCATTTTTAGTGGAATCGACGATGGTTATGGATAACCAGCGTCGGTATGGTTGGGGTAAAAGGAACTCAAAATACATAAAATGGTATGGGTGATCTGAGGTCGAATAAAGTATGGGTGAGTGAATGGGGGATCTATGGAGGTCTTAGGTATGCTTAGAAGTATACAACGGGTGAGAATAGGTGATTCGGTGATGTGAGTGAAGGAATATTTAGGTTTACAAGTAAGTGGATGATGGGGCAATAAGAATGCAAAGAATATATTAATAACAGAAGTAATAGAGATTACTTAACTGAAATAAACTATACTGATTAGGGCCATACATAATGTGTTGATGGTCTAATGGCTAAGTGATGGAGGTGGTTGATCAGAAGATATGTGTATGGTCGTATAGTGGTACTTTCCTAGAGTGCTCCCATGGATACAATACTCTCTGATTGATATTGGCAATGGCTCTGGATTGTTGTATGCGTGAAAAGATTCTTCTTTTGCTTTACTGCAGCTTTGGCCTCCTTCCTTTTACCCTCAGAATGTGCCAACCTCAAAATAAGGTTACCAAAGGGTAATAAAAGGTGACCGACAACGGTTCCGGGTTAACCAACATCGGTTCAGGGATAACTGGTGTCGGTTAGGGTGGCATTTCCTAGGTTTACTAAAAATGGAAGATCATGGCAATGATTTTCCCCAGATATTTCTATTCCTTCGGGAAAGAGTGGGAGTTACCATTTTTTATTCAGGATGTAGTTAGAGAGGATGTATGCTTTGATGTTTAGGGTTTAGGTAGGTCTTAGTTAGTTATGGCAACATACTAAGAATAGATTTGGGGTGAGGTGGCTAGGTGAGGTGTCTAGGTGAGGTGGTGGGGTAGGAATTATCTTAATTAGGATAATTAGATAATAAATATTGTGAGATCAGGGATTAATTTAATTAAATTAATATTAGTGTGGTGTAAAAGGGGCCATGACTAGGTAAGTGTGTTCAGGTTGGTTATTTGATGAGGGGTCAAGGGGAGTGTGACCCAATTTTGGTGTCTACATTTGTCCCCTTTTTGTTACATAGCTTATATTGGTAAGTGACGCTGACAAAAATAAGATGTGGTTTCCCCATGTGTGGGTGAAGGTGATCCCCCTAAAAATAAGAATTGATGAGGTAAAAGGAAGAATCGGTGAGTGGTTTGATAAACGGTGCATGTGATGGAGAGGAAGGTGAACAACGAGGGTAAGAGGGTAAAGGTCAACTCAGGTAATCTAGGTAATGGGTCAGGGTCAAAGGGAATAATAGTCAAATGCACGCACATGTATAAACTACAACACTATACCAGGTTGAAAAGCATGCAAACTCTACATTTTATCCAAGCAAGGTTAAGGTGGTTCTGGTATCCAAGGTATAGGATATGGTTAGGAAACACAACGTAGGTCAGGTAATGAACATTTAGGTATGTCCCAGTACACCAAAGGTTGGGTCAAGATAAACGGTCACGAGAGGAGGCAAGGTAAGGTCATTAGGTCCAACATGATGGGTAACAGTGTTGTAAGGTATAACGAGCACGTGAGTTCACAGGTCACTAAAAAGTTTTCAGGTCCAAGTAGCTAGGTCATGGCATGGGTAGGGCTGAGGTATGAGTAAAATAATGAGTTCCCAAATGATGAAGAGGTTAGGTGTTAAATGATGAGGTTAGGAGGATAAAGTGGAGTGTCCAAGTAAGGAATGGGTGAGGTAGAAAGGATTCAAGTAAGCAGATTAGGGATAATGGGTAGTAAGGAGGCTGAGAAGGATAACCGACAACAATCATAATTAACCGATGCTAGTCACCATGAATTGACCATGGTATGCTAGGGGATAGGACCAATGTTAGTTGTGGTGAAACCATTTCCGGTAGGGTCGGGAAGGTTATACAAAGAAAAATTTCCATGTTTTTGAAAATCAATTGTCATTTGCCACATATGAGAAAACGATAAGAGAGAGAGATAAAGAGTTGGAAAGTGACAAAGTGACATGGAGATCTGAGTTGGTGAGCCGTAGAGTGAGTGGTCGTTGGTCGATAGGTAGGTCTATGAGTGCGGTGTGATCGATTTGATTGGGTAGAGAGCCAACGGGTAGTCGGTGATGGTAGAGGTAGGAGAGGGATTGGGTGGACCTGTGTGGTGGCCCGAGGTGTCACCACGTAGATGACAGCGTGATGAGGTAAGAGTCAATTCCTATCATTGTTTTTTTTGAGTAGGTGGAGGATAAAATTTGGGTAGGAGGAAAGTTGGTTTTGGGGGGAAAATATTACAATTTGAATGTCGTAAATTTAATGAGAAAAGGGGAACAAGGGAGGGTAGATTTAGGTAAATGAGGGGTGGTAATAGGTGTTGGGTAGGCATTGGTGTGGGAAATGGGTAGAAAGGAGAATTTTAGGTAGAAATAGGGTAGGGTGTAGTAGGTGTGTTGCCGTGACAGTGACCGATGTCGGTCTACTCTGAACCGACGTCGGTGGGTGAGGACTGGTATCGATCACAGATGCGGTGACCAATGCTAGTTATTGTTGGACTGTGGTCGGTTGATGATGACCGGTGTTGGTCAGCATGTTAGAGAAACATGCCCAAAAGGAGGTAAAATAGATAAGTTACAGACAAATAGGTAGGGTAGGGAGAGTTAGGTGGGGGGGAAGACTAATGGGTATTAGTAGGTGGGTGAAGAAGTAAGATTGGTGAGAGGGGAAAAATGAAAATAGGTGAGGGTTCGACGTGTGGGTAGATAGGTAGCGTTGATTTAGGGCCTAGATATAGGTGAAAGGTTGATTTAGTTAGGGTAAGTGGTATAATCGGGGTGGTAAGGTTACAGGCAAGTATGGTCAAGTTTTAATAATATGATTGGTTGTATACAAGCTAAGGACCAATTACTGATGAGGAATAGAGTACCTCCCTTGGTCATGGAGGTATGGGGAGGAGTGATGACTAAGGAGTGGAGCCATGTTATAGATGTGGGCCTAATTAGGGTCAGGTTCTGCTAGGACGTAGTCCGGGAGGCAGGTTTGATGGTTTCCCTCATCGATAGATGGGATTCAGTGACCAATAAATTCCATTTTCTGATGGGTGAGATCATGATCACCCTAGAGGATGTTTACAGGATCTTGCAACTACATGTAGTAGGTACATAGGTTTACTCAATCTTCTCAGATGCATCTGAGGAATTACTGTTACCAGTGTTTATAGAGGGGATGGCATTGTTAGGATTGCACAGTGACAGTATGAGCTACGGAGTGATGTACCAAGCCTACCCCGATTAGATGAGGTTGGTAGTGCTTATGATGGAGGCAGTCTGCTATTTTTCACTGCCATATGTAGAGGGTGGGAGATTCCCATGGTCATTGATGGGGGTTTCACATGACATGGCGGAGAGCAGGACTTGGTTTACATGGGCGCCTGGATTCTTGGTGCAGCTATACAGGGAGCTGTGGGCTTATGGGTGACTACAGTGAGTTAGCCTTTGTTGTACACACTTACTGTGTTGTTGGGCATATGATCATATTGTATGCGTGTGTCTAGTTGGGATGTCCCAAACTGATGCATTTGAGGCAGGGTTGTTGTGGGTGGGCTACAAGCGATGGGTACCAGCTATTGGGGAGCACCGAGCAGTGAGAGCTACACATGATGTAACTTATTATAGGTGATTACTGGAGGGGTTGTCTGGCATGGACATCATTTGGAGGTCATATGTGGGATTCCCCTCATATAGGAAGATGACGGTGGAGCTATATGGGTTACATATTCACAAGTGGATAGAGGGGCCGTGGGCAGGGGAGCATGAGATGATACTTATAGAACGGGTCAGGCAGCAGTTTGGGTTGCCATAGGATATACCCCCACCATTCCCATAGTACAAGAGAGATGATGTGGAGAGGCCTATGTCTCCGCAATGACATACAGTGTTGACTAGGCAGGAGGAGGAGCTGGTCGATCGGCAGATAGGTGATGCCTGGGTAATAGAAAAATATAGACGATGGTGGGTTGCACAGCTACAAGTAGCACCGCTGAGGCTGGGGCAGCCGGATTTAGCCACCATCACAATTTAGAGAGATGCCTTATAGGGCCATGTGGCTACCCTAGTGACCCAATTGAGCATAGTACAGGGACATCTAATAGGGGCCGAGGCACATGTTACGACTCTGTGGGTATAGGTGGCTAATTTTCAGGCACATGGAGTACATGGGCCAGTACCTGCACTGGGGGGAGAGGGAGAGGGTGGAGAAGGAGGTGGGATGCAGGTAGCTGCCTTATAGGCATAGGTGATAGGTTTGTAGGGCTATTTGGCCATGGCGCAGGGACAAGTTACAGGTTTGCAGGACCAGCTAGCCACTGCACAAGCACTAATAGTGGCCCTTCAGGCTCAGTTACAGGTGCAAGTTCCGGGGCCGATGACATCACCAAAGGGGTAGGGATAGGGTCAGAGGCCATTGGCACCACCATAGACAGTACCTGTAGTGAGGTTGAGAGACACCATGGGTGTGGTAAGGTACTATCAGAATCATTAGGTGGCAGTTGGGATATATGTTCTATCATATGTCGAGTACATAGCACAATAAGCCTCTAGTGAGAGTAGAAGATCCTGCACACATAGTGTGGAGTGTATAGGGGGTCGGAAAGCCCAGGGACCGGGTCAAGATGAGGCCACTAATGCATGGAGGCCAGCTTCAAGGGTAGGACAATTAGAGGACAGACCAGGGTGAGGTAGAGAGAGGTCAGTCAGAGGTCGGGATAGAGGAGCAGAGGAGGAGGTAGATGAGGTAGGGTTGGATATCAGATGGGTAGATTATTAAGCTCCATGTATGATTAGCTTATTTCTAACATCATATTTTTGACATATATATTGGCCTACGTGTTGAAGCTAGTGAGGATGTACACGAGATTTTTTTGAGTTTTTGTTATATATATTAGCCTGTATGCCAAAGATATTTGAGATTCATGTATATGGACACATATGTTGGGATGATTTATTTATAGAGTTGATGGTGGTTATGACATGATGTATATATGGTTGTGTGTAACATTCTATTATGATTTATATATGTGATGGAAACCAAGTAGTGCAGGCATGGATTGAATCAGGTTGATGTAGGTATGGCTTGAGTTAGGTCCGTTTAAGTATGGGTGGAGTCAGGTTTTAGTTTAGGCATGGATGGAGTCAAGTTATAGGCATGGATTGAGTTAGGTTTTGGCTTAGGAATGGATGGATTCAGGTCATAGGCATGGATTGAGTCAATTTTATGTAGGTATGGCTTGAGTTAAGGTTTTTGTTTAGATTACAAGTAATTGGTGATACAGATAACAAATGGTAATGTAGATATACATGATGATGTAGATTTCCAAATTTTTGTTGTGTGTGGAAATATGAAATGATGAATTGGTGAATGTTATGATGATGTCTGAAACATGGATGGTAGATATGTGTATTGGTTATTTTATGTTAAGATCTTTCTTCCAGTTGTCGATATACAAAAAGGAAAAATCAGGTATACTGTGAATAGGAAAATAATGGGAAATTGGTGAGGGTAGAGAGTGGCCAAGCTAACCTCTAAGGGCCCAATACCCTCAGAGTGTTACCTACATAGTCCTGGAAAAAAGGTACCGCATGCCAATGAAGTTCTCCCATAAGCTAGGGAAAAATGAGAGGAGGTAGGAGAATGGGTTGGTAGGTTATAGGCATGATTGAGTCTAGGTTTTTTTTTTACAGCAGGATTTACATAGCTATCCTTCAAGGGAACAGTCTATTTATAGTAGTGATGTAGAGAGAAAGATTTCCTTTTTGAGGGAGTCATAATTTTTATTAGAATTTTGACTCAAGGAGTTAAATCCCATGTGGAAATTATTTTAGGGATTTTAAGTCATGGAAAAGACTAAGGTGAAGAATTGGATTCTTGTTTAGAAAGTAAGGTGAAATGACCATGGGATCTCATCTGAAAGAAGATGAAAAGTATCCATGAGAATCATGCCATGTGCAGAGTCATGGTACACATATTTAAGAGAAGGTAAAAGAGTGACGGGTGTGCACATGATTCTTGTTTAGTCATTGGGGATGGCATAGTTAAAGGAGGGAAGTGAATGACACTCAAGAGACGAGCATGAAATGAGGTAGGATTGAAATTCAATAGTAAAATGGTCAGAGATGCAAGGTGTTAAGGGGATCAGGTTCGGGTTAACCGTCGAGTGATGATAAATGACAAGCACCTGATCCATAGGTATGAGTCACGATGTATGGTCCAAGCCAATTAGGAGAAAAGTTTCCATGTTTACTTTTTTCTACTTTGGTTACATGTTGATTTTACTTTAGGACAAGATCATCAACTTGGAAGGTTCGTTCATGAACATGTTTTTCATAGGCACATTTGATACATTTTTGGTAGATTTGGAGATTGTCAAGAGCATTAAGACAACATTCATCTAATAACTCTAGTTACGCTAAACGATCTTGACAAAATTCATCATCGTTGAGAATGTCTTGTAATGAAATGTGGATAGATAGAATATGGAATTCGAGAGGTAAGACAACCTCGGTACCATAGACCAGAGAAAAGGGGAGTGGCAGTAGTCGAAGTGTGAATGCTAGTGCGATAGGCCCACAAGGTGAAAGGAATGTGGGTATGCCAATCTTTCTTAGTATCGTTGACTACCTTCATGAGAATTTTGTTCAGGGTTTTATTAGTGGAATTGGCTTGGCCATTGGTTTGTGGGTAATAAGGTGATGAGAAACTTAGCTGAATGTCGAAGGCATCACAATTTTTTTGCAAGGTTTTATTTTTTAATTGTTTTCTGTTATTAGTGATGAGGTGATGTGGAATGCCGAAGTGGTAAATAATGTGATGATTTATGAACTCACATATTTTCTCAGCTTTTGTGGAGATGAGAGGTATGGATTCAACCCATTTGGTCTAGTATTCGGTAGTGGTGATGATCCATTGATGTCTCTAGGAAGAATGGGGATTGATCTCTCCAATAAGATCCAAACCCCATTCAGAGAAGGGCCAAAGGTCAAGGGTGACCTATAAGGCATGACTAGGTGTATGATGAAGATTGGCATGTTGTTGGCATTTTACACAACCCTTAACATAGTCACAACAATCATGATTAATGGTTGGCCAGTAATAGCCTCGGTGAATAATACGCTTAGTAACCGTGAAACCACTAAAGTGACCTCCACATATGCCATCATGAAATTCCTTAATGGTATAGGGAATTTTAAAACTCGTAAGGAACCGTATGAGAATATTGTCAAAGCCACGCTTATAGAGGAGACCACCCATTATGATGTAATGAGAGGCCCTTTTGAGAAAGGTGCATTGTCCATTACGAGTGAGGTCAGGAGGTAATATGGACAGGGAAAGGTAATCTGCAAGTTTCTTATACCAAAGGTCAGGTGGGATGTGTTCAAGAGTGGCAACAAAGTTGACATCATGGCTTGAATGGGAAGATAATTGTAACCTTTGTACTATGACAAAGATTTTAGAATCAAATGGTGAAGTAGGTATCTGGGATGCGAGATAGGCGATGGTATCGGTAAATTTATTAGTGGAACGTGGAATGGTTTGTAGTTCATACCTGTCAAAAGAGGTCAAGAGGGTGTCAACATGATTTTTATACTTTTGAATCTCTTCATTATGGAATTGGTAAACACCATTAACTTGTTTTATCACTAGTTGATAGTCACCGAAGATGTTAATCAATTTGACATTCAAGGCAAGGGTGGTCTGAAGGCCTAATATAAGTGCTTCTTATTTGGAAATGTTGTTAGTACACTTGAAATCAATCTTGAAGGATAATGGCATAGGTTCACCATCCAAGGGAATGAGGATAACTCCTACACCTCCCCCACATTGACATTTAGAGCCATTGAATAATAAGGTCATCTGGTAAATGGTATCATCTAAGGAAAGGGTGATAGTGGACTCATCAGGGAAATCAAAGTTAGAGGTTTGGTTTTCGGAAAGAGGTGCATCAGCCAGCTAGTCAGCAATGGCCTGGCCCTTGATAGATTTTTGATGAATGAATTTGAGGTCCAAATCAGCCAGAAGCATGAGGCAGCATGTAGCACGTTGGTTTTGATAAGGTTTGGCATAAATGAAGTGTAAGGGGTTAGTGTTGGTCACAACATAGGTTTTTTGGTTGAGTAGGTAATGGCAGAGTTTGGTGGCAACAAAACCTAAGGCTAAGAAAATTGTTTTGACATGGGTGTATCAAGTTTCATAGTCTAGAAGAGTATGACTTATATAATAAACCACCTGCTCCCTATGTTGTTCATCGCGATGAGTGAGCATGGCCTCTAAGGAGTGATCGGTTGTAGAGATGTACAGGTAGAAGGGTTGATCGTCTTTAAGTGGAATGAGTACGATTGGTTGGAGAAGGTATTGTTTTAAGG
>JAHRHJ020000977.1:0-38652 GCA_019776745.2 Taxus chinensis
GAAGCAAAACAACAACCGAACACAAGAATACCATTGACTATGATAAGACAAAATGACGACAAATCTGAAATATCAAAACAAATTATAATATTAACATGAAATTATTACAATCTCACCCATGAGATACTTCGACAAGACTATGGGAGAAACTTTACAATTACACCTCTTGATGGCTTCTTCAACACACCTTTAACTGATGGCTTCCTTCGCACACTTCCTACAATATTTCTCACTACTTCTTTCTATGCTAAATGAGGGGGGTGGCCTCTCTATTTATAGAACTTCCAGGCTTATCCATCCTATCTCTAAGATAGGATAAGAAATCCACTCTGACGAATCATATTCCATACCTTAACTCTTATCTGTACATGTAAGCTTATCTGTTAAGATAAGATAAACCTTATCATTTTACATGGGTTCCACATTTTTAGAATTTTTACAAAAAAAAATAAAATACACAAAATATTTATGACCTCACTCCTCGTCCTTATTACCAATATAATATTTCTAATTCCTAATCATGTAGACCCTACTTCTATAATTACCCAAACTTTGACATTTTAACATTACCGGACCACTTACGACAAATATTTACTTTTTACAACATTCCTATTGTACTTTGACTGTTACCGTACTCCACATTATTGGCGGCACCGTACTGACGGCGCCGTTATCTTCTATCGGACGCTACTACTAATTACACTTAACAACATCCTATTCCTAATACATATATTAATGAAATGGAAATTTTGGAGGAAAATTTTAGTGTCGACAGTGCCCAGGAAAACTGGGTCTCCTATACCTTCATATCATGGAGCACCACCATCAATGATCAGGGAAAGCATCCACCCTCTACATCTGGTAGTGCATAGCAGAAAACTTCCTCCATTAATAGAACCACTAGCCTCGTCTCATCTGGATGGGCTAGGTACATCTCACCATATCTCAAACTGGTGCTATGGAATCTCAGATTCACTGCCCCCTCACCAAAACTATCCCAATCAGCTCCTCTAAGGCCTTAGAGGAGATAGAGTAAACCTGGGCACCCAATATGGGTAACCGCAAAATCCGGAACACGTCCTCCAGGGTGATAGTCATCTCACTCGTCAGAAGGTGGAACGTGTTGGTTGTGGGGTCCCATCTATCGATGAGTGCGACCATCAAGTTGGGCTACCAAACAACATGTCGGTAGCGGCGAATCCCACTCAAGCCCACTACCTCCATGTGTTGTAGCTCCAAAGGGGTTGCTAAGCCATGTAATGTCACCAGTAGAGGCAGAACCCTATCCTGCATGTGTAACTGCGCTCTCCCTTGCATCCAATCTAAGCACGTCATTAATCCCTATTTACCATGACCATATTCACCAATTATCATTGCCCTCCACCCTATTTTTACCCTACCCATATCAACTACCTAACCTACATCACTTTTGCACCCTTGTTCCTAAAATCCTAACCGGTACTGGTTTATTCTAACTGACTTCAGTCACCTTTAAATCAGCATCGGTCACCTGTTTGGTGACTGCTACCGGTTCATCTTTACTGACCACAGTTACTATTATCCAAAATAATCCCATGCTTACTTTTGGCTAACTCCTCCTTCTCCTTTGTTGGCACTTAATTGAATTTTTGGCATGCTTCAGGTACTAATTTCTTCTTGGAAATGGCTCCATAAGATAGGATTTTTCCTCAGCTTTCCAGAAAGGAAAAATTTTCCTCCTAACTCCTTGTATTTCTCAAGTTATGGCTCAGTGGACTTTTTAATGGAAATTTTCCCTGGGAAGGCCCACGACCAATAGGAATGCACCACGTAGCAGGGCAGAATTGCGGGTCGGCGGGGGTGAGTTGAAATTTTTTCCAAAGGGCTCGGCAGGAGTGCAAAGGGAAAATTTTGGCCTGCAGGCCCACCGAGCAATAAGGTGGTGACACGTGTCCTGTCGATAGTGGGGGTCAGAAGAGCGGAGGCAAGTTAGAAATTTTTCCAAAGGTTTGGCAGGGGGCAAGAGGAAAAATGTTAGCCCGAAATCCTGCGACCAATAGGAGGGTGCCACGTGTCCTAGTTTTGGTGGAGGTTGGGAGTGTGGGGAGAATTTGGAAATATTGCCAAAGTGGTCAAATGCACAAAGGAAAAATGGGAAGTGCATCCCCACCAACCAATGAGGAGGTGACATGTGTCACTGGGACAGTGGAGCAAAGAGGGAAGTTGGGAAATTTTCCCAATGCAAAATCAAAGGTGGAAAAGTGAGGTTTGGGACCACGATCTCACCGACCAATCAGAGAGTGCCACATGGTAGGGAAGCGGTAGGGTGCGGGGATTTTTTGGGGAAATTTTCCTAAATTCAAAAAAGGGGAAAATTTTAAAGTTTCAGCCCGCCAATCCAAATTTTCCCTAATTTTTCCCTAAATCTTCAGAGGGCCATATCTTTTGATCCAGAGCTTAAATTTTTGCGTTCTTGGTGTCATTGGAAAGATGGTGAAATTATCTACACAATGGAGGGTTCAAATGTAATTTTGACGAGGTTAGTTGGGTGAAAATGGGAAAATGTCTTTCAGGCCATTAATGTAGAATCTGATTACTTCAACTAGTAGATCTGATTTGATTCGATCCGTCGTTCTTCCTTCTTCAACACGCCAAACATACATAGGAAACCAGACTCAACAGATTGTGGGAAGATTTGTGGGGGGCATTGATGGTTGGTAGTTGGATTTGTTTTAGAGCAGAGTCGAGCTTCTCCTCACTCCCTCTAATTTTCATTATATATATTGTAACACTTCTCATTTAAGGAGAGACATTTTCGGCATAGGGAAACTCTGTAAAGGGTTGGACATTTTTGTTCTTGAAGTCTCCCCTCTTCACCTTGGCAGTTGTGAATTCATGGATTTTCAGGCCTCTCAGTGGAACTAGTCAATACATTTTTTGCCTCTTTTCAATTGTAATGCATTGTTATCAAAAACTGGGAATGATAAGGCATGCTCTATGAATGAATTTTCAATCATTTCTTGCATTTATTATTTTCTTCTGATCCTTCATTACATTTTGGAAATTTGTGCATGTTCTAGTGTTGCATCTTTATTTTATGTGTTTATTTGCAAAAATAGAGGTCCATCACTCCTTTGGTGTATCATCATTTTATTTAGTTTTGTTTCCTTTTACATATTTTAACTCTATCTCCTTGGAATCTAGAGTAGGATTTAGCATTGAACCTCTGCAAAATTCATGCATACACCTAAACAGAGGGGTAAGAACCATATTTCTCTATAGAGTTTTCTCACCTTGCAAGGTCCCACACCTTGGAGAAAACTCAATGTTGTGCAATCACACTAAATGACGTAATTCTAGACTGTAGATCTATAGGTCATTTAGGGGGTGCTATAGATTTGCACTAATAGGATGCCCGATGGGATAGAGTGAATTCACTTTAAATGTGTTCCAAAATGAAGTCAGCCTTTGGAGGCATTTGAAATTGACAAGCGACTAATGATCAACAATATCTGGAAGTTGCAGAGCTTTCCATTCTTTTGGATGATGTTGATCACATATTTTACAAAATTCTTTTAGATGACATGAAGTTGTGCAATCAGGAATTCATTTCCAAAATGGAAGGTACAACTGAGACAAAGCATGATTTATTTGGGCATATCCATGATGTGATTGAAAGAAAGGAACAAGAAAATGTAGAGTTAAGGAAACTTGAAATGGTGAAGGATGAAAATGAGAAAGAACATGAAGATTTTGATAGAGAAAATGATGGCTACATGGATTGTATGTGAATCGGCAGTAACATAAGAGGAGATTTTCCAACAATGTATTATTTATTTTTGTGTCTTGTGTGTGAGAGTATCAAAAGATGGTGACATGAAGATGATTTAGTAAATAATGAAGATCAAGAAACAAGAGTGTTATGTCAAAGAAAATGGAAGACCAAAGACTACTTGTATGTGTGAGGCCCAGGTCCAAGATACTTGAGCAAGCTAATGACATTGGGACTTCAAGGAGATCATATCAACTTACAATGGAATGAGAGATGAAGACATAAGAAAGCAAAGAAAGTACCTATGTCAATGGGTAAGTTCTCCACCTTGGGAGTATGATGCATGAGAATCTTGGCACAAGCAACTATCATCTAATGGACCTTAATTCAAATTCTTGTCATCTGAATTTGAGTTTTGTGGGATGTTTTGGAATCCATAGGAGGTTCTGAATGAGTCCTTGTAAGAGGGGGAAAAGAGTAAAAAAATTTGAATTTTCTTTATAAGTACTTTTCCCTCCAAAGTGAGGTTTGAAATTGTCCTCCTCCAAGGGTGGAAATGGAGAATTAATATCCCTGTACCAAGGGGATTAAAGGATTTTAAAAAGAGTATTAGGTGTTTTGGAACCTATCACTCCTGTGCATTAAGTCCATCATAGGGAGTGAGTCATTAAAAATACTTAAGTTAGTATAGGATAGTAAAGGTGAGGAATGAGCAGATGAACTCAGAAGTTTGTAAGTTTGGGAAACATATTAACATATATGGAAATGAAATCATTTTGTTGTGTAAAGCCATTGTTCTTAAGAGTGTTATGAGTTTTGTAATCAGGATTGATAATCTCTCTCAATAATACTTAAGTGAATCCTTAGATGATTACTAGTGTGATGCATGCATTTCTCTTAAGTTTCTAAGATGTACAAATGACTCTTTAACAAGATTCAAGATGAATACAATTGTGATAGTGTAGAAAAAGTATTTATGGAATGATTCTTGTGTGTGTAAGTTATTTCTCAGTGATATTGAAGAGTGATAGTATGAACTAAGAAGTAATTTCTTTGTGAGGAATTGCATGCATATTGAAAAGAACTAATTGTGTGTGCAAATCATGTGACTATGTTTGCATTCCATACTCCATAATCAATGTGTAAGAAAGGAGACATCATTATAAATATATATTAGAAGCATAATATATAGAAGGAACTCAGTAATTACATTTAAATGAGCTCAAGGTTTTCAATGTTATCATGGAGGGTTTTGTACTCTATTTTTCTGCATACTTGCCAGACAACCAGTTCAAGAGGCTTCAAGTTCATGAAACAAGCATTCACACTTCATTGTCATAACACACTGGTGAGTTCATCCCCTCAAGGAAAACAAGTCAATATAGACCTTTGGGTGAAGTTTAGGTCCTTCAAACGAATGTTTGGTGAAATTTATTGTTATTTTAGCCTTCTTAGGATATACACCATACCCAGTTAGGATTTTGAAAAAGAACAGAGGACTAACAAGGATCCTTGAACAAAGAGTATAAATCCAAAGAACTGGAGGAAATAATCCCATGGAGTTCATATTTGAAGTTTTAAAGGAAGAATTTTCTTATTCATCATTGGTTCCAAACAGTGGAGATATCTTCTTATGAAGTCCCCTTAGATGACTATGTGCACAATGTAAAACCTAACTGTAGAACACCCTTTGGAACAAAGGAACCAAGCCTTATACCTTGAGATTCAAGCATTGAGAATTCTAGAGAATGAAAAAGAGCTTAAAAGGGTGCTCATAAACATCTTCCATTCATTTATCCAGGGATATCTGTAAGAAGACTTTATTCTTGGAAAAATCAAAGATATGTTTGACAGTTTCTTGAGGACCAGACCTTGTAAAATGCCAATGAGTTTTGCGAGGTAGGTCTTGGCTTACAAGCATTCAGGAGAATGACAAAGGTCCTGGAGAAGCCAGGGGTGATGAAGGAAAACAAGGAAGGTGATAATTAATTCTGAGCATGAGCTGTATAATTTCATAACCTTGGTGTGAGGATCAGATGTGTGTACCTCTTCAATCCAGAATGGAAGGAGCAGGTTAAGGAAGATGGTAAGAGATATAGTTTTAGAGCCTCTTTTATGTATTCTATTAATGCTTTTAATAGTTATTTGAGTGTAAGATATCAGGTTCTAGGTAGTGGAGAGGTCTCAAGAATCCAAACAATCCAAGAGTTGAGTAGTGGAACCAAGAACTAGTGGAAGAGGTGGTGAAGGAAGGAAGCTAGCGTCAATCAAGGAAGTTGTAAATGCTAAGTTTTAGTTTTGCATGACTTGGCTAAAGTAGTTTATGGATCAGGTTTTGTTTCAGTAGAAGAAGTATCTCGATGCACACTCTGACATGATCCACTTTAGGACATGTATGATTTTCCATTTTGTACATAGTTTTTGTCATATTGTTGCTTGTTGATGCTCTTGCACAGTGCGAGTTGAGAATGGTTTTTGGTGAGAACAGCTCCAATGCCCAGTGGGTTTCCAATATAGCCTTGTTAAGAATTTTCAAAGTTTCTGCATCAGTTCTCATGCTATTACTTATGATTTTCTCCATGTGCCCATGCATGGATTGTCTTCAAATTTCTTTAGAAAATTCATCTAGACTAGGCATGAATCTAGTCGCCAAAATCCCTGTTGATCCAAAATTGCAGAGACCGATCTTGAGTTCCTCTTTTGATAACTCATGCAGAATATTCAAACCATAGCCATTTGAAAATTATTTTCTAAAATCAGTTGCTCATGTCCTTCAAATATTTTCTGAGTTCCCATGTATATATTTTCATTACATGTCCCCTAACTTAGAGATTCATATATGAAAAAGGCATGATACTTCATATAATACTATAAAATCCCTATGAAAGCATCTTCATCAATAATTTCTCTCTATCCTTTTAGGAAAAATATAATTGGCTAAGTCCTTTTTAAATACTTACTATTTTATAAGTTACGTCAAGGTGCTTATTTCAGGCCTTGATAGGTAGCCTCAATTGGCCCAACTAAGCAACAGCACCGGAGTGTTTATGGGACACCTAAAGTACAGAAAGGTGCGGGTAGAGAATAATGATATATTAATCACCCAAAGGGAAAATGTGGGACATCAATGTTGAGAGGGATCAAATATCATCTAAAAACAATCGAGTGTGTCCAAAAGATGCGAGACCGGCCGAACCAACTTGAAAAAGGGCTAGAGAAGCCTCTCAAACATAAACATGCGGGACAGTTTTGGATGCCAAACTTGTGAAATGATATCATCCCAAATAGGAGTAGTCAGATCAGTAGCAAACATCAAATGGGACAAGCCATTACAAAATCTATGAACCGGCCTTTGGAAAAGATCATTGACTTGATGTCCGATAGGGTGGGGCATTACATTTCCCTCCACTTATAAGAGCATCATCCTTGACTGGCAAATCGGAAAATTTGAAGTATAAATAAAGGGATAAGTAAGAAAAGGAAATTTTCCAATGACTATTTTCATTTAGGGAAAATAAACCTGTAACTAAAACATGACCATAAAGAAGCCAAACAAATTTGAAAATTTTAATGTTTTGTGAAGATTGATAGTTCTCTTAATTTATTACTCATTTATTCTTCCCTTAATTCCATTTGTTTATTTCAATGCTTGTAATATTTTAACTTACAAATAATTTCAATTTGATTATATTTCATAGGGTTCCCAACAATGCACAAATGACATCATTTCAAGGTCCAAAACTTAACGGCCTGCATACCAGATCTACTACGTGGTCCCACAATACATGACATTTCATACAAGACTCAAAAAATTGTAAATGATCAGCCCGCCAAAAGGTTCAATCCAGAGCTTAATTTTCAGCACCAATGACTGTAACCTAAAAACAAGGTAACAATGTCGTACAAAGAAAATGTGAAATAAGGAAAGAAAAAAACAATAAGAAAACTTAATCCTTCCTTTGTACCTCCTTGTAACCTTCAGATGAGATCTTTTGGCTAAATTTTAGAATGAAGCACACGCTTGTTAAATATCTAAGATCAGTTGGATGTGGATGCTCCAAGAAATGTTTGTTGGAAGCATAATGTAATGAGAGGGAGGGGGGGGGGGGGGGGGGTGGGTGAATCAGTCCTACAATGATTTTTACTTCATTTACCGTTTTAATGCATACATTGAGCATTAATTAAGTTGTCCATACATCATTCATAACCAAATGTGTGCTTATTAAGATATTCAACATTCAATTACAACAATAAGTTAGGCACAACACATAAAGTTGGTAAGTGGGAAAATTGAAAATATGCAACTACACATTTAAAAAGAAATAGTGTTGGGAAATGCCATGGCAAGTGAATGGGCTTGCACGTTATTACAGAAAGGAATGTAATTTTCTGTAGCCCTGGGCTTCAAAAAGAGTAGGTCAAACCCCTAGTTTAGTAGAGAAACAACTCTACAAGGAGCACCAATCCCTAATTTAGTGAAGAACCCATTCTTGTCAAGGAGAATGCCAACCCCCTAAGATAACTCTAGCAACAACTCATACACATATGATGATGGATATCTAAACTTTTTTGCTATCTGTCATAATTGATGGATATATTTGCCTTTTCATCTCATACAATCACAATCAAACCCTCATATCTTAATCGTGTTTTCTCTATCTTCTTCCTTCTCAACTTATCTTGGATCTAAAACCTTTCTCACATGATCTCTAACATTATTAAACCTTTAACACACTTCCTAAACCTTCAAATCATGCATTCATACATGTTATAGTGTTCACATATGGAGTTGCACTTTTCCCTATAAGAGCACTAGTTCAAAAATGAACTCAAAACATTAATTGTTATACATCATTTCATATTTTAAACATAAGGGAGATTGGCCCAATACATTTATGTCAACCATATCAGTTTTGATAGATGCCCCACTCACAACCAATCCATTCGTGGGTGTTTTGATTTTACACTAACAGTTACTCTTAGTGTAAAAGGACTTGGTGAGAAATTTATCCTTTCTCTCTGGACTAAATATGAGTCTGGAGATCTCTCTAAAGCCCACTGGTCTAGATTAGGATTTATGAAGCATAGCAAGAATTATTCTAGAGAAACCATGAAAATAGCTAAGTGTTAGATCAAAGGGTGGAGCAACTACCAGGAGCAGGAATTAGGGAAATATCTAAATGGAGATATCCTGTCTCGGTGTTTACAGAGTCCCATGAAATGGAGAAAGGTAGTTCCATGTTATGGCCAATCCAACTCGATGCCTGATTTCACATCAACCTAGAAGCCTGATAAGAGGATTCCAGGGGATTACCTATGACACTTGCATTGGGGCAACCATTTCATTATTATTCTTCCCCCTGCAAAAGTACAAGATGAAGATAAATGAAAGTGTGTCATGTAGGGGCAAATGTAGACACCAAATTTGGGTCTTACGATGCCCTGTGCCCCGTATCTCATCTCGCAAGGTGTACCCTACCTCACCACCTAAACCTTACACACTTAATTATTTATTAATTACCTTATAATTAATAAATCCACATCTCCACCCTACCACTCACCTCACCACCTCACCATGACCTAGACCTAATCCTAAACTAACCTAATTAAGACCTATGGATGACTTGAGTCTAGACCCATATCCATGACTCATCACCCCTAACCCACACCAAAATGAACCTAATAATGACTTGACCAAGCCCACAACTGACCCCTTAGGAGAAAAGGAGGGAGAAGTTGGTAACCTATTGTATACTAAAAATAGCCAACTTTGACCTAACCGACATCAGTCCCTAGCGTGCGATCGGATTGTCGGTTAGGTAACTGCCATCGGTTCCCTGTAAATGACCTCCCCCAGCCAAAACCAAAGGGAAATTAAAGTGAAAGGAACTAAATTCATGGGCATAGGGTAGTGAGTGCAAGCGTAGGAAAGAGAAATCATAGTTACTGAGTAGGAGTAATTGAGCCCAAGATTGTAACTGAGCAACTAGATCACTATCACACTCATCAAAACATTGGGAGAGTGTAGAGGATAGCTTCATCAGCTCACTTTTGATCACATGTAGGATCATGCCAACTGAGACTTTCCTTCGCCACTGCATTCCTTGGACCTACATCGGTGATCAAAAACTAGTAAGTAGTCTCTTTTATTATCTTGTATGCTCCTAGACACTACTTGTGTGAACTTTTGATTCATAGTGATTATAAGCTCACTCCTAGGATCTACCACCCAGCAGTACCCTGCACCTAACCTTCACTCATCCATCTCTATATTTCCCTAAAGATAGCCTTCTCACTCTCTGAGTCTTCTCTATCACCCTACTGACTCCACTCAACTATCTACCAACCTTCTAAACGACCATAACCACCTTGTACAAATAACCCCCATTTAAAATCCCCTAAACCACTGCCCCCATCTGATATCAGTTATCCCCTAGTGCAGTACTGGTTCTATAACCGTGGTCGGTTATCTAATGACCGACATTGGTCACTGTGACTTAAACCAAAAACAACCTTTCACCTATTTACCTCTAAAGAATCCCATATCCAAGTTATCTACCCCTGTAACTTGATCTAAATGTATCAATAACCAGTGACCCAAGCAAACAAGATGATATTTTATTAATGGTAGTTTAGTCTCTATTGCTTTTTAGTAACGAAGTAAAATACCTAAATCGTGATTTTGTAATAGATAAAATTTATTATCATGTGCATTAATTTGTATTAAAAGGGAACATGATACACCTTCAAAAGGAAGTCTAATATTTCCTGGGCTCAAGGTAGTTCCCTCACTTATTGTTTAACAAAAATCTGGTGGTCTTGCATTCTTATTTATAGGTAGTCCTTCCCAGACAAAAAGGAGCTCTTCACAATCAGTTTGATCTCTCTATGGTATGTGCACACCTTCCCAACTACTCAACAGGGTATTCCTCCTAGCCCTAACCCTTATCTGTTTCTCAAGAGAATGAAAAGATAAAATAACTAAGTATGAAGTTGAATGCGTAAGGTGCCCACACATCCCTTTGGCTCAATCGGGGCATGAAGTAGAGAAGGGGTGTGCTCTTGACTATTTCCTCTTCCACTTGAGTTTGATGGACCGCTGCTGCATCTTCTAAATGAACTTTTTCCTCTGCCTCTAGGGCTGAAATAGCCTCTTCCTCTTGCATTATTTCCTGATACCTGTGATGAAAAATCTTGATCTACAATTACATGTGATTTATTCATCCTTTGTTGATGATTTATTAGTGATGCATGCAACTCATTAATTGAAAAATGACTTAGATCCTTAGTTTCTTCAATAGCAACTACCAAAGGATCAAATTTTGTAGACAAACTACTAAGTAATTTATCAATAATTATTTTTTGCTCAATATTTTCATTATGAGATTTAATTTGATTGACCAAACCAACTACAAAAGTAAAGAATGATTCTACAGAATCTGAATATTTCATTGTCATATTTTCAAAATCTCTATGAAGTAATTGAAGCTTGGCGGTTTTTACTTTCTCTTTACCTTGATACGCAACTTGGAGAGTTTCCCATGCAATTTGTGCTTTACTAGTTATTGCCACTCTAGTTAGGATGCTTTCATGCATGGCTTGATGAATGAAGAAAAGATATTTTTTATCTTTCTTTATTAATTCCTTCAAAGTGTCTTTCTCTGCCTATGAGAGTACGTTATATGTTGCTACATCTGTAGGCTTTGTGTACCCATTCTCTACGATTTCCCACGCATCTTGGGATCTGAATAGTGCCTTCATGGTTAATGACCAATACTCATAATTCTTTCCTGTAAATTGTGGTGTTTGCAGATCGGATATAGAAGCCATAACTTGTTGTCAATCAAAAACCTGCTGAAAAAATCCATGCTCTGATACCAATTTGTATAAATTAGGCACATAAAATAACAAATAATAGAAATAAAAGAAAGAATTGCAAATAAAACATATTATTGCAAACTCAGATCAACACTTGTGTGCATATATTCCTTCTTCTAGTTCCAGAGCTTCGAATCAATACAATATCTCTAAATGTGTTTGATATGTTAAAAAACTTATAATTGCCTTTAATAAATAGATGGCTTCATCTAACAATAAAACACTCAACTCGTAAAAATAGAGCTAAAAAGCACATGTTTTTGTGCAATACAATGCTTTTGATTTATTTTCTTTAATAGCTTTTCCTAAACTTAAGAGGAACTAAAACTAAACTCAAAAGTAAAAGCATGGAAAAAGCAAAATGCTTTTTACTTTTCTTGGGGAAAAATTAAAATTTGTCTAACATAAACCTATGCAGAGATGAAACATGGCGCAAAGAACCAATTTTGTTGTCTCCTTTGACACTAAAAGATATGAATTCAAAGTAATTTCAACCTATATGGATCAACGTGAATAAAAAAACCAACAAAATAGACAAGAATACATGTGAAGCCCCATATTTTTCAAACCAATTTTTGGCATGAATACAAGGAAGATACCAATTTATTCAATTTGTTGTATGAAGACGAAATAGTGCTTTGAGAGCATGTCAAACGTTCTAGAAGATGCTAGTAGTGCTACGAGAAATCTGGGAGATGTATAACCAGTAAGAGGACAAGACCAAGGCCTTGAAAGCACCGGATTATATTTTAAATTGCTTGAAGGTTTCCATAACATCTGAAACTTACAATTTAAGGAGATAGTGCATCAGGGAATGATCGACTAGTTCTTGCTTAACGTGTGGTGCTAAGTAGAGAAGATATGTGTGAAGATCAAGAAAGTCTACGAGGAAGATGATGAATAGGAAGTAGAATGCCCCACAAGTGTCTGCATCTCACTGCATGAGCATACCATGATCACCTTCACTGTCTTCATCATTAATGCTTTGTACTTTTTAACATGATAATTAAATTTTGCTTTTGGCATCATGTTTTCTCCCAAGTTTTTTTTTGTTGCTCAACTCTTAAAAGGACAGGACTATGCCACTTGGAAGACAAAGATGTATACTATTATCAAGTTTGAGAATCTCTTGGAACTCGTCATTGGATAATTCCATCATCCCACCAACATAGATGAGAAAAAAAAGTATGAAAAGGCTGATGAAAAATCCTTGATGTTGATCACACTCAACATTTTTCATTGGGTGCAACCACACACACAAGATGCGATGACATCAAAGGAAGTATGGAATTATCTCTCCTCATTGTACAAATAAAATAATTTAAAAAATATCCCCCATCTCCAGTAAAAACTTCGTACACTGAATATGAAATATGGGGAGAAAGTAACAAAATTATTGTAACGTGTGACAGAACTACAAGAAGAACTTGCAGCACTTAGAGAAAATGTGGAAGACAATTTTCTAGTCCCTCTCACACTGAGATCTCTTCTTTCCCATTTCAGGACATTCATCACCAAATTGGGCATCACAAACCAAGGTGTGACCTTTGTCGAACTGGTGATATTTCCACAATAAGAAGAAGCCATCCTGATAGTGCACAAGGAGTTTGCAGATAAGACACTGATCTCAAGGAAATCAAAGTGCCAAAAGCCTCAAAAAGGACAACAATAGAAGTAATCACAAAAGGATCCCCAAAAGTAACCATAGAAGTAAAAGTATTATAAATCATATCGATGGTGTCACATTTACACCACGAATACGCATGAAACTATGAACTGTTAGTATAATACCATCATGTAGCATAATTATGGATAAGAGATCACATATGGTCATAGTGATTCATAGTAATCCAAATGATGTCCTCACCATAAGAAGTAGAAAGGAAATGTGGTAGCCCAACAAGATGATGAAATAGATGAGGTAGTACCGGGATCAAGAAAAACACACGAAGATGTTGTTCTAGTCTACCAAACATTACAACCATCATATAATGTTTGGTTGATTGAATTTAGTGCCAGTAAGCACATGACAGGTGATAGGAAGTTGTTTGGTTCATTGAATTATCGGCCCAATGAAGATTGGGTTTGAATTGCATACAAAAAGGAGTATGTTGAAAAAGGAATAGGAAATGTCTCCATTTGACTCGAGATGACATTCTATACCCTCACAAAGGTGCTATATGTTCTAGGCTTGAATACAAATATCTTGTCCATCTCTTATCTCTTGAATGAAAATATCAAGTTAGAGTTCATGGTCTAGAAAGGTATCAAATCTTGTTTGATCTCATGAGAAGGTACGATACTTGTTTAAGATTTTTTAAAGTATCATTTATTTACACCAGATGTAGTTTCATCCTCTGCAGTTTCTTTATCTGCCTCCATGATGGAATCTAATATACTATGAAATTATCTAATATGGGAACCTTCCAATATGGGAAATTATCTAATATACTATGAAATTAAAGAAATTTTGTGAGGAATTCATCCACTCTTCCATTCATTACATCTTTGTTCTATATGTCTAGCAGGAAAACAACATCGGGACATGTTCGAGCCAATTACCTTCCATGCCAAGAATCGTCTTGAAGTCATACATACCGATATGTTTTGACTCTTTCCTGCTTCCTTTCAAATATTTCATTACTTCCAATTTTTGATTGGGCAACTGTTCTCGCAAGACATGGGTGTTCTTTCTCCAAAAGAAGAGTGAAGCATTTGCTGATTTTTAGATCTTCTATTAGTGATTTTTGCAGCAGACTGAGAAGCCCCTTCTTGTCCTCTACTCAGCTCGATGAGGGGAATTAATGTTAAGGAAGTTCTTTGCATTATTCAAGGAGGACAGATTCACATATCACTTGAATTACCCTATAAACCCAAACAAAATGAAATTGTAGAACATCGCAATTAAACTGTCATGGAGATGAATCGTTCCATGCTTTCCATTACAAAGTTGGAGAACAAATTTTAGGTGGAAGAAGTCTAAATAATTATACACTGGAAGAGCTATGGAGTAATCATGATCCTTTGATATCAAATTTGAGAGTGTTTGGTTGTATAACATATATGCATTTACTAACTAAGAAGAGGAAGAATATTGATGTGAAGACACTCCAGTGTATTTTTTGGGGTACAATACTACCTCAAAGGCATATCATCTCATTAATCTTGAGAAAAAAAAGATATCTGAGATTCAAGATATGGTTTGTGACAAGTCTTCATTTGAATCATTCCCAAACAAAAAAGAGTCAATATCGACCTCCTCTCATAGATTTTTCTCACAGTCAGATGATGATCATGAACATTATTCACACAAGAAAGATTAGCTGCAAGCATAATTGTTCGTTGATCTTGGTAATTTGGAAAATAATTCTTCAAATCAACAGAAACATGAACTTATAAAGTGGGTCCAAAGCACCATCGGGGATTTCCAACTAAACTCTCTTTCAGATACTTCATCAAGAGTTATAATGAGGAGATTGATGAGAAATGTGGAAAATCTTACACGCATAAGTTCAATGGTTAATAACACCAAACCTGATACAGTTCAAGAGAAAATTAGTCAACCAGAGTAGAAGAAGGCCATGGATGCAAAATATTATTCCTTGATTCAGAATCAGACATGAGAACTTTTTAATTCACCTACATGAAAGAAATATATTAGTTACAAATGTTTTTTTTGTACTGTGACACTCATGTCTTCCCTTTCCTCTTTCATTTTCATCCCATCTCCACTCATCTGAGAGTGTCTTTCCCCCTTTTCTTGGTGTTATAACCTCTGTTAGCTTAGGATTTCCCATTTTTATGCATTTTTCTTGTCCTAGTCCCTTGGATTGTTAGATTGGGATTAGATAGTTGCATTTCTAGTAGTAGGAGTAGTTTAGTGTTAAGATTAGATAGAGGAACCAACCTTATCTGGAGGTATGTCTTAAGTAGCAAGTCCCACAACTTGAGAGATAGTCCCATGTTACCCAAAAACGTTGATTTCTCATTCATTCCATTCATGACAAATCTGAGGGTGTTGTTTTTCAGTGATATCAAGGCTATATTTATAAAAATCATCTTATTTTAATTTTTAGGTTGTGCCTTTCAACCAAGGTATGGAAAACCTATTTTGTAACCTCTGTTATTTGAAAGGAGATTGTAGGTACCTTTATTTTGCATAAATTTTATAGATAAGGCCTTGGGGAAAATATGATCGACACACCAAATCTGACTCTCACGAGTTGTCATGTCCAAAGTATGGAGATATTCTCACAGCAAGGCAAAGGTTGCTAAAGACATTTAAGATGCTGATTGTTTCTGCATGTTTTGGTAACAGAGATTATGCATTTGCATACACACATGATAAACAGGGGGTACTATGGGTAGGATTGGTTGTTGTTAAATGAATTTTGGTGGAAGGGGAGACATAACGGAGTTGACTCAGCAAATCCTTGAGAGCTTACGCAAAATGGAAAGATTCAATCAACAAAATGCCACAAAAAGTTAAATTGCTTCCTTAACTAGAATATGTGCTTTAATGGAGGCCCAGATTAGCACTCTTTCACACAACTTGTGGGATTCTATCACAAAGGCTTGAGTTAGAGAACCCAATAAACCACCAAGATTTAAACCAAGTCACACTTGAGGTACCCCTAGAGGCTTACCGAGAATATCTATCAACCAAAATGAAAGAAAAGTGATTTTAAACCATTTATCCCACTCTTAGATGAAGGCTCTTCTAAGAAATGAAATTGCAGATGCCACTAAACTATCAAAAGGACTTAGACTTGTGTATTGGACCCTATTTTGGTACAAGAATGCAATAAAAATAAGAAAAGCTACTCATATGCATTCAGAGATGAAATATATAGACTTTACTCAAGATTAACACATAATAACTCAAAGTTTGATCAAATTTATTAGCAAGGGAAAGTTTCCAAAACAATCTCAAAGCTTGTCAATGGTTGTACACTTGGAACCAGCTTGACACGATCAAATATGATACAAAGAGAGATATATAGGCTTCTTTGGATAGATTCTCAAAATGGATGGGCTCTTTCAAGATTTTTCTGCTAGAGAGAATCAGTCCTGATCTTTCCAAAAATTTGTAACCATTTGCATGAAAAATTTGTTCCATTTATAACATTTTCAATAGAGCCCCTTCTCCCTAAAAGACAAAAATCGTTTAATGCACAAGTGTTCGCCATGATTCTTTCGTGATTCTCATAATCAGATCTGTAAAAAGTCTCTAGGTGCTTGAGGGGGTAGATTTCATTGAATTCATCCCACATTCAACTCCTCGGTCTGGTAGATCACTCTCCTTCAAATTTTTAACCACTTTCACCCTTAGTCTATCAAATCTAGCTCCTTACGTGTTTGAGAGAAGGAAAAATAGAAAATCCGATCAGGCATGAAAGTCACAACCATTTTAATGGTGAAAGGCACCTTCCTTCTCTACTTGGTGTGTAGAAAAAACCAAGAAATCATGAAAACTTGCACTACCAGACGTGTTGCAGAGAAATGGAGGGAAAATCATATTTCAACTCTCAGTTGTCATTGATCTTTACTTTGAATTTGTGTCGTCCACGTGGAAGATCCAAACTTAAAAACAGACCCGGGGGCTTCCTCTAACTTTTTACAACTTTTGGAAAAATTTCATATTTTTCTCGCATCTCTTCTCTTGGGAAATGAGCCTAACATGTGTCCTAAGGTGGGCTTTAATGGGACCGCGGCCAAATTCTTGCATTTCACTCCCCTTTTGAAAAAGGAAATTTTTTCCATGTTTTCCCTGTAGCTCCACCCTTGAAATAATGGGCCTAACACGTGTCTAAATGTGATTTTAGCGGAACAACACTTCCGCTTTTACTTTTGGCCCATTTTTCCCAAAAGGAAAATTTTCCAAATTTTCACCAATAGTCCGCACCTCTGCTGTTGACTGGAGAATGCTTTGACCTTACCTTTATTGGACTTCAGGGCCATTTTGAGATTTTAATCCTTTTGATGTTAAGAGGCAAAAAATATAATTTTCCTCCGATGGTCCACTTCCCTGTCTCTTTGAATCTTCAAACCGCCACGTGTCACCATGGCACACCCCCTGAGATTGTCCCAAAAATTTTGATACTTTGAATGAGCGCAGGCTTGCCACGTGTCCTACTTCAGCAAAGTTTGTCTATATGCTTGAAGCTCAGTGGAAGGTGCCACGTTTCATGCTCCAAGGTAGTCTCCTTTGGCCATTGAAAATTCTAAGTAAAATGTAAAATAAGTGGAGGCTTCCACGTGTCATCCTATGAGGTCAAAGTGAGACTTTTCCCTGCCCTTAAATTTGCTCCAATCAGAACCTAGCGGCACCGTGGGGTAGGTTCAAACTTTTTTCCAAATTAGACAAAAAGGAACAAGTTCAAAAAAAGACCCGCCACACCCCATCCAATTGGAAGAAGCCACGTAAGAACCAAAAGAACCTATGAGAAATGAGTGGAGCCACGGGACCAAATTTTTCCTTTTCGCCAAAAATGCAAAAAGCTATAAGTTAAAGCATTTTCCCGTCGTCCCCTGACCAACCAGAAGAAGCCACATCCCCTGTTGATGCAAGGATGCAAATTTGACTAGGAGAAAATGCCCGTCAAACCGATAAAATATAGAAAAATGATCATTCGAGAAAGAAAATAAAAAATTATTCAAGGAAAGAGAGTTTAGAAATGTTTACAAGACTAAAATAAGTTTTTCCAAGATACATCCACTCATTTTCTTCAAGTATTTCGGGCAGAAATGATAAGGAAGACAAATCCTGGCTGTGGAGACCGAAAGGTATGATAAAACTCGAGTTTTTTGGACTTTTGCAGAGGAACAAAGAGACAAGGAGTAAACCATGGACCCATAAATGATATATGAATCAGGAACAGATTAAAAATGGTAACAAGGATTAACCAGGCACAACACGGGTAAACGGAAAGTGACAGAGGCTGTAAATCAATAGATTTTCAAAGGAAAATGGGGTGAGACTATTTTGAACAGCAACAGACTCACTGGTGTTTAGTTTCGTATTGTAGAAAACAAGGAGTGTAGACAACAAAAGGAATAAAAAAATGTGATCATTCCTCTTAAGATAATAAAATTTACTCTCACAAAGGTACTTTATGTTCCTGGCCTAACCAAAAATATCTTATTTGTCTCTTGCAGTTGTTGAACCATAAGCTTAAAGTGGAGTTCTTAGTTGAGAATGGCATCAAATCCTGTTTGATATCACAAAATTTTATTATCGTAATGTTCAGATTTCACTAATGCCTCGATGTTTTGGTGTAAACGGTTCATTACATTTGGTATCAGAGTGACCACCTAGGTTTGAATCCTGATATGTGTAGCTACACTGACATTGCACTATTCACCCAAGGTTCATATAGGGCAGGGTGTGGTCTCGTTATATGGGCACAAATATAGCCCATGGTCTAGGCTACAAAAGTGTGGTGGGATGTTATGATCCTCATGTGTGGATTTCACTAATGCCTTGACGTTTTGGTGTAATGGTTCTTTACATTTTGTATCAAAGTGACCACCCATGTTTGAATACTACTCGGATGGTTACGCCGTGTAGCTGGGGTCCATGGGGTGCCTAAACATTATGAAGTGGGGCACATACACATGGGAGTGTAGGCACAAACCCAACTCAAGTCAAGATCTATGAAAGCATGGTGGGATGTTATGATCCTGATGTGCAGATTTCACTAATGCCTCAAGGTTTTGGTTTAATGGTTCGTTACACAAAACTGTAAGATACTTGCTAGAGAATTTTTGAAGGATCATTTATTAGCACTAGATGCAATTTCATCCTCTGTAGTTTCATTATTTGACTTTATGGTGGAATCCACAACACTCTTACATTATCGGTTTGGACATCTTTCAGCCAACTCCCTCTATCAACTTAGTTCGAAGCACATGGTAGGAGGAATTCCTCCTCTCTCTCAATCATTACCTTTTTGTCTTGGATGTCTATTGGGAAAACACCATCAAGATCCATTCAAGACAATTACATTCCATGTGAACAACCTTCTAGTGATCATGCATACTAATCGGTGTGGACCCTTGTTTGCCTCTTTTAATGGATTTAAGTATTTCCATTTATTCATTGATGATTATTCCCATAAGTCTTGGGTTTTATTTTCTCTGAAAGAAGACTGAAGCATTTGAAAAAATCCAAATCTTCTAGATTAGAGTTTTTTTCTAGTGGACCAAGAAGCCCCTTTAAGTTATATGGTAAGATCGAGAAGGGGAATTCATGTCAAATAAGTTCTTGGCATTCTTAAAGGATCATGATATCACACAACACCTGACTACCCCCCACACTCCATATTAGAATGGAATTGCGGAACGTCACAATCAGACTATCATAGAGATGGCTTATTGCATGCTTTCCACTGCTAAGTTGGAGAATAGATTTTGGGCAGAAGTGGTCTAGATAACTGTATATATACTGAATCAATCACCTATAAATATCTTGAAGGAAATGAAACTGGAAGAGGTGTGGAAAAATCCCAAACCTTCTATTTCTCGTTTAATAATATTTTCTTGCACTTCTTAGATGCATGTTCTAGATAAAAAGAGGAATAATGTTGATACAAAGACACGCCAATGCATATTTCTAGGGTATAATACCACCTCCAAAGCCTAATGTCTCTTGGATCCTGAGACAAATACTATATTTATGATTAGAGACGTTGTTTGTGATGAGTCATCATTTGAATTTTTTCAACAAAAGTAAGATTTAGTACCAACCTCCTGTCATATACTACTCACACATCAAGATTATGATCATAAGGATCCTATGGAAAAGAAGGATGAGCTGAAAGGATAATTGTTTGTTGATCTTGGAAATCTTGAAAGTAGTTCCTCACATAAGTAGTGGTGTTAGAATCCAAAATGGGTCCAAAGAACCATGAGATATTTCTACCTAAACTCTCTTCCCTACACTTCATCAAGAAATCATACGATAATTCAAGCAAGAAGTGAAGTAAATATCACACTCATGAGTTCAGTCGTTGATGGCACCGAACTTGGTTCAGTTCATTAGGCACTCATTCAGCTAGATTGGAAGAAACTCATGGACATAGAATATGACTCTTTGATACAAAATAGGACATGGGAACTTCTAAATCTTCCTATAGGTAAGAAGTCCATTGGCTGCAAGTGGATTTTCAAAACAAAATACAATGCAAATTGATCTATTGAAACAAAAATCACGAGAAGTTGCAAAAGGTTATGCTCATTAGGAAGAAATTTAATATGATGACACTTTTGTACCCACTGCAAAGATCAAAATCAGCAGGGTTGTTTATGCAATGGCATCAAAAAATGGATGGAGACTTTAGCAAATGGATGTTGAAAGTGATTTCTTGAATGGTGATCTTAGAGAATAAGTATATATGACCGAGTCAGAAGGATTTTTTGATGAACAACATCCTTAGAAGGTATGTCATTTAATTAAGTCTCTTTATGGAATTAAACAAGCACCTAGGGCATGGTACATAAAAATATATGATCACCTATCGCAACATGATTTCATATGTAGCCCCTCTTATTCAAATTTTTATATCAAAAACATAGACAGAGAGATTGTCATTCTAGTTTTGTATATAGATGATCTCTTGATTACAGGGATTTTTTAAAATCTCTTTGAAGAAGTTAAGAATGATTTTAAAAAATCCTTCAACATGACAGATTTGGGGCTACTTAAATATTTTCTTGGATTGGAGATATGGCAGAA
This sequence comes from Taxus chinensis, assembly GCA_019776745.2. Classification (NCBI taxonomy): domain Eukaryota; kingdom Viridiplantae; phylum Streptophyta; class Pinopsida; order Cupressales; family Taxaceae; genus Taxus; species Taxus chinensis. The sequence goes on from JAHRHJ020000977.1 coordinate 21,366, forward strand.
AAAATAATTACATTTTTGTCTCCCATATTAAATATGCCAAGACACTCCCGGAAAATTATGTATTAACAGATTGTAAACCCATATCCACTCTAATGGAAAAAGGTTTGAAACTTTCAAGATTCCAGGATTCACCTCAATTAGATTGTACTCTCTACAGATAGCTTACTGCGAGTCTCATTTACTAGACATATACTAGAGAAAATATTGACTTTTTTGTGAGCTACCTTTCAAGATTCATTCAGGATCCAAAGAAATGTCACTGGATAGAAATGAACCATGAGTTGAGATATCTCCGAGGTATAGGCGAATATGGTCTGGAGTATCAGAAGAACTCTCAGTTCTTATTACATTAATTTAATGACTTAGACTATGTCAGATCTATTGATGACATGAAATCGGATACATGATATATTTTTCATCTTAGATTTGGACCTTTCTTATGGAATAGAAAGAATCAAACTATTGTTTCTCTCTCATCAAATGATATAGAGTATCATACCGCATAAGGAGATGTGTGCGAAATGAATTAGTTACGTCACATTCGGGATGATATGGGCATTCCTGAAGAAAATACACCTATCATTCAATATCACAATTAGGGTGTGTTTAAGCTTATGAAGAGTCTAGTTTTCCATGAAAGAGCCTAACAAATTAAGGTTGAATGTCATTACATTCGAGAACTAGTCTTGAACTAGCACATCCAGCTCCAGTACTTCCCCATAGATTCTCAAATAGTAGATATGCTCATATAGGATCTTGGAAAGGTGAAATTCTAGTTGTTTTGAGAGTATATTTGTAAGAAAAATTTAATAAGGGGGGTCTGTTACCTCAATCAATTTTTAATTACATTGTTTAGTTAACTGGTCTTTCACCTACTAGTCATTTTTCATACATGGCAATTTGGTTTTCCTTACATACCTCCTCCCTAACCATTTTGGCTTGTATATATATTCCATGATTTGAACAAATAAATCAATGACATATTTTCTCTTTGTATTCATTAGTTTCATATATCTTCACACAAAAACAAACTGATTACTATAAATAAAGACACTCATTAATACCTAACAACATGTTCAAGATAAGGTCATACATATATAAAAATGAGTAATTATTCCTCAAACATATATGCAATAGATTCCAAAAATACATATGATCAAACCTCCAAGGGTGTTGCTACAACAATCTCTCACTAGATGATCACATGCACTATAAAAATGACCATTGTATTCAAGCCAATACTAAGATAAATGATCAAATTATTTAGATGATAACAGTACAATATACCATTATAACATGGCAATACTAATTCAATGATAAATATTTTCTACAATCAATATATCATATTTTCCACATTTAAGTGCATGCCAATGATACACATATTTTTCATCAAACATTTATGAAGACAACTCACCAAGATGTGATTATAGGCTATATATTTTACTCAAAATTAATGTAGGTATTACCAATATTTGTTTATTAATTTGCAGAGAATCTATGGCAAGGGATCGATTGAGTAAATTGTCAGCACAGCTTGCATATTTGCTCTCAGATTTTACACCAGGCTTTCACTGAAAAATGTCAATACATGTGCATGTCTCCTATATTTATTTCACTTGAAGATGGATGAATATTCTCCTGGATGACAGTTACCCTGCTTAAGTACTTTATCTGAAGAATTCTTTGGAGACCTGCCAAGACGGTGTGTTATAGAGGAAAAACCTATATGATTGAAAAGATAATTGACGGAGTTCTTCAAATGCATTGTGCTCCTCTCGTATAGATTTTCTGATTTTAGGTGACAATGGCTGGTGTAAAAGCGACAAGATTCACCAATGGATTGTTTTGGCATGAATTGAAGTGGACTGAAAAAGATATATCAACTAGGAAACAAGAAATATGTGGAGCCGATTCCAGCTAAGGTTCACAGCTTCACTTTTTCACTGCTACCAGACTAATAAATCTGTTCGAAAAAAAACTACGACATATTAAGGGCATCATTTGCCATTTTTTCACATTTCTGGTGGTTTTGACACACAGTAGTCTTGCCCATCATCTATGTTTGGATTTTAATTTGAGTGATTGTGAAGATGAATGATGAGATATTAGAGTCGCTTCTTCGGTTGTGTCCACACAAACCTGCAATGCTCCTTATTGTAGATCATTGAGGATGGGGACTAAAAGATTTCCAGCAAGTGATACCTTTTCTCATAGGAAATCTAAGGTCAATGAGTTTTACAAACTCCGTCATTATAACTATGAGAGCCAATGTATCCATCCCCGCTCACTGCAAATTGTCCGCACTTAGATAAAGATCTAAGGGACCTTATCAAGATATAATTTTGTGAAGGATCTGAATTTGATTGCCACCAATTTGTGTCTACTCTTGATTACCACGATTTTCTCACAACTTGAAAATGTTTAAAGACTAAGTGAGATCATTGAGAGAAATAAGTTCTACATTTGAAGGCGGAAATCGAAGGTTTGAATAGTCGACAGTTTCAGTCCATATCCTTTCCTCGCACTTGGAACAGCTGTGCCTATACGGTGCAAGAGGTTTGTATCAGCAGGTAACAAACTTCAATTTTACTAACTATGTGGGAATATGTGGTAATCTTTAATAAGATTTTAACAAGTCTTTGGGTCTGTAGCCAACGTTTTTTCTGTCACCAATTGATTTTCCCAATCTTATAATAAATATATCTCATTTCAAAATTGGCTGTTGAAAATATGTCAACTTATATCCGATTACTTTTAGAGGCAGGTTTTGGAACAGAGGAGAACAGTGTCATATCTTATCATTTAGTTATTTAAATAGAGGGAAGTAAGGTTTACATACTTTTTGACGTGGGATCCGAATATCACAATTTTGTCATCGTTTGTAATTAGATCTGTTATGAGGGGTTTCAATAAATACAACAATGTTGGATATGTTTAGATTGGCAGGGTACATGTCCCAGCCTTTAGCCTTTCATGAGAGGCTTCCAACGAGTTGGAGATCAGTTCATGTTGACATTTCTAGGAGACCAAGTATAGCTCTCCTCATGCATCTTCATATCAACCGCTCTTCTTGTGTGAAGTAAGGCTGATAATTGGGTGCGGAACAACCGCAAGAAGTATGGTATTATGAGCAAGACCGGACTTATCAGTAAAACTGATGGACGCTCATAAGGTTCGATGTAGGGGGGAGAATATAGCAATGTCCGAAAATTGCTCTTCCCCCCACCCCTTGGCTCCAGGGATCACCTTCTTGCCATTCATATCATTGATGGCTACAACACTTTGCAGAGGGATAGACGTGAACTCCGTATCCCCCCCCCCCCCCCCCCCCAAAAAAAAAAAAAAAAAAAAATGACAAAATCACGCACAACAATGACTTTGTTGTAGACCCGAATGCTCTAAATGTAGGAATTTTGATTTTAACTGTATAGGATTTTTAGTGATTCGACTGGATTACAATACCATGGCCTGGACATTGCAACATTGCAAGGTTTTGATCCAATCAATTTAAACAATGATAACGCATTACTGATGCTAATATATTTGTAGTTCAAATGTTCAGGGACACCACCTCGGGACGCAATATGGATCGCCTAATGCTTGTAGTATCTATTGGAATTGAACACTTAACATTTCTTATTGTTGTTAAATTGATTTGAAACAATTTGCAAATGGGTTTTCTATAGCGCATGGAATTTGACATGTACGATATGTTTCTATAGGGGCATAAAGTCCCACATAAATGAAGGTGCAGGTCAGCCATTGACTTGAAATATACATGACTATATTTACATAAATACATTCAAAGATAGTATGTGGAAAGTAGTGTGTGATGTTTGTATGTATATAAATATTATGGGAATAGAATGTTCCATGAGTAAGAGGTAAATAGAATGATACCAAGTTTTTCAATGGCGAAGGACATGGATGGAACTGATGTCATTTCTAACCTAGCTCAGGTCAATTATACGTAGCCAAATTATTTCATTTTTTGTGAAAATTAATAAGGGACCACTGGATTAATAAATTAGACCGTACAACAAATTTTGAATTAGTCAAACATGAATAAATGTATAAGAGATACACACATGAGAAAGTAGATATCAGAGTTTGATTACTGTGAACAAGAACAATATATTTAAGTAATGTTGATAATATACTTACAAAGTGAAATTAATTCATTTTCATGCAAGATTCACAAAAGTGAGACATCCTAATGAACATAAGATTACATCAATTTTGCTGATAGGCAGGCCTAATCAATGGGACACAAAATTCACCCTTGGTGATGCAGTAAGCTAGATAAATGTCTTCATAGATGACTAGACAATGTTTCTTATAAAAAAAAAACAACGATTGCAATTAAGAATTTCTTCTGCTTCATCTCACAGTAACCACTTACAAATGAGCCCTTAGAGATTAAGTATATAGCCCAAAAGTTGGTTATAAGGTAATCTATTAAAATTTACATTTAATTAGTGCACCTTAAAAGATGCAATTTTATGTAAGTGTCAACTAACTTATAGGACCAGTAACCTTTACATTAGAAATCTCTTAAGCCTTTCTCAAAAAGGTATATTTAAAGATGCAGTATAACAATATCATCCACATGAAGAACTAGAATCTTATTATAAACATGAAGTTCATGGAAACCTTTTGTCTTATGGCATTAAATGTGGAGTCCTTATTTGCTCAATTCTTTGAGAAATGGACTCTCCAATTTCATTATATACCTAGATGCTAAATACATCATATATTAAATTAGTGAAATTACAATCTCCTGAAAATATTGCACACCTAGACAAGATCATGGTATACCTTTCTGATGGTTTTTGTAATAAAAACACCTCATCGTAAATAATAGAGGTTCAATTCAGTATTAAGCACAACATCGCAGAAATCATACAGAGTCTCTCTACAAGTATCCTATCCTGTTAGATTATACAGGTATGACCTATCACTATATGAATGAACTATCCTGCAATAGGCTCAATCAATTTGATACATTATTCACTTTGAAGAATAGGATAAGTTGATGTTAGGAATGTACTTGAGCTTAAAATAATTGTGAAACATTGTTCTTCATGACAGTGTTTTGAGTAAGTATTGCGGTTGGGTTATAATCGTCCATATAATCACATTGGATTTTACAGCTATTTTCTCATGAATGTCAGGTGAGTGAAGTGCAAAGTTTTACAATCATGTGAATAATGCTGACTGATACTGAATACATGTAAATAGTAGAATAGATAGAAATTCTTCCATGACTTGAGATGTAATACATCATAAAAATCTATGTCCCTCAGAATTGGGACATGCATGTATTTAATTCCCTTTAACCTTTTTTGCAACTTATCAGATTCCATGATCATGCATCTCTTATCATAAATAGACAAGTTAATCTCATCCTTAACATTTGATATGCTAGAAGAAAAATATTCCTTAAAAGAAAGGATTGGATTTAGGTATTCAATAATGTCCTCATGGAGCTTTACGAATGCTAGTCGATTGTCTTTCTCCCACACTTGGGGATAAATTCTAGGAAACTTAAAATTTAGGGACATGGCCCTAAATATTGTTGGAGATTGCATCGACTTTTTTAGTGTTCTCTTCGATATGTTAAAGGCAGCCAGACAATACTTTGAGGAAGCATGACTCCATCTTAAGGGAGGTAATTTACACATTCCAAAATGGTCTATACATTTAACCCATGTTTTATAGACTGTAAGTAAATGGTTGAGATAATTTCATATTTATGCCTTTGCAACCAATTTTTGCCCATCATGTTGTCCACATTTTTTTCAAAGGATCGTAGATAAGTCAAATTTTGGACCACACAGGTATTGAATCAAATTACCAACAAATTAGGCTGGTAAACATGACAGTTCCCACTCTAGTAAAATAACACCCACACACTTATCCGTCATGTACGCTAGAAATCATACGAGGATCATGCAAGTGGTCACATGAATTATTGCCCACGCTAAATTGATTGTGGGATCCATTGAAACACTTTTTAAAAATGTAATCAATAGACATCCATCAAGTTGCATAATACAAACTTGTATTTCAATCAACATGGTCCAATCCAAACTCCTTCAGTAAGTGCTTTGTTTGATAATGTATGTCATCATTATGAAGCATTGTTCACAATTTAATGTAAATTTGTGTAGAAAACACTATTAGAGAGATTTGACTTGCTTGACACATAACATGACGCAACATGTCGTCACCAAGGATACAACTAACACTGTGAACAACTTGATACAAGGATGGCCATAAAGGCAGCACGGAAACGTTCACACCTATCAAGGACAATTTACTTTTTTTTTGACAAGACAACATAGAAGTCCAATCACAGAACACACTTACAGTTAGGGCCAACCACAATGAGATATTCTTGAGGGTTATTTATTTTAAAAGGACATCTTGCAATTCTTAGCTTACGTTTTCAAGGAGGCTCAAGATATGATTCATACAATTCATCTTACCAAGCTAAGTTTATTCCTTTGACACTGAGTAATTATCTTTAAATCTTCTCTATTATGACATTTATTTGCTTAATTCGTTTATCAAGAAAAAGGAGTATTTAAATTCCACAAGGCCATCTGCTCACCACTAACGCTACTAAGATTCGTTCTTGCCCACAAGACAACATGGTTTTAAGTTCAACACACTTAAGAGAAGAGATACAAGGTGCCTTGAAAAAGGGTTAGAGGGAGAAGGTCGAGATGAAACATCTTTAGGACCTCATTAGTTATTGCCAGTATTTAATTGAAGCTAGGGCTCTTAACCAGAATTATCAACAACTTTACTTAGGCTTCGCTAAAAGTATTAACAAGGAGTAAAAATTTACTTTCCAAATGGCGGTGAGAAAGATGGTGAGGTCTCCAATTTGTTTTCTCTGGCTTATTAAATCTTATCATCTTCAAACAACTAACAGTTCATTTCACCTTAGGGTCATTTTACAAATTTCACCATAAAAGGAATAATGTTCACTAGAGGAGCTAGGGTTATCATGTTATAAAGTTTACTTGCAATGATAGTCTTGCCCTTGATTACTTAAAGAATTTCTTGCTCTCAAGTTGGTGACCCCTACGTTACTTTATTTGAATACAACTTTTAATTTAACTTCCAGAAGTATTAAACAATCCCATGTTAGTTTACTTATGACATAGGTTTAACTCAAAATTTATTCTCAAGGCAAGGTTGTAGCAACACTCATTTACAAGAGCAAAACAAGATTACATCAATTTTTAAAATACTGATACTCCAACAAAGTCACTCAACAACAATAACCAAATTTTCTTATAATTTCAATGATGGTCAAACAATACAAGGTTTCCAAAGTTCAGATGACAAAGTCCACAATACTTTATACTAAGACATTAATCCTCTTTTAAACTTTCCACTGGACGTTAACAATAGTTGAACAACATAAAAAGGTTTCGAGCAAAGGAACTTCTCAACTGAGGTTGATGACAAAAGTCTACAAATCTATCCCTCATCTACACGCAAAATCCATCTGCAGCAAATTTTCTACAAGAGTCAGTTCACGAGAACTGAGCAAGATAAGGCTACACAAAACCACCATAACTATTATCTAACAATATCATGAAAAGGAAGCACTTTATTACAAGAATTGGTTCAAACCTCTAAACACTATCAACACATCAAGTTATAATAAAGTCTTCATCATGCCAATCAAAGAAGGAGAAGACCTTGTACTTCAGTTAGGAGTAAAAGCAACGAAAGTAAGCAATCGTATGAGAATGGCCCTTGGCCCTATAAGGAGAAAACAAACAATCTAGCAAAAAACAGAATTCCCATCAAGTAAGTAATTAAACAATAATTACAAGATTGAGATTTGATATATATAGACCAACCATCTAGAAATTTATCAAAGGTACCAAACGCATAGGCTAAAATAATATATTCCTAAAAGAACAAGAGTTGATCGGCCCAAGAAAGGGGACCCACGGGTTTCAAAAATTAACACAAAAATCCATGTATAATTGAGTTTCAAACCGGAAATCAAATAGAGTATACACACAACATAAGTTTCGAAGCGAAGGCAAAGTATACTAGTTTTGACCATTAACTACAAAGATTTTCCAATCATCCAAGAAGGGTCAAAGTCTTACAGGCTAGTAGCAAACACGCGAGAGAAGAAGGGGGTTCCGTCCAACAAGAGTATACAATAATGTCATTGACAAATTTTTATAACACTAAAGATTTGCAAACCTCCACTACAATACTAATGTTTGGTTAATTTAAAATAAATTACCCATTTCCCAAAACAACCATATTTTAAGGCAACCCTTGGTAACACAGTCAACCGTCACACAATAGATACAAACATAATTTCTAAGTGACATTATCAAAACAAAACCTTCCGCTATGAATCCATAAGACTATCAAATGAAAGCTGAGTTTTTCCCGAAGATTAATCACATTTAAGGAAATTTCCATCACAAACTATTACGGTAATTACGTGCATAAAAACCGACCAATATTAATTAATAGCGTTAACATTACAAGGGAGAAAATAATGCAAGTTAGGAAAAATAGAAGAGCGCCATCAGCAATAATTCTGAGAGGGGGATTAGACCAAACTATTCTAGTGTCAACGAGGTACTGGATTCGCACAATGAAACCTCCAGCTTAGTTGATCCGAAAAGCTAGTTATGGTTCAAGTTGATAGGGATGGTCAAGGTACTTCTTGAGGATGGCCTTAAAAGCCTAGAAACAAGATGAAAGATAGTATAAGAGTCTAAACACGCGAGACGGAAAAACACATTGCACACAAACCTTTTCATTCTACCAGTTTTAATACCAAAACTCTAAGCTGGCTAGCCCACGCATTGCTCACACAATCCTACAACCTTTCTTTCTCGATGCCAAAAGGTTATCAAAGGGACTTGCGAAGGAGCTAACAAAAAACGTCAAAAGACAACTTGGGTGCTAGGGAGGAGCTTCATAGTTATCGTAAACTTACTTCCATGATATCGAAAATACTAGTTTGATCAACATAATAACTTGCAACTCAATCGCAGAGAAGAATTAATACATAAACAAACAGACGAAGGTCTATCATTCGAGTAAGAGAAACATAACATTCAGAGGAGAGGGCACACGCATCCTTTCGACCAACATACTGTCAACGATAAAAGCTAAAACAAGAAGAAACAAGCAGAAAGGGAAATCTCCCATCATGACATCCAACTGACAAATCAATGCAAGGAAAAGTGGTTCGATTTCACAATAATTTTAAATAAAATAACAGTAGAAAAGTGTAGAAATATCTTGCCTTTTTCTCCAGCTTCAACAGGTCGTACAGACTCCACACGGGCCAGCATAAAAACCAGGCATGAATCAAGGATGTGAGTACAGCTGCTGGGCATGTCAAGGGCCAAATGTGATAACTGGATAGACATTTGGGGCAGAAAATTTAACAGTTGAGTCCTAAAAATCCACCTCACACCGCCTCTAGTGTCAGCTAGAATCCCATAAATTTGGAAATTTCAGATTGTAACACTTCAAACTTGGTACTTCCAATTGGTCCTATCAACCAACCCCAAGCCTGTGTTCCACAAGACATTGTTTGGCACAATGTGGACTGAGTGACCCAAGTTTTCATTGAATTGATGATGCATCAATGATTGACATAACAGCCCAATGCCCTCATAAACAACTGATTAATCCAGAGAAAAAGTTCATGCCATACTGAACTCACAAGTTTGAAATATTTGGACCCCCTCATCCAATCTTAGGTGTCCAATAATTGAATTTACTTCAGCTTGTAAAGAGGAGATATGTTCTACAATGTCACTTTTCATATTTCTCAAAATAATTCTGCTATTGATTCAAATAAATTTTCCACCTGTCAACCGCAAACTTCTTGCTTCACCATCCTCATCATTAAGCTGCTTTTTGCATACCAACTTGATCTCCATTGCTGAATGCAGCCAAGTTCACATTTGTCCATGATCCTCCCAAATGCTTGCTCTGCATTAACTCGTTAGTGCATACATTCATTATGATGTGCCTGAATATCAGCTACAAAGCCAACCCCATGATTTGAAGCTCGGACACAAGACATAATGATTACATCATGCTCCTGGCTCTGAAAGGCATCTACCGTAAATGATATATAAACCTTTTCCCATCAGATTTGAGGACAACATCAAACTCTCGGTGCAAACATTACAGCTGTAGCTTGTAAGGTGTGATAATTCCAACAGAAACCTTTATGCCTGCCAACTTAGTGACTCGTTGAAGAAGCTCATATAATAGCAAAGAAAATTGTGCTTCATGAATATTCTGATATGAAACAGATCGGCCTCTATGAGATTCTCTTCCATGAGTTACATCGTAAAACAAGTAAGGTCTCAATAGAGAATCTTTGTAAATAAATTTCATCAGGTCTCCTGGTAACACTCTCACTGTCACATAGTCGATTTTGATAAAAATATACTTCACCTTGAAGGAGAAACCCGAATTTGAGGATGCATCTGATAAAACATCCTAACAACATAGTTGGACAAACTGCCTGCTTGTTGGAAGTGCTCACAAAGGCTTCTACTATACTGCAACACTATCCATTCATTTACCTGATGCAGATGGAGCAGAGCAAATGCCTGCAATTTGACAGATGGCCAAAGCTGAAATGACACATTTAGCCAGACCAATTGTACAAATTGATCTATGCCAATTGTGATCTGTCAAATGAATGCCACCATTTTATTGGTCCTTTCAAAGTACACCAATGGTCCAGATATTTCAGTAGAAACCTCACATTGAATCTGAACAAAGCCCACTTTTCAGGAACCTCAAAGCAACATTTGTGCTTGGCAATTCTGAAGATGAAACAGATCTTGACCATATGAGATATCCTTCCATGGCTACATCGATAGAACATAGTTAAGAGCATCTCTTGCATGAGAATCTCAAGGAAAAAAAACCCTGGATACACTCCAAATCAATAGTGCAATTTGAAAAAAATATCTTGACAGAGAACACAATTTGCACATGAATTCTGAATGAACAGAAATTCCTTTGCCCTCTCTTCCAAGTAGACTCAAAGGGATCTCTTAAATCACTCCAATAACAGCCAATGCTTCTCGATCCTCTCCTTGTTGCACAGATAATTCCACCCCATTGTTATTTTGACCCGAATTATTTTGTGTCTGAGAACTTGAATTGAAAAACTGCAAATTTCAATGACAGAAAAGGCAACAGTTGCCAACCTTGCTTCTGGAGGCTCTTCAATAGCCATTTCAACCACCAACTCCATACTTCAAACTGCAACCAGAACCACAACACGCATTCCAGAGAAATCCTAAGATCATGTAGAGTCGAAGGAAGTCAAGACTCCACCGACTCCCACTGTCTCATGCACAACACACAAGTAAATTAAAGTTCATTTAAGAAGTGACAACAATGTCTCCATCCGTTGCCAGCTAACCAGAAAAAAAAAATGCGCTTCAACCACCACCACAAAGCCATAAAAAAAATACAGTCTATTTAAAATAAAAATCATTAATCTTCTCCTTGAACTTAAACTAAGGTTTAGTTTAATACTCCAGACCCATGATTAAAAATTTTAAACTAACTCTCCTCATTTAGCATTGGCAACACAATGATGGAAAAGATTGAAAAGCAAGGAGGACATTCATGCTTAGCTTTGCAAACAAGAGAAAGATGATGTTACACCACACCACACCCATAAGCCAAACAAAATAAACCCACCCAAATTAAAAGATCAAGATCCAAAGAAAAAAAATGGAATCCACGCATCAGAAAAAAAGTCTCCCATGCAAAAGTCACATCTAACGCCAAAAGGGAGCTCAATTGGGTGGTTGGGAGGAGGCAGTCAGGGCAAATGTAACCGGAAAGGTCGATTGAACAGGGCATTACATTCTCCTCCCCTTAAGAAAGCATCGTCCTCGATGCGACATAACACAGAGGAAAAGAAATGGTCCGCAACCAAGAACAGGTAAAGGAGAAAGTACACCCTATGGTTTTTAATTTCAGTTGATATAAAGTACAGCCACAGGGTAGCCTTAGGAAGATTTGGTAGAAATTTTAACCTTCAATGTTCTGTGAAGATTGGGAGTTCTTTCTTGTTCATTATTTCATTTGTCTCTTTCCATTATCATTATTCTTAGTTTAATTTCTTTTAAAAAAATTTCATCATTGAAGAGTTTTGGTTTATTCCTTATTGTGGGTGCCCAACATGAACTGCTAACACAACACCCTATCAGGTTCACAAGACACTACAGATTCACAAGCACACAAGTATATACTTCAAGATTGTATTACACCACAAAAGGTTACTCAAATACGGAATAGAATAGGCACAGTCCACATAACATAGTACTCGTCACACATCAATGACTGACATACAAAATACTCAAACAAAAGAGTACTACAATCCACCAGACATTTCCTCAATTTGCATCAATGAAAAATTCACATAACACCAAACCATGCTACAGGTACATAGTGTCCACAAGGGAATCAATGACATATCCACAACATCACAACACATATCCATCTGACATGAGTAACACATACATCAAAAGACCACTACCAAACATCACAATAACTCAACATATATCCTGAAACATCAACCATACAGACAAATATCATATGCCTCCCTCAAACTCTTATGCCTCCCTCAAGTCTCTTATGCCTCCCTCAAACTCTTATGCCTCCCTCAAATCTCTTATGCCTCCCTCAAACTCTTATGCCTCCCTCAAGGAGGCCGGTTGACCCTATGGTCCAAGACACATAGAGTTCGAACACTCCTAACCCAAGTGACATAATAACGCGTGGTTCAACAACCCGCTAGTTATATGTACTCCTTGGGGCGTACCCCCATACAACGAAGCGGGTCCATAGGTCCAACCAATCCATGGTGCATCCTATGACCCTATTCCACACATCACGACAATAGAACCAGCACAACAATCCAATCAAAGTGCCAAGTGGCAAAGTACAAGCCTTGGGCAAGGCGGTAAAAATTCCAAATTTAAAAGAAGACCCAAAATCAAGCAAAATAAATGGCCAAATAGCCATAGTTAGTATCAAAATCCCCATGTTAGTGCCACAAACCAAGGAAATGCCCAAAATTGTAAAGCATGGCAATCAAGAAAAGCTGCTGGTCCTTACAAAATAAAGTAAAAAGCTCAATTTACGAATAAAATCAACTTATAATAATGTCACATTACGATAACTGTGTGGCCTTATCTAGCCACCAAAGGGGTACTCAACGAGTTGCTAGCACTCGGAACATCGAGCCTCAGCTCGTAAAATACATATCAATAATACAACTGTCATCACCTCCATCTGAATCATCCCGCCACCACTTCGACAAGGCTAAACATAGTCATAGTTGCACTTAGGTTGCATACATACAACCACATAGGGAGAGAGGAAAGAATCACATGTTATCTACTAAACCGAGTTTTGGCTCGAGTTATTGACCCATGGTACACCATTCCTCACTCTCAACATACACTTCTACCGATTCCCTCAGGGTCGGTTAGCGTAAGGTTCACAACATAACATACAACAACATCACTAACATAACGGTGGCACACACATAACTACCATAACGTCTTACATATGGTACATATACAGGGTAGATCACAATCATACATTCACTGAGTGTAACACATCACTTTACCACATTCTGCACCCAAAGTGCAATCACCATACGATAGGGTTCATACACTCACCGTATGACCCAAAATCACAACATGAAGCATTACATATTTGCACAAATCATACATACGATGAACATAGTACATCTCAACATAACATCCATTGCTACATAACAAGGTGGTACACACATTTCTTCAAAACATGGTAAAAACATCATGATACAACTCATTTCTTTTAACATCAATCTAGTCATACAACACATTGATACACCTACATATCACAATATGTCACAATGCTCCAACACTACGTCATCCACATTATAATTCTTTTCACACATCACAAACAGTAATTCACACGTGAACTCTTCATAGAATCCACAAGAAGGAGAGAGAATACTCCCATCCCCAACATATCAACATGATCACAAACACGCACAAAGTGACATACACATCACGTGCGTTCACAATATCACAATTACGACAATAATCACATCACGTTTAAAGCACATTACTCTTCCAATATCTACCACCATCATGCAACATCATCATCATCATGCAGTATCATCATGTAACACCACCACCACCATGTAACATCATCATATAACACCAATCCGGCCCATAGGTTCGAGAGCATGAACCTATGCTCTGATACCAAGTGTAACGACCCAAAAAAAATCACACACACGAACAACACAGTGAAATACAGGATAACTTTTTTTTTTGACTTGCTTGACACATAACATGACGCAACATGTCGTCACCAAGGATACAACTAACACTGTGAACAACTTGATACAAGGATGGCCATAAAGGCAGCACGGAAACGTTCACACCTATCAAGGACAATTTACTTTTCTTTTTGACAAGACAACATAGAAGTCCAATCACAGAACACACTTACAGTTAGGGCCAACCACAATGAGATATTCTTGAGGGTTATTTATTTTAAAAGGACATCTTGCAATTCTTAGCTTACGTTTTCAAGGAGGCTCAAGATATGATTCATACAATTCATCTTACCAAGTTAAGTTTATTCTTTTGACACGGAGTAATTATCTTTAAATCTTCTCTATTATGACATTTATTTGCTTAATTCGTTTATCAAGAAAAAGGAGTATTTAAATTCCACAAGGCCATCTGCTCACCACTAACGCTACTAAGATTCGTTCTTGCCCACAAGACAACATGGTTTTAAGTTCAACACACTTAAGAGAAGAGATACAAGGTGCCTTGAAAAAGGGTTAGAGGGAGAAGGTCGAGATGAAACATTTTTAGGACCTCATTAGTTATTGCCAGTATTTAATTGAAGCTAGGGCTCTTAACCAGAATTATCAACAACTTTACTTAGGCTTCGCTAAAAGTATTAACAAGGAGTAAAAATTTACTTTCCAAATGGCTGAGAGATAGATTGTGTGGTTTCAAAATTGTTTTCTCCTGGTTTATTAAATCTTATTATCTTCAAACAACTAACAGTTCATTTCACCTTAGGGTCATTTTACAAATTTCACCATGAAAGGCATAATGTTCACTAGAGGAGCTAGGGTTATCATGTTATAAAGTTTACTTGCAATGATAGTCTTGCCCTTGATTACTTAAAGAATTTCTTGCTCTCAAGTTGGTGACCCCTACGTTACTTTATTTGAATACAACTTTTAATTTAACTTCCAGAAGTATTAAACAATCCCATGTTAGTTTACTTATGACACTTTATTACTAAGTCATGGCAAGGTTTAACTCAAATTTATTCTCAAGGCAAAGTTGAAGCAACACTCATTTACGAGAACAAAACAAGATTACATCATTTCTTAAAATACTGATACTCCACAAGTCACTCAACAACAATAACCAAATTTTCTTATAATTTCAATGATGGTCAAACAATACAAGGTTTCCAAAGTTCAGATGACAAAGTCCACAATACTTTATACTAAGACATTAATCCTCTTTTAAACTTTCCACTGGACGTTAACAATAGTTGAACAACATAAAAAGGTTTCGAGCAAAGGAACTTCTCAACTGAGGTTGATGACAAAAGTCTACAAATCTATCCCTCATCTACACGCAAAATCCATCTGCAGCAAATTTTCTACAAGAGTCAGTTCACGAGAACTGAGCAAGATAAGGCTACACAAAACCACCATAACTATTATCTAACAATATCATGAAAAGGAAGCACTTTATTACAAGAATTGGTTCAAACCTCTAAACACTATTAACACATCAAGTTATAATAAAGTCTTCATCATGCCAATCAAAGAAGGAGAAGACCTTGTACTTCAGTTAGGAGCAAAAGCAACGAAAGTAAGCAATCGTATGAGAATGGCCCTTGGCCCTATAAGGAGAAAACAAACAATCTAGCAAAAACAGAATTCCCATCAAGTAAGTAATTAAACAATAATTACAAGATTGAGATTTGATATAAATAGACCAACCATCTAGAAATTTATCAAAGGTACCAACGCATAGGCTAAAATAATACATTTCTAAAAGAACAAGAGTTGACAAGAAAGGGGAAACACGGGTTTCAAAATTAACACAAAAAGTCATGTATAAATGAGTTTCAAACCGGAAATCAAATAGAGTATACACACAACATAAGTTTCGAAGCGAAGGCAAGTATACTAGTTTTGACCATTAACTACAAAAGATTTTCCAATCATCCAAGAAGGGTCAAAGTCTTACAGGCTAGTAGCAAGCATGCGAGAGAAGAAGGGGGTTCCGTCACACAAGAGTATACAATAATGTCATCAACAATTTTATAACACTAAAGATTTGCAAACTTCCACAACAATTCTAATGTTTGATTAATTTAAAATAAATTATCCATTTCCCGAAACAACCATATTTTAAGGCAACCCTTGGTAACACAGTCAACCGTCACACAAAGATACAAACATAACTTCTAAGTGACATTATCAAAACAAAACCTTCCGCTATGAATCCATAAGACTATCAAATGAAAGCTGAGTTTTTCCCGAAGGTTAATCACATTTAAGGAAATTTCCATCACAAACTATTACGGTAATTACGTGCATAAAAACTGACCAATATTAATTAATAGCGTTAACATTACAAGGGAGAAAATAATGCAAGTTAGGAAAAATAGAAGAGCGCCATCAGCAATAATTCTGAGAGGGGGATTAGACCAACTATTCTAGTGTCAACGAGGTACTGGATTCGCACAATGAAACCTCCAGCTTAGTTGATCCGAAAAGCTAGTTATGGTTCAAGTTGATAGGGATGGTCAAGGTACTTCTTGAGGATGGCCTTAAAAGCCTAGAAACAAGATGAAAGATAGTATAAGAGTCTAAACACGTGAGACGGAAAAACACGTTGCACACAAACCTTTTCATTCTACCAGTTTTAATACCAAAACTCTAAGCTGGCTAGCCCACGCATTGCTCACACAATCCTACAACCTTTCTTTCTCGATGCCAAAAGGTTATCAAAGGGACTTGCGAAGGAGCTAACAAAAAACGTCAAGGACAAACTTGGGTGCTAGGGGGGGTTTCATAGTTATCGTAAACTTACTTCCATGATATCGAAAATACTAGCTTGATCAACATAATAACTTGCAACTCAATCGCAGAGAAGAATTAATACATAAATAAACAGAC
>JAHRHJ020000978.1:0-38588 GCA_019776745.2 Taxus chinensis
TAAGGTACCACACGCCAGGAGAGAAAACAAAAGGTAGGTTCTACACGACAATCTTCCTCCTCACAACCTTGACTATGATAAAGATATTATATTAAATGCAACTATTGATGGGTGGCTTCTAAGCAATATCCTCATCTACATGAGAGTGGAGGTCAATGTTCTTATGTTGGATGCATATCATCAAATGGGAAGGCCCGCATTACATCCATATTTGAATGTGTTGTATATGGAAAACAAGAAAAAAGGAATGCCCATTGGAGTCTTGAAAGATGCGGATATCACTATTAAATGATCCAAGTTCACTGGGGACTTTGAAGTCTTGGCAATCACCGAGGAAGATAATTTCCCAAAATTACTTGGGCACCCTTGGTGTTATAATAACAATTATGACATGTGGTTTAATAATGGGTATATTAGTTTCAAGAGCAAAAAAGAAAGGGTGATCATCCCCTTAACAGATGGGAAGTCAGCACCTATACCGATCCCTTAAGAGAGGAATTCCTTGACATAATCTATATGCACTCCATTAGAGACCCTAAAATAATTCATCCTACATAAGGGGTTATCCAATTTTAAGATGCTCAGTTGATGAGTGATATAACTACAATATCATGTGGTAATTGGGAGCATGGGACTTATGAATTTATTGGGTGATAATTGAGAGGATATGTAACAAGGGTGATGAAGGTGTGCTCAGTCAAGTGATTGGGAAGAAATAAGCTACCAAGTTACTCTGGAGGGGAAAAATCTGATGATTTCTTATAATAAATGGAGGCTCAGTTTAAAAATGAGGAAAAAAGGAAAAGTATTCTTAGTTATAACTTTCTCAGAATTGTAGCACGATGGTGGGCAACACATCGCAAGAGTCTCCTAGAGTGGCATGAGGTGAGATTCACTTTCTCTATAAGATTCTATAGAAGAAACACACACACTATTATCCAAGACTACCATGACAAGTAACCCACCTCATTCCATATCCAAGCTTTTGAGAAGGCCTAGATGGAGGGTTCAGAAGTTTCACCACCTTTGTTATGGGTGCACAATTTATATTCCACCTTATAGGGTTATGAGCATACATGGTATATTCACTCAGAGACATGCTGTCAGAAGGGGAATGGGTAGGAATTAACTGCTGATCTCATTCAAGATTTTGAGTATCAAAGTACCAAGCCATCAGTGTATAAGGCATTTCAATTTGTCAAGTGCCTTAAAATGGGAGATAGTGTTATGGTAGAATATAGGCTACTAGAGTTTTTGGGTGAACCTTGTTTGGAGATGTGCCTCAATGAATAAGAATAAGAATAAATAAAACTTGAGTACACGTGCATTGAAAGGAAAAAAGAAAAATTGTCTATGTAGTAGATGGTGAAGAAATGGAAAGCTTATATGTCAACCATTCTAAAGGTACACATGAATTCATAGCTAACACTGATGAGAGAGCATGCGACTAACATGAGCCCTTGAAATCGAATAAGGTTAACATTGGGACAAAAATAAAACCTAAGGAATCTATCATTGGGGACTATTGGTTGGAGAAATAATTTTCAAAGATCATTGATCTGTTGTGCGAGTTCCAAGATTTGTTCCCATGTGGGTACCATGAACTCAAAGGTGTCCACCATTCCATGGGATAGATGAGAATGAAGTTGAAGGAAGGTGTGTGCCTGATTTAGAATAGGGATTATCAGATGAATTTGAACTTACACATATGGGTCAAGGAGGAAATAGAAAATATATAACATCTGGTATCATTGAGATTGTGGAGGAATCAAAATGGATAAGACAAATGGTCATCAATATCAAGAAGGATGGAAGAATAAGGATCTGTGTTGACTACAGGGACCTGAATGCAGTGTGTTTCATCGATCCTTTCCCAACCCCCTTTACTAAAAAAGTTCTAAAGGGAGTAGCCGGGCGTGAGGTTTACTCTTTCACGGATGGTTTCTCAAGGTATCACCAAGTTAGAATTACAAAGGAAGACCAGTGAAAGACAAATTTTTCCACTGAGTGGGGAAGTGTTTCCTACATTGTCATGCCTTTTGGATTAAAGAATGTTCCTACTGTGTTCTCGTGCATCGTGGTATAAGCATTCCAACATTTTATCCATAAATTTCTTCAAGTCTACCTAGATGACTAGACGGTGTATGGGCTAGTGAAGTACCATTGTGACAATTTTAGGCTGATGTTTGAGAGATGTCGGCAGTTGAGGATATCCCTCTATATTAAGAAATGTTTCTTTTCTACTCCATTTAGAACCCTGTTGGAACATATTATATGTAAGGAGTGATTATTAGTATATCCCATAAAAGCTACAATTATTATGGGATTGGGGGAGCCTACTAGTCAAAGTCCAGTGCAAATATTTCTTGGGCATATGGGGTACTATAGGAAGTTCATCAAATGATATGCAAAAATCAACGTGCCCTTGGAGGAATTTCTAAAGCACAAGAGTGCCTTTCATTGGGGAGAGGGTTAGTAGAAGGTGTTTGACACTTTGAAGGATAGACTTGTCACTGCGCCCATACTACATTTTCCTTCTTGGGATAAGCCTTTCCATGTACATGTTGATGCCTCAGGAAAAACCATGGGAGTATTACTAGCACATCCTAGAGAGGGGATTATTTATCACCCTTTATGTTTTGCAAGTAGGAAGTTAACACCAGTAGAAAATAATTATACCACTACTGAGCGCGAGGAACTTTCAATGATCTATGCACTGGATAAGTTTAGGAAGTATCTGATGGGAACACATTTTATATTCTACACAGATCACATGGCACTGAAGTACTTGGTAAATAATCCCACTTTGCAAGGGCGTATATGTCGTTGGGTCCTATTTTCAAGAGTTTGAGTTCATGGTGGTTGTAAAACAAGGAAAAAGCAATTTAGGGCCTAACCACTTATCAAGGATTGACTCAAGGGAGGACGTGCAAATCATTGAGGATACCATACTAGAAACACAATTGTTTAGGTTGTGATGTGCACCCTCAGACTTGGAAGATAGTTTGGTATTTCTTAAAACAAGTGTGGCACTGGATGAGATGAAGGATTTGGAAAGAAAACAATTAACAATACACATCACGCCCTACATGTTGATTAACAGAGATCTATATAAGTTAGGACGTGATGAGTTTCTATGCTGATGCATATTGGAACATGAGCACGTGGCAATTTTTTTATGAAGCACATGGTGGGATTGTAGGAGGAAACTATACAAGAAACACTACCATGCAAAAGATTCTAATGGGAGGGATTTGGTGGGAAACCATCTACCAAGATTGTATTGAATTTTGAAATTCTTGTAACCATTATCAGTGCCTGGGAAAACCTAGAAAGAGGGATGAGATTCCATTAAGGCCAATAGCCTGCACAAAGCCATTTAAAAAGTGAGCATTCGACTTTATAGGAACAATTACGCTAGCCATGCAAAGGACTAGTTTGTGGTATATCATTACTTGTATTGATTACTTAACAAGATGGGAAGAGGCAACGCCTACAAAGGATTTCACTACAGTGACAGCTGATAGGTTCTTATGGGAAAACATAATTAGTATGTATGGATGTCCTTTGAGCTTGAATAGTGATAAGGATACACATTTTCTCGATGAAACAGTCAGGATTCTGCTAGCAAATTTTATAGTGGCCCATCACAAGAATACCCCTTATCATCTAAAGGAAAACGGAACAGCTGAGGCATTTAAAGAGATACTAAGTCACATGTTGATTAAGATTTATGATTTTGGAAGATAGGATTGGGATGACAAAGTATCAACCATTCTATGGGAATACATGATAGGATTGGGATGACAAAGTATCAACCGTTCTATGGGCATACATGAAAACCTACAAAAGGTTGAATAATACCACACCGTTTCAGTTGGTGTTTAGCAAAAAGGCTGTCTTTCCAGTTGAATTCATGTTACCATCACTACATATAGTGTGCATAGGAGGTTTAGATGATGAAAAAGCACTTGAGGAAAGGATTGAAAAATTGATGCAATTAGACAAAAGGTGATCACTTGCTAGATGGAGTCAGAAAATTGAAAAATCTATACAAAAGGCATGACATGATTGTCATATAAAAAAATAGTTTGAGGCTAGGCAAATGGTTCCGATGTATGGTTCTAAGTATCTGCACCATCTTGGGAAGTTGAAAGTCCATTGGTTGGGTCCTTACATCATCTCATACATCCTTGATTCAGGCGCATATCAGTGACAAGTGCTGTATGGGATGAAGTTAGCTGATCATTTTAATGGGAGTAGGATGAAGCCCTACTATAAATAAGCCTTCCTTGTGTTTTTAAATAAGGAAATATTTCCAGTTAGCTTAAGATTTCCCTTTATGCATTTTATTTTCTTGTTTTTCCCTTTCTCATTTCTTGTTCCTTTCTTTGTATTTTGTTTTGTGCCTTGTGCTTTGGTAACCACATTATTTTCAAAAGGTTGTGCATGTGTAGAGGACAACGCATCTGTTTTAGTGTGCAGTAGAGTAGTGCAAAGTGAAGTATAAGCTGACACTAAAATCTTTAAGGCCCATATGAAAGGATTAAAGACGCAAAAAATAGAATATTGTGCATGGAAATGGTGGATGAGAATGGTTAGTGTCAGGATAAGGCTTTATAAAGACCACGTATAAAGAAGGAAAAGTGTAAGAATAACATGAGGTAGGTAAACACAAAAATTAGTTAAAGTATAGAAGAAGTGCCTTCGGTGCCACATACACGTGGATAAGAGTCTTCAGTTAATAAGGATTTTTTCATGTCAGAAGGTTGTAAAGAGTTTTTCGTGCATGATTAGGTGTGTGGGTAAGGGCACTTAAGGTCAACTTTAGTGGAAAAATCCACATTTAATGCTAAGTACATTAGTATGTGGCATAAAATTTATTGTTAAAAAGGAGAAAGAAACTATAAGTATGAGGTCATCCGAATCATTATTTTACCTTGCAATTATTAAGTGGAAGAGCTCTTGCAAACTAGGGCACCCAAAGAGATTTATGCGAAGGAAAAATACTCATAGAGATCTAAGTGTGTGACTAAGGTTTATCTACAAACCTGAGTGGAAGGAGTACATGGGTGTGGGGAGATTTTGTTTAAAGTACATTGTCTTGTGGAAGAGTTTTCCTAGTTAGGGTCTGACAGGTAGGGCATGGAGGTAGGAGGATTCTTTATGGATTTGAGCCTTGGAGTTGAGTAGAGTAGTAGAGAAGAGTAATAATGCATTTAATTTTTAATCCAACAAGTAGAATGAAACCAAAGAAAGAAACCATATCGCCAAAGAAACAAAAGGGCAAGGGAAATGGAAAACAAACCGGTACCATTGCTAGTTCCAATGAAGAATTGTATGCAGAAATGTAATACCTAGATGGAGTGTTGCTAGGGAAAGAGCGGGAATCACACTTAAGGAAGATGGATGTAAGCAACTACAAGCATCACATGAGCATTACAGAAAAAGAGATGACATTGGAATTGGTTCATCTCACTAGCAAGAGGACACTAGAAGGAATGTCAATCTACAACGAAAAAGTGAAGGTAAAGTTGGATAAGGCCAGGTTGTTGCAACTTTATGAGTTTCCCTATTTTAGCAAGCCCGAGTAGTTATACCAGTGGTTGATGTCACACGTACAAAAAGACGACTTCTACTTTATAGGCCACAAAATGTGCACAACTCCTTAACTCATATCAAAGTCCACTAGCCTGATTTGCGAAGGAGACTCCATTTATGAAAACTTAGATGATAAAGATGCCATAAAGGAAACTATGGAGGCCTATGACTACAAGAAGGCTTCACGCTACTTCTATATCTTAGATATCCCTGAACCTATTATGAGAATGGTCGTGTGCTTGCTTACCAAGATGAATGATCAAGAAAGGTGGACACAAGTGAATAAGGAATGGATGAATATATGCCAAAAGATCTTTTAAGGCACCATTTACAACTTATCCACCTACATTGTAGATGAGATCATTAGCAGTGCATAGGAAGAAGAGAAGATATTATTAAAAAAAATCTCCTCACCATCGTCTTCTCGAAGATTGGAGTGTCTAATGGGCTAGAGGTTATCTTACGGAAGTATCTAGTAGAAAATCCCTTGCCCGTGAAAATATTTGAGAAATATACTTATGAGACCATGAAAATATCTCACAAGGCGCACCTAGAAAAATGCTACAAGAAGATGCATGACACATTCAGTGCAGAGTGGAGGATACCTGG
Organism: Taxus chinensis; assembly: GCA_019776745.2. Lineage (NCBI taxonomy): Eukaryota > Viridiplantae > Streptophyta > Pinopsida > Cupressales > Taxaceae > Taxus > Taxus chinensis. The sequence goes on from JAHRHJ020000978.1 coordinate 6,211, forward strand.
TCATTTTCCCATGATCGTAGATAAAGAGGTTGAGTTTACTATATATCAACACTTATACATAGGAAGATTCACTTTGACAGATGGGAGTAAGAGTGCATGGTGCAAGCTACCGTTTTCTTTCACCACACAATACTTCTAAGCGGGGGTCAACCATTTTAAGGAGGATAGGTGACTAAGGTTTAACCTTAGTGAGGTAGACCAAGACCACCACAAGCTATGAAAAAATCTCATATACACAACAAAACAAAAATATGTGGTGAAATATGTCTCCCAAAAAGTAAAAATGATGAAACCAATAACATTTTTGATCGTCATAAGGGCTGCAACAAGGGTATATATGTGCATAAGGACAAATTTTGAGAAGGGTGCTTACCTAGAGAATGATGTCTCCATTCTAGAACACCCCATGGGAAGAAATAATTCCATGCCAAAGAAAAGGGAGAGATAAGAGGTGCAGGAGAAGTAGGCACCAAGTTTGTAGACAACATAACCCATGGGCACATCGGAAACAAGCACTAAGCCAAGTACTTATGTGTGTAGAAAGAAGTCCCCATTCGAGGAGAAGACCCTAGATGAAGAGGTGCCAGAGCAAGAGGATATCCTCACAAGAGAATATTTTCCAAAGAATGAGTCTTCCATTGAATAGAAAGAGAGGGAAGAGTATCCTTTACTGGAATCACTAGTTAGGAAGAAATAGAAGGTGGTAGAGAGGGAATACTCAGAAGAAATAGAGGACTTGTAGGTCTATAGGGGAGAGAAGGATGATGATGAGGATGAAGAAGTTTATAATCATCTCATGTATGATATAAATGATTCAGAAGAAGGAAGCAAAGGGAAGAATGGTGAGGAAGAAGTATATGCTCAAGGCAAAGGGGTGAGAAAAGAAGTGAGCACAAGAGATCAGAGGACCCCAAGCCTCACTAGGGAGCAGATAGAGGAGGCCGTGGAGAGAGAAGTGGCAGGAATCATAAAAAATTTAGTGGAATAGGAATTATAATGTAGCTCATATGAAGTGATGAGGGATATTGAGGAAGAAATGTTGGAAAGGAGTATGGCAACATGGGTAGAGATCCCAACCTAGCAGTGAGTTTTCCAAAGGCTACACAAATAGGTGGGAAGAGTGTAGTCGTAGAACTAGGGAAAGGAATGGATTACATCAATGATCCAAAAAATGTGATACACACGCACTTCTAGAGCATTGTGCCAATAGAAAGAATCCTAGCCATGCCCTCATTTGACATATAAGGTGCATACCCATGAACTAGGAAAATTCTATCTTGGGCGTTTGAGTCCCATGTCAATGAACCTAAGTTTGAGGTGAACCAAGGGGTGTTGATGAAGGTTCCAAAGATGAAAGGAGTAAATCCCTTGGTTAATTATCAATGGTTGTTAGATGAAAAATTTTGTAGTGAACTCAACAAATTTTTAGTTGAGGTTGAGGCCAGACTCTTTGGGAGGAATGATAGGGTGAGATTCCTAGAGGTGGAGTTCGAGAAGAAGGAGGAGGAGATTCTCAATAAAATAAAGGACCTAAAATAAGAAGAACTGATCAGCACGTAATTAAGGAATGAATTAAAAGAGGAGAAGGCAAGGGTGTGTGGATTACACAATAAAATTGAAATGATTACAGATGTTATTGTTTTAAAGCAACTTGATCTAGCATCACCCGAACAAAAATATGAATCAACCTTTTAGTGCCTAGAGGAATTAACTCATTTCCTCACTATGGAGAGCTTCCCACTCACCTTAGAGTCCACAGAAGAAGCACTAGCGTGCTAAAGAGATAATACAAGATGAAGGTCATAGGGATTATGGCTCAATATACCAAACTCCTTGTCAATGTGAAGGCCATTGCGCAAGTTGTTGAAGATGCATATGATAATTGTGCTAATAGAGATAGGGTAAAAAGCATCTTGTTTGCTACACATGAGATGGAACTCAAGGAGTTCCAAGAGAAGAATAAGGGGAACGGATCGGAGTGGGGCTTGATTAAAAATTGAGTGAAGGAGTTATACCCCCAGATCACCCACAGGATGGATGCCATCGAGGATTTGGGAAAAAAACTAGAAGGAATTGTTGAAAAAATGAGCGCCAAGGGGGAAGGGCTAAGCTTTGAGGGGGTAAGTACCCTAGTATGTGACCTCTGTCAGCAATCACAAAGTGAGGTTAATGCCTTGGAGAAGCTAGAGGAAGATATAGGGAAGGATTTCTGACTCCTCCTTCAACAATGAACATGTTCTCCTTCATTTCCCCATTATTTCTCCCAATTCTTCATTCCTTCGTTCTTTTTCTAACTATTCAGAACCCACCTTTCTTTATTCATTGAAGACAAGTTTTTCTAAGGATAGAGAATAGGCGTAGTGTGGGTGATTTTGGGCCTAAGAATATTGGCTAAGAGGATGAAGGTGCGAAAGCACGTGGGACCTATATGAAGAAGGGTATGCAAGGTGAAGGCACACAGGATAGGGTTTTAGAAGGGTTTATCAGAACCCAAGGTTCATGCTCTAGGAAAAGGAAGGGTTTTAAGGACTTAGCCATATTTTGTGTCCTAAGAGACACATAAGAAAAGCATCACATAATTGAGCATGCAGAGTGGATAAGGTTCCAGCCTGGTGACTGTAGGATCAAAAAGGGAATATTTCATGCATGCGATGAAAGGTTCTAGATGAGCATCATTACAAAGAGTAGAGAGCTCAGATCAAAGAAGGCATGATCCATTGGAGGACCACTTGGACACTTGGCAGCCAATCTGTTACCTCATAAGTCATGGTGGTGGAGGTAGGAAAGCTATATATTGAGGTGCATGGATGGTAAAAAAAAGGGGAAATGGGTATGTGTGCTAAGGTAATATATAGAGTGATTATTGGGGTATACAGGTGGAAGAGAGGTGAAGCTCTGAAGAAATACCATGGAGAATCCTATGGGTTGGGACTAGGAAATATAGGAGTGATGACACACTTATAGGGATGGGTCTGCATTCATCTTTGTAATGTGATGAACATAGTATGGTTCTGATGCATGACTTGGTTCTGTAATGTCATATGAGGGTTTTTTATGACCTCAAGGGATGTAATATGGTTATTGAAACATGATAATATGAATATAAGGATCTTTTTTGAATCAGATATGTGCTTATCAGTATAATCCTCATGCATTTCCTTTATGTATGAACCATTTTCTTATGTTGTTTGTTATTTCTCTATTTTGGATGTAATGAAATGACAACTTATCCTAGGTTCTCAGAAGGATGTATGGTTCTTTTCTATTAATTTTCACTTTCATATATGTCATAATATGGTGCATTCTCACGAGACTCACATAAAGGAGAGGTTTGGCACCCAGTCGTGCATTAGGTGATCACCCAGTGCCCACTGGGTGATAGGCCGACACGCATGGGATTAGATTATATAATTAAGGTAAAATAAAGCCCTTAATTCTTGTGCTTCAACTTTGACGTGTAATTCTTGATGCATATTTACACATTTTTTTATTATATCCATAAAATACTTGTAAATATTTGTAATAAACGCCACACACGACTTGCATATTTAATATTTCACCTTTAATTTTTAATATAGATTTATATATAAATTATAAAAGTATACATCAATATATATTAAAAATAATGAAATTTATATAGAGTAATTGGTATAAATAAACAGTGTGTTATGTATTTTGAAGGGTAGTGTTAAAAAATTCCATTACCCATAATTGTTTGACAAGTGATTTATCATCCTTAGCTGTGTGAATCAAGACCCACACTTAGTTGTGAGAATCAAGACTCACACTTAGAAGTGCGAGTCAAGAATGCCACTTAAAAGTGTGACTCGAGACTCACACTTAGAAGTGTGAGTACTCGCACTTGAAAGTGCGAGTTTAGAGAAGTTCTACTCGAGGCTCACACTTAGAAGTGCGACGAGTCACACTTGTAAGTTCGATCACTCGCTCTTATACACTACTTACAAAATTTATAAATGACAATCACCAATTTTTGTAACTATGATTAATATGTGCGGATAATTATTTTTTATATAATGTATATAAAATTAAGAATCACCTTTTAAACTTTTGAGTCACATGTCCAAGTTCTATAAAATATTTGAAAGTATGTTATGTCAAAAAATCATGAAAAATCATTTAAAAAACCATAAAATTTAACACCATTCAAGGATTTTAAGTTCTAAAATAGATGCAATCTATCTCAAAGTATAATTAGGATAGGATTTTCAACATTGACATTTATTGATTAGAATAAGGTATGCATAAATAGTTGTATATGTATGATGATATCAAGATTGATATGTGGCATAAATGACAACAATCACTTACACACTATCTTGAAGTTAGCGATTGCTTAGCTTATGTAAGTTAGCAACCACTTGGCTTATGTAATTTAGTGGCCATGAGGCTTATGTGGGGGAATAAAATAATAAGAAAATATAAATCGTAAAATAGTAAACCTGAAATCCAAAAATCAGGATTTAGAAATTGGATTCCATTAGTGGCAAAATTGGAATCCATTAATTACGTTATTTGAATCTAGTAATAGCAAAATTAGAGTCCAATAAAAGGGAAGTTTGAATCCAATAATAGAGAAATTGGAACTTGAATAAGTCCAACAATGACAATATTGGAATCCAATAATAGTAATAATGGAATCTAGTATAACCAAAACTAGAATCCAATATACACAAAAATGGACATGGATTTTTTCCAATTACTTGTAATATTGTACTCCAGATTTAGTGAAATAAGCATTACAACAATATTGGTTAAGGGTATCACAATAATATCCCATATGTAGGATGTGTTTAGTAACAACTAAATTGCTGAAGTTCCCTCCACATATGTCGGCATAGACTTCTGGGCAACTCTAGTGGATTCATGATATTTGAGGCATCTTAGTCAAGAGGGACATCAAACTCTATTTTTATAGAGAACACCACCTACGATGAAATATTGGGTAGTGCATTGAAGAAAATATAATTTAACATTTTTAGATAAGTCATATGGGGCTATTTTTTATTGAGAAATGATAATAATAGATTTGAGTGTACCATAGAGGTTCATGCTTGATTTTGTTCAATGATGATTGATAGAGGGGAGTTTATTTAGTGTAAGATGGTTGATCGAGTATATTCACAAATAACGAATAATTTGGAATCTTCAGTTAATAATGGGTATGAGTGATGTTAGAGTAAGCCATGTTGTCCATGAATTTATTGTAAGATTGTGGAGCTATATGGATGGTGTATTGATCAAAGGATTCTAAGAGGAAATCAACAATGTTTTTTATATTTTTATAAAGTTTCAGTCTTTCATTGATAAATTCCTTTGATTTGGTTGATGACAAGTTGAGAGTATTCATAGATGTGTAGAATTTTAACACCAAACATGAATAGTTTGAGAGACCCATGGAGAAGATTCTATTCAGACCATGTTATTAGAGATTCATAATTCATAGGATAGAGGGATATGAGTCTGCCACAAGAGGTATGCTAATGATACCAGCACTTCCCCCTATTGACACTTAGATCCATCAAATAAAAGTTTCATTCTAATAGGAGTATATTATTGATCGATGGTGTTGATGGATTCATTAGGAAATTATTTGTGAGGTAGTTGATTGTCAGGAAGGGGAGCTTCTAGCGAGTTTATTAGTGATGGCATTTCCCCTTGAGATTTTTTGTGAGACATGAATTCTACGTCAAATTCAGTCATAAGCATGATGTATCCAGTGATACAATAATTGTGGTATGGTTTAGAATGCATAGCTTTGAGAGGATTGAAACTAGTGACAACGTAAGTTTTATTATTAAGGAGATAGTGTAAAAAGCTTGGAATTTGTGAAGTAAAGGCACAACACAAATTTTTTAGCTTTAGTGTAATCGGGTTTCATAGTTGTGAAGAGTTTGGATTTCATAGTAAATAACCTACTCTCTACCCTACTCATCTTGATGTGTTATCGTAACACCTAGGGCATGGTAAGTAGTGGAGATATATGGATAAAATGGCTCACCCTTGCATGGAGGTGTGATCACGGGTGGTGATAAAAGATATTTTTTGAGGTATTCAAAGTCCTTTTGATAGTTTTCATTCCATTTGAAGTAGACATAATTTTGAAGGAGATGGTGAAAATACTGAGAACAATATGAAAGATGAGAAATAAAGTGGTAGAATGATTAGATTCTACCTTGAAGACTATAAAGTTTCTTGATATTAGAGGGAGGGGGCATCTCGATGATGGATTTGATTTTGGAAGGGTATACCCCTGATAGAAATGATAAACCCTAGAATTTTACCGATGAGAACACAAAATACTCATTTGGTTTGGTTAAGGCATAGAAATTATTGGATAAGATGGGAAAATATAACATCAAGGATGACAATATTGTCTCTTTTGTGCTTAGATATACCTAGGATATCATGCATGTAGTCTTATATGGTTATATGGATGAGGTCATGGAAGATGTAAGTCATAGTGCGCTGATAAGTGGCCCCTACATTTTAAAGTCTGAAGGGCATGATGCGGTAGCAAAAATTCCCCAAGGGGTAATGAAATATGTCTTATGTTGATCATCAATTGTGATAATAATTTGATTGTAGCCAAAAAATCCATCTATGAGGGAAATAATTTCATTGCCTGTTGTGAGCTTGAAAAGATGATTGATGTTAGGAAGGAGGAATTCATGTTTAAGACAAGAGAGATAAAGATCTCAGAAGTTTGTGTAGATACATAACTTTCCAGAGGCTTTGGTTACAGGTATAATATTAGAAACCCATTGTGGATAGTCAATGGGTAATATGAAGTTAGAAGAAAGGAGGCATTGTAATTCTTCTTTGATGAGGAGGGCTACGTGAGGGTGCATCCTATGTAGTTTTTGTTTGAAGGGCTTAGCATTGGGGATTGTGATGATGTTGTGGACAATGATGTTAGGGTCCAATACACCTGACATGTCACTATATGACCATGCGAAGGCCTGAACTGTGTTTGGAAAGGAAGGTGGTAAAGTCCTTTAATTCTTCTAAATCTAAAATTGGCCAACATTTGACTATGTGAGGGTCTTATGAAGTCCCTATGTTGACATTGATAATGGATTCATTAAGAAGTGTAGATGCATCTGGTGGTAGATTATTTTGAAGGTAGTTATCCTCTGCCCCATATAAGATAATATGGATTGATCATCATGGCATTGAAGAATGTCGGTGGTAGGGGACTATTCCTCTACTATTTCTGGTAATATTAAGTGGAATGGTCTTAGTGCCTAGTCATTAGTCTAATAAGTGAGTGGTCCTAAGGTGATAGTGTTGATTAAAAAAATTTAGGGGATGGAAATGAAATCATCTTTGTTCGATAGAGTGGTCATGTGAAGATGAAGGGATGACTCTGGTTCCACTATGGATCCAGATGCGGTGATCATGGAGGTTTTTGAGGATGGTTTATCAAAACCTAATCCATATTTCTCATGAGGTTTATGGGACTGGTCAAATAACAAGTCATGTATACCCTTTTCATAACATCCTAAAGCTGAAACCTTTCTAGGAACAATGATGAAGATACATTTGTGTGAAGGATTGGTTGTATAAGAATGAAAAATCAGATATAAATGGTTTAACATGGTGTTGATTGTCACGATGTGGGGAAGGATGATCCGATCCCTCCATAGATGAGGTTATTTTTAAGATGAGGAGGCCCAAAGGAGATGATATCTCCAACATTTGGGTTGTACATGGGTTTCTTTATCAGGTCTCCCATATGTTTTCATTATAAGAAGTGAGTTAAGGGCTAGAAGGTGATACTCCCCCAACAAGAGACATTGCATAATATATTTGAAGGAGCTATCATCTGGTAATTTAGATGCGGTGATGGAAGAATTGGTAGAAGATTCATCAGAAGAGTCCAATTTTTTCTTAGGAATGAGCACTTCATTAGGTTGATACATCATGTGACATGCTTTGAAATGATTTCAGGTCAGATTGGAATGAGTAAAGGTTTTACCTTCATGTTCGTACTTTAGAAAATGATGTAAGGTGGATGGGATACAATGCATAATGTGTATCAAGGGTTCATCCTAACAACATGTTGTATTAAAACTCTCCTTTTACAAGATATAAGATTTTGTGAAGGATATTAACACCCAATTTGATAGGTAAGATAATCATTCCTAATGTAGGGGAAACTGGTGTCATTAAAGGCATGCAATATTGTAGGTGACTGGGTGATGATAGTGTTAGGTAACTGAATTTGGTTAAAGGCATGATATGATATGATATTAATTCTAGTGTTGTTATTGATCATGAATCTCTTGATGAGAGTATCATTAATTTGGGTAGTGACAAATAGTGGAACGTCATGATCTTTGGGTTGTAAGGGTGGGATCTTAGAATCATCAAAAGTGATAATAGTGGTGAACATTTTAAGGTGTCGATGAGATTTACAAATGGTTGAGGATCATCTGATGGTACTGAGATAGATTGAAGGTACCCAATAATTGCTTATTGATGTTGTGGATAATTTGAACAATCTTGTAAAGGGACATCTTCATAGGAGCTTGATGAAGTTGCTTGATGATGGTGTTTTGTACGGAGGTAGTAGATTGGGTGTGTGGAGTGGAAGGATGGATACCTTAGCCTTAGAAGTTAATGGATTAGATGATTCAGGAGAAAGAGAGATGGATACCTTGGGCCTATTTTGATTTGAAGGCCTTAGGGTTTTGTGTGTGGGCTCTGGTAGTTATATGGAAAATGTCAATTTGGTGGAGTGGGGTCTTACTAGAAGAGGCCTCACCCTTGTTGGATGTGGATGTGGTGTTGGATGGTGGTTTAGAAAGTATGGGTTTAGGGGTGTGATAGGTTTGTTTGATTTATTTTGGATGTTTTAGATCTGCAGGTAGAAGCCCTTTGTTAACAAGGCTCTGAATTGTAGCATGAAGGGATTTACAGTCCTTAATGTAGAGTGTCTTGGTGTTTGATGGTAGGCACAAAATGATTTGAAAGTTTTACCAAGAGGGTTTCCACCCTCAAGGAGATAGATGAATTAATGGGAGGTAATGTTATAATAGATGATTGTATGAGTTTTTCAAGGGTGATAGTATAATACCCTATCAAAGCTATCTGAGATGAGGATGAAGGGACTTGCACATCATTTGATGATATAGAGGTTGGGGCTAATGAGGTCATTTTTTGTGTGACACATTTAGGTGTCAGTCAAGGAATGACCTTGTATTCTGTAATAGTGACTCTGAATTTAGATAAAGGATGAGGCCCTAAGATGGAGGGAAAGGGCTTTGTATTTTGTGATGAGGTTGTTTGAAAATTTTGTGATATAGTTTTTTATTTTCCTGGATAAGTGGTTAGGGGGTTCTATAGTGGATTTATTGAGATTTTGAATGTGATGTTAGGTGATGTGATCTTTGAAAGATATTTTTTGATTTCTATGATGAGTTTCTTTTTTGATACTTTTGAAGAGGCCACATGTGGGTTTGAAGTAAATGTGGTAGATGTGTAAGGGTATGTGGTCTTGTTGGTGGAAAGACTAGAGGAGTTGGGTGATTCGATTGGGGATTTATGGTAGAAGCACTAGATGTTTAAGGTGTAGGTGAGAGGAATTTTAAAATATTGATAGTATAGAGAGAGTTGATAGCGTTGGATTGGGGTTGACTAGTGGATGGGGTATAATTTGGAAACAGTTTTTTAAAGACATCCAAATTATTATTCAAAGGTGCATTCAGATTATCAAGCTGTAACTCACCTTGGTCAATAAGATCTTGGAGGATGTTTCTAAATGAATGAAACTTTTCAATGTTGTGGCCCTCAGACTTGATGGTATTTATAATAGTCATTTTCTGATACCATGAGGGTTTGGAAATGGATGTGTCGATAGGGTTGATAGGAGGAATTTTGATCATCCACGTAGCTAGGATTTTTTCAAAGACCATGCTATAAGATTCCCTAATGGGTGTGTAGTTACATTGGGTTAGGGTGCATTCAGAATCTTAATGACCTTTAGATGTGGAATTTACAATGACAACATTGGCTAAGCCTTTGGATGTATCGTTACTAGAAGAAGGTTTAAATGGAGACTCAAGTTTAGGTTTCTTTAACCTGAGTTTAACTTTACCGTCTTTGAGGGCATAAAGTTCTAATTTATGGGCCATGGTAAAGGCTTCATCAAATATTTGGAAAGATTGAATCTGGAGGGTTGATGATATGTGTTTGGCACATGATTGAGAAAATAATTCAATCAATTCGGTTTGTGGGAGGAGAAGGATAGTTGATTGATAATCCCTTGCCATCTAGCGATGAAATATACAATATAATCATCCTCAAACTATTTAATGTGCATAGAGATTGTGATGGAGATTTTACGTGAGATATTGATGGAGAAATGTTCTAAGAATAATTGTGTGAGCTGTGCAAAGGAGAAAAGTGAATACTGTGTAATGCTGTTATATCAGTCAAGAGCAGGGCCTGTTAAGGACATGGGAAATTTCCTCAACATAAGGTCTTGGTCATGTGCAATTAGATAACATGCATGGAAAAAAGATCAAATGTGTTTTTGAGGGTCCTCCTTACTGTAGAATTTGATAAACTTCAAGAGTTCCTAGTGTGGGGGATATGATTTGAATAGGTATGATGGATGAATGGGTTCATTACATATTTTCATATGAAGAGGGTTTTTTAGGACCCATGGTGGTGGCTTCAAGACTTGTAATTCTATTCATGATAATTTTCAAGGGGTCATTTTGTGATGGTTGTTGAAGGTTTGAAGAAGACGAGCTAGGTTGATTATAGATATGTGGGTTGGATTGTTGGTATAATTGATATGGTAAAATGAGACATTATGTTGAAGAGTAACACTCATGGGAATGTTGTAGGGATGTTGAGAACTAAAGGTTGTGATGGTTAAATGTACTGATAAGGATGGGAATGGAAGTGTTGATAAGGGGTTGAGATGGCTATGGTATATATTGAGATTGGGATGGAAGTGTTGATAAAAGGTTTAGATGGTTGGGGTATGTACTGAGAATGGATGTGTGAGATAGGGGCATCTAGATGCCTGTTGTGAAAAGGGGTGAGTACTAGTAATAGAACTCATATTAATGAGGGGTTTAGATGTGGAGATAGACATGACTAAATTCTGGATTGAGGACATAGGTTGTTGTGAAGGGATGGGTTGTGATATAATAAGAGGAAGGAAAACTGATCTCACAAGAGGTGTAGGAGAAACAATGGAGGCTACAAGGATGGATGTGGAAGGAGATGTATTAGTGTTGTTTTGAGATGTCATTGAGATTGATGAGGGAGCTAATGATATAGATGGTGGTTGGTTGGATGTGTATTTTGATGAGACAAAATTAAGGTCTAAACTAATGACAAGGGATGATGAAGAGGGATTGATGTCTCTTAATTCACTAGTAGTGGAGTAGGGATGAATTTTTTGGATAATAGGCTCATGATTAGGTTTGATGAGTTGGGAAGGGTCGAAGGTGATAGTAGTGATGGGAGGTTGTTGTGTGGGTTTGGTTGTTGGAGGAAGACACCTTAGGAAGCAAGGTAGGCATTAAGGGCCATTGGGTTAGAATCTATAATTTCTGTGAAAACTGGATCACCACTATCAAAGAACCATGGGCTAGGTGGATCTGGGATTTCTGATGTGGCTGACTAGGTACTAGGAGAATGTGGGGGTTCTTGATTGGTCATTGCTGAAGGTGATCTGAAGTTGTTCAATCACATTGGGAATGTTTTGAAGGTGGGTTTCAATATTATCTAAGGATTGTTGAAGAGGAGGCTTGACATATTATCGGTGTTTTGATAGATGGGATATTTTCTAGTTAAAACCATGAACTAACACACAATTAATAAAAAATGAAAAAATGTTGTTTAAAATCAAATAAACAAATCACACAATATTTTTTTATTATCTTGATTACTTTAGGAAAAAGTGTGAAATGAGAAAAATGGCTAAAAAGGTACTAGCAAAAGGTTTTCTAAGGTTAGTTTCAGGTAAGATAAAGATGGAGTCCTCGATGATATACCTGAAGGTATGTGAGGCCGAATATGTGTTGGTGTCAGTATGAGGCATGATATTGGGGCCTACCCCCTCACTTCACGGTCCCACAGTGATAAGGGTGTCAGGTGCTTAGCCGATATACCACCCACCAAATTGTTTATACTTGGCCAGAACACCAAGTAATCTTATCCTCTTGGTGATGAAATCCAAGTAGGTCCACCTTGGAAGGAGTTGTGTAAGTGTAGGTTAAATTTTATGTGGTTTGGTTGTGTGTGAAGGGAGTTTCGTGAATGCAATTCTTTGAACTCCTAATTAAGATATGTGAGCAAGAAGATATGAATGTTCATTTTAAGATCCAAATGGAAATGTTTAGTTTGATGAGAACAAGGAATATAAAATGCAATGATGAAAGAAATGAAAGAATAAAAAGAGTGTACCTTGTGATTCATTTTTCCTTTTTTTTTGATTTTAATTTTAAGTGCACTTTTGAAAACAACAACAAGGTGCTCCAAGATAAAAAGTTAGGAAATATGACAAGAAAATAAATGAAAGATATGAAGTATAAATGAAAAAGGGACTAAGAAGGTCCCATCAGGTGTGCGAGGATGTTTATGGTGAATTTTTGGTTAGTGCTATAATGTTGAAATACCAAAAACTCAAATAAATGTAGTGTTTACTGATACCTGCACCGACAATCACAATATTGGGATGATTGGGTACATGAGCAATGAAAGAGGCTCCTCCTTTCACTTAGTGAGAAGACCTGTCTACAGAGATAGCTGAACAAAAAAATATTAGATAAAGATGTAACAAGTTTCTCAAGAAAAGTCATGATCCCAAGAATCTAAAGGGATTCCTTGAATGGTGTCAACTCATTTGATACAATCAAGTGATTTGATATGATAAGATAAATGAAAATGATATTTAGAACTAAAGAGGGATAGGAAGATCCTACTCTGCATTGTAGGCAGCCTAGGCTAGGGCCGTGATAAGCTCGAAGTCCTGAAAGTAATCAAACTAGAATTGATCTGTAGCTTCATGTTATTTTTATATGATCTCAAGATGATTCTTAATGTCTTATAATTCTGGTGTGATGTGAGGGAAATGGTGACATATAATCATCTTGTGTGCGATATCGAAATATTCCCACAAAAAGGGTTGTTATATGATCAGGAGATTGTATATGCTAGTGATAGGGTGTGAAGGACCTAGAAACATCATCTACAAAACATACATCTTGCAAATAAATTTATTAGACCATAACCATATTGATGAAAATATGATAATGCTAAAAATGACTAAAAAATATAGGGATTGATGATGATCGAAAATCAAACATGTTTTTTGATAAAAAACTTTGATAAAATAGATAATGATTATTTCCTGACAAAATGTGTTTGATAAGATAAGATATAAGGACTCTAGAAACATGATGCATTTAAAAAATAGAGATTCAGATGTATTTAGGAGGATAATAAAGGAAAAAGATGTCAAGTAAATGATTGGTGGTGATTGGGAATCAATTGTGATTGCATTGAAATTACAGATACCATAAAATTTGGATCAAATGATTAAACAAAGAACTGAATGTAAAATAGGTGCAAAGGATGGTGTAGAAAACTAAATATAAACTATAGTTAATGTAAAAAAATTTGAGTGAAAAGATAAATAGTGATGTAATACACTTGTTAGTTGTGTGTAAGGCTGACAGAGCTCCAAGAGGCTTTGACTGATGATCATGATGAGATTCTCAAAGATTTTGGCAGGGTGTTGATGGTCCAACTAATACATCATACCAAGTGCAACAAATTTTCTGAATAACTTTTAAATGGGTGAGAAAAGGTGGCTAAATAGAATCTGACAGAGTCCGCAAGTGATTTTTGATGATCACAAATTATCATCAATTTTCCTTAGATGTGGTTACAAACCAACAAAGGAAAGATGGAAAATGGTTGAAACCACTTTCTAGCCAAGGTTTTAGGTTGTTTTATAAAAAAAGGGAGGTTAGGGATTTGGGTAGGAAGAGGTTAGGGGGTTGGGATGGGTAGGATAAATTAGGCTATGTTGGTTTTAAGTGGTTAGGGGAGGTTAAATGATATTTACGGGGGTAAATGAGGTTTTACGATACAAGTTTATACAATAATTAGGATAAGGATAATAATTATAATATTGATTAATGTATGTTGGGTCACATAGGGGTGAAAAAGTGGTGTCTACAACTATAAATTGATAAAATTCATGTTTATAATTAAAAACAAGGAGTTCCCTTATCATGTTATAGAGAAAGAGATATTACATTTTCTCTTAGACTTCATAAATCATCTATTTTATTAAAAATTTCCTTCATTAAAATGAGTGTGAAATTTATAATTTTGTAACAAAAATCATCATAAGTGTCCTACAAATAGTGGTATCTAATGTTGTGGAGGATAGCCAAATCTGTGATGAAGACGTGCTGTGAGGCGTAGTGTTAGGCTTATGATCCCGATGCCATGTCTTCAGCTCAACTCTCACCATGGTTTACCAAAACCATTTTAAGGTTGGAGGATAGCCAAGTTGGTGATGAAGGTGTTTTGTGAGTTGTAGTGTTAGGCTTATGATCCTGGTGCTACATCTCCGGTTTAAATCTCACCATGGTTTACTAAAACCCTTTTGGTATCTCAATGGTGGTTTAAAAATTTAGGAAAAATTTGAGGGATAACATTTGGATCCATAAGTAGAAGTGGAAAGATACTTATTTTAAGGAGGATACAAGGATTCTAGAATCCTTAAAGATTAGCGGGCAGTTAAATGTGGGGTGAAACTAGAGAAAAAGAAGAATAGAACCAAATTGAAATGAAAGTCACCCCTAATAGATTGGTTTAAACTTAATTTCAATATTTCTATGAAATTAAGGGAAGGAAAGAATGAGGGAGGATGTTTGATAATGGATCATATGGGGAATTGTATTATTAATTATGCAGGGATATTAGGAAATAAATCTAACAACTATGTTGAGACAAATACTACTTTGAGAGGCATAAGGATTTATAAAAGACTTAAGCTAAAAAAACTCATTATAGAGGGAGAATCATTATTGATTATTAAGGCCATTGAAGGAAAATATAAGGTGGGATGCAATATCAAGAATTTTATACATGAGGCTCAGATTATGATTGGTGTATTTGATGAAGTGGAATTATGCCACATGTTTAGGGAGAGAAATTACATCATGGATGGCTTAGAAAACCAAGGGAATTATATGGAGGCTTGGGGGGAACAAGAGGGAACACTACCATGGATCTAAGTTAACAACATCATTAATAATTAATGGAATAGGTAAGGGGGATCACAAGTGCCATAAAGGATTTGGTTAGGATTCAGAGGTAAAATATTGGATTTTGATAGCTCCAGTTTGACAAAGGAGAAGCGGCATACCTGTTGTTTTGAGTGGAAAATAATTTTGAAGAAGTGTTGGAGAAAAATGAAGGAGAAAAGTGGATACAAGATGGGAGGTGAATGAGTTGGGATTGAATCCACCTTGTTCCAAATCTTCAAACAAGATGACACGATGTGGTGCCTGCTGAGGAAGCGTAGTTTCACCGAGTTCATCAAGTGAATTAAAGGTAATGACCATGACTTAGCCCTAGATTTTGGAAAATAATGGAACCATGATAGAGTTAAGTTCAGCGGGCGTAAATTCATATTATTAAACAATTTATTATGGAATCAACTTACATGACAATGGATGGGTTAAAAATGTTCAAAGAATAGAATCATAGGAACCACGAGGTTTCCAAATTTTTTGGGACTACTAAAAGGGTGCACT
Organism: Taxus chinensis; assembly: GCA_019776745.2. Classification (NCBI taxonomy): domain Eukaryota; kingdom Viridiplantae; phylum Streptophyta; class Pinopsida; order Cupressales; family Taxaceae; genus Taxus; species Taxus chinensis. The sequence goes on from JAHRHJ020000978.1 coordinate 22,032, forward strand.
TGTATGATGATGGAATTACCAGGAGTTGCCTCTTGGAAAGGTGGGATGATGTTTATAAAGTGGTTATGATATATTTAACCCTAGATGGAAATTTTTAGAAAATTTACACAAAACACCTCTCAATTCCCAACTATTTATAGTGAAATCAAGTAATGAGTTTCCATTTTTCCTTGTTGCAGTCTCTCACATTGTCCATTTTAGTCTTAAAGGAGGAGAAATTTGATACTCCATTGCATCATGCTCTTATTATAGAATGGTAAATTGATTATTCCTCCTATCCTGCATCCCACCTTCTTAGATGAGGAAACCTTAGCCAATAGGCTAAGGAATATTAAAAATAAGGGTCATGTGGATAATAACAATTTTGCTCATGTCTTAGTTAAATAAGCTAAGAGAATTGAAACTAACACCTAATAGCTCAAAATCAAAGCTAACCAAACATAAACCATCATGCAAAGAGATTATAGAGACTAAACATCATCAACATGCATAATTTTTTTAAAGAAATCAAACTAACTTGCCAATCTTATTCTCTACTCTTTAAATTCTAAACTAGAAATGAACCTATGTAGATCATTAGCAATCAATATGTGATTTTTTTTATCTCAAGGGTTTGAGAATGGAATCTCATCAAGACATGGCTACAAGGCCATTTTGATTCTCTCCATATTACTCTAATATTGGATAGATGAAATGCAAGATGAAGATATTAGCTCAACACTAATGAAGGATGTTCAAAGATGAAAAATCCTATAGTTTATGCTATATGCATGCAAAGGTGTGTCCTTAGATGAAATAACTTGGTCCTTTATATACCTGAATGTTGGAGAGAGATGTGCAACTTGGTTCATGTGGGATAAGGGGAAATGTAACTTTGGTTTAGTTGACTAAAGCTAGGTGAGTTAACATGTGTGTTAACACTTTAGTTAGTACTTTATGTGAATTGGGGTGTTTATAATTAATGAAATATGATTAATTAATAGATAGAATAAATATTATAGAATATGATTAAAGGAATATTAGTATGATTTGAGAGATATAAGAGGAGTTTGATCTAATAGATGAAGATTTACTTATTTAGAGCTACGGGCGTAATTAATTAACCAAAGTAGAAGTGAATAATAATTAAGAAAAGGTTGTCAATTGAAATCCTGAATGATAAGAAGTCTAATTAATTAATGAAAGGTTGTTAATTAACGGATTCAAAGAGGAATGCTAGCTAATTAGTGGAAAAATGCTAATTATTACAACAACGATGGAAAAGAGGATAGTTAGTACAGTCTTAGCATTAAAACTACATAATCATATTTTAGGTGTCTACAACAGTGAATACATTGTTGTGGAGGTGTTCTCTATTATGAAAAATAGAAAATCCTTGAAAAGGAAAGGCACTATGGAAGAAAATATTAGATACCCTAATAGGGAAGCTAGGTCACAATTGACACTTTTCTCAAGGTGACCAAAAATATGGTCTAATACATAAAGGAGTGGCATATTCAGTCAACCATCTAAGAAAAAAAAAATCAACGGGCTCAAGGAATATTTCATAATGCAAGAGCATAGGATTTCTATAATGCATGATCAAATTCCCGAGTTGAACAAATAGAAGAGGGGTATGTACCTGGAACTTAGTAACAATGAAGATGATGAGGATGATCTTGGTAGAAAGTATGAAATTCTAGAGAAACATTGGGATCCTCAACAAAATTTGGAAGGTATGATTCAAGGTCCTAGCTCTATAACTAGGAGCAATAAGAAAATAAAACTTTAGCTGACCTTGTGCTGACTGGGTCATGGGTCTTTTTGGTGTTTTTCCATTTGGTCTTGTCTGGTCCTATGGTCTTTGTTAGTGTTTTTGGGTTTATATATATATATATATAATTTAATTAAGGTTGTTTGTGCCTTGCTCCTTGTTTGGATTTTGTGTTGCCCAAGCTATTTTTTCCTACTCAGGATTTAATTGGTTTTTGGGGTTGTTCTTTTGGCCTTGGCTCTATCAGCTCTATATATGTACAGTGGGATTTTTGGTCCCCCCAAACAAAATATATAATCTAAAAAAATACTGGTATGTAATGCAATGAGAAAATAACAATAATTATAAGATTACATGTGGAGAAGTAAGAGTAAGAAAAAAAACATTTAGAAAAAAGTAGCAAGCCAAACTATATCCTTCTTAATCCACACCCTTAGAATTTTTTCCTTCCTAAATCATGTAACAACCCATTTAGGGCACCAATAAGGTGCAAATCATGGACACATGCATGTAGAGCACCATTTTATTTCAAATAAATGGAATAGAATGAAGTGATTTGTGCATACAAATCTAGTTAAAAATAAAATGAAGATTGAGATTAAATGTAGATAATATTAATAAATAATAAGTAAAGGAAAATATATAATATAATTATAATGACAAGAAGAGTTGTGAAGAATATTCAATTATAAGGGAATATGATTCAAATATGAGAATATGTTATATAAAATAAATAGAAGAAAACAAAAAATTTTAAGACTATAATGTTCATTACCAATACAATAAATTTATAAAGACCTACTAACCAATTAGATTTATGAAATATTTCATGAGTATTTAACAACATTTTGTAGTATTTAATCTACATGGATTTAAGAGATGTTAAGATTACCATAATGACTACTCGTTGAGGTAGGGGTTAAATTTGATGGCCATTTACATGTTTTTCATATTTTTAATTGTACAAAACTTATAGATATTTGAAATCATTATCTTATAACTCACACATTTAATATATGAATGTCATTTTTATATAGATTTATATACAAACTATTTTTAGTTGCATATGTGTAAATATTTAAAATAGTTAAAATGAATGAAGGTTTCCTTTTATAAAAATATGTATGACATGCATTTGTTGTTCAAATTTAAATTTTGCATAGAGGAAGTTAACTTGAGTTCAATTAAAAAAATATTATTTAAACATTCTGTTAATTATTTAAATATATGATTAGGTTGTGAATGAGTTAATCAAATATTGATAAAATCTATAAAATTATAGTGACTTATTAGGTATTGCATATTCTAAAAAATCTTCAAATAAAAATAAAGGTTAAACCTGGGAAAGAAGACAACTTAACATATTTTGTAAAATAAAAGATTCAAATGACACCATTATACGGAATCTAAAAGAGATAAAAACAAGAATCAATTTTTTTTTTTGATAAATTATAGGCATGAGATGAAATTTTAATGGATAGATTTTTTACCCCCGGCCCAAGCATAATAAGAACAAGACAAAATAAATATATGTCAATGAAATTTTTAATAGAAAAGGGTGTTAAAAAATTAATACACTCAATGAAGACTAATGAGATTGTTGGAAAAATTAATTTCCAAGTGGATCTATTTTAACACTTTTGGGAATTGTTTTACTAAATATCTAATTCAAGTATTTAATCCAACTTCGCATTCCTGAAAAATTCTAAAAGATATACAATGCACTTTTTATTTATCTTACCCCAAAATCATCTAACCTAAAAATATTTGCATGTTTCCTAAAAACATTTGCATGTTTCCCATTAATTTTGTTATGCAATATTCTCTACAAAAAAAATTTCTAAATAAATTGCAAAAAGACTAATTTTTTTCTTCCTTTGATAATTTTACTTGAGAAAGGGGGAATTGTTGTTGAGAAATAAATATTGGAAGGATTATTAATGACGAGTCATGAAAATTTACATACTCTTAAGAAGTAGAATACATTAGGAATGCTGCTAAAGTTGGATTTTAAGAAGTATGAAAGTGTCAACTAGAATTTCTTCAAGAAAATTTTGTTGACATTTAGATTTTGGAAAGAATGGGTTTCATTAGTTATATAATGTGTTATTTTTAGTGTAGTTTTTAATCCATTGCATGGTTTTTACTATATGTGTATTTAACATGCTTAGGTTTTGGTGGGATATAATGGGCTTACACTTTTGCACCTTTATAGGTGGTGGTTACACTTCCCCACATTCTATTTAAACACCTCTTGTAAATTTATTTTCTATGAAATGAATATAAGTTATATTTTGGCTCATATGTGGTTCCCCTCTTGTGACATTATTCTCTTTATGCATTCATATTTTTATGAGTGATCGATCTTGGCCAACATTCTCAGATGGTATCAATTTTTTTTGGTAGTGGAATGCCATTATTTTGTGTGTTTTTATTTTGTTGGAATCTTGAGTTAATATTTTTGTTTTAGTTCCTTTATCTCCAAGTATTCTCTTCTCATGCATATTTAGATGATCTAGAGAATCAGAAAAAAGAAGGAACAATCCTTATATACGTGGGTTTTGCATGATAGTCTTCATTCCATGTATTTTATAAATAGAAAAATTATGCCTTTGAGTTTGGATCATGTCAAAACCCTAGGATTGACAATAAAATCAAATATTCTTTGAAGAAGGTTGTATCTAGTCTTTTGTGGATTTTATTATAGTCATTTTTAGGCTATCTAGTGATATTCCACATCATGAAAAAGATCGTGAGAAACTTTATTTCTAGGTTTTTTGAGATATTTTGTGGGTTTTTGAACCTATTGTTGTATTTATGGTGGTGAAAAATGTACTTACATTTTTACTGGTGTGTACCTATTGTGAAAATGAGTATACATATTATTCGATTATACCTATTACTATTATGTGTGATTAGAATATTATTGATGTGGACTAGGTGACACTAATCCTATGTACACATAATTTTTATGCATGTAATTCAAGGTATAAAAATATTTTTTAACGGTGTTAGTGGCTATGAATATTTCCATGTGGTGGAAGTAGCACTATGTTTTCGTATGGAAAAACTATCTTCATATGTTCTTACTTGTCTACACATAACTCAAGGTGGTGGAACTAGTTGTAGTTAAATATGATTTTGAAGGCCCTAAACCTAGGCTCAATAAGTGATAAGGTAATGGGATGTGTTATCCAAATAACTCTCCTAGTTATTTGGACAAATTACATACATATTTTGGCTCAGAGATCTTCATTACAAGTTGTGCGCACCTTAGTTGTCTCCTTCACACATTCAATTGGTAAATTTTGCCTCACCAGCCCTTACGCGCTTTCCCTTCCTCCCTTTCCATTTTCCTTTTCCTCTTTGTTCCAATCTTACCTTGCACACATATTTTACACATTCACATTCTTCCTAGCAACTATTCATTCTGCACATGCGCCTTGCACTTGCTTCAATCAATTACGTCCTTGGCTTTCTTGTGTGCCTTGCACATTACCTTGTAATAATTGTGCCTTGACCATATGTTATCCATTCACTAGTTTTCCTCATTCCCTCTACGCGCATTACGATTATGTGCACCTTTGTTCTATCATCCTCCCACACCTCGTTCTTCTACGTGCATAACTTTGCACCATTCCGTGCCATGTCACTCTCTGACATGCTTTATTGTGCCACACGCAACTAGCCAAAGTGGGCCAACATGGCATCAAACCTTTATAGAAAATCAATGAATGACACATGGAGGAAATGAAAAGAATATTTTCCTAGTTGGTTTTCCTTTCATAAAATCCATGCGCACCACATGTCTTGCATACATAGATAACTTTGAAAATCTTCTAATATTCATACCTTTTTCTACAGTACACTAATCAGCACACGCCTAGTCCCAATCGATAGTTGTTGATGTAGTCTATAATGCTAGATATTCAAATTCAAATTCTTGGTAGATCTGGTAGGTTAGAAATGGGAAAATGTCTTTCGGGGCATTAATGAGTAGATCTGATTGCTCCAACCACCCGATTTGATCTAATCCACCCTCTTTCATTATCCAACATGCCAAACATACTTGGGAAAATGTATTTGACAGATTTGTAAGTGGATTTGTAGGCTTTAAATTCTTCTTGTTGGTGGTTGTATTTAAAAATTGGGGTTTCCCTACTTATTCTCTTCTTCTTCCATGGATTAATCTATAAATATAAGATTTGGGATCATTGTTAATGTTGGACACTTTTGATCCTTACGATTTTTCCTAAGGACTTCATATTTCTATATTTTGAGTCGCAGACCTCTATATCTGGCTCGTGCATATGGATATCGACCTATTTCACCATTGTAATAGTTCTATGCATTTATGGAAATATTGGAACCATTGCTTTGTGACTATTCTTTATCCTAAGGGTGTTTATATTATTTCTTCTTGCCTTTATTTTAGATTATGTGGATGTTAACAAAATGAATATCCCAATGCCCATATTCCGAGCTAAGTATTGGACTCTCCATTTCAATGGAGCTAGATGTCGTTACAGAGCTGGGGCAGGTGTAATCTTTACTTCTCCCGAGGGAAAAGTCCTACCATTTTCCTTTAAACTAAATTTTGAATGTATAAACAATGGCGCTGAGTACGAAGCCCTCCTCCTTGACCTCGTCCTAGCTAAGAGGATCGGTATTAATAATATCAAGGTGTTAGGAGACTCACAATTGGTAGCAAACCAAGTCTCTGAGATGTATGAAACTAGAGCTGAGCACTTACAGCTCTACAAAACAGTTGTATTGAATTTAAGCAAGGAGTTTGACTTCATATCAATTGAAGCAATCCCGTGAGAGAAAAATCTTCTCACGAATTCAATAGCGACCTCGGCATCACGCTTCACTCCAAAAAATGAGTTGGAAGATACCCGTTTCATGGTATCCCTTCATACCGAACCATTAGTAAAAAAAATGTCAAATCCTCTCTTAACAAATAGAAATGAAAACAAATCTACTATCCTAGACCACATTGATAGTGATACAACCACTCTGAATTACTTAAACGCCTATGCAGCGTTACATATCACCCATTACGCAGTAGATTTATCCTTAATCCCACATTCATCTTCCTACTTCGGAAATCCCATGACAGAGCTTCCCCCACAAAAGGAACTTAGCATATACACAGTTGAGAATGGAGACGATTCGAAACTACCTCTAGCCCCATTTGAGTTTGAAGAAGGTAACACTTCTCTAATCAAAGAAACAATCAATATTAACATCGGAACAGAGGATGAACCAAGGATATCAAAGGAACATCGGAAGGCTTTTGCATTTAATTATAAGGAAATGACAGGGGTTGCACCACACATTGCGATACATAACCTCATCACTAAATCAGATGCAAAGCCGATTAAACAAAAATCGAGACCAATGAAACCTAAGGTAGCTCTCATGGTAAAAGAGGAGGTAATGAAAATCCTCCAAGTAGGATTCATCAAGCCAGTCGATTACTCTCAATGGGCATCTAATATCGTTCCCATTCTCAAAAAGAATGGGAAGATACGCATCTGCATAGAATTCTGAGACATTAACAAGGCATGTCCTAAGGACGACTTCCCATTACCATCCATAGATGTCATTATTGACGCAACAGCTAGATTTGAGCTTTTGTCTCTCATGGATGGATTCTTAGGATACAATCAAATCAGAATATCCGAACAAGATCAAGCTAAAACCACATTTATAACTCCTTGTGGAACCTATTGCTATGTTTTTATGCCATTCGGTCTCAATAACATTGGCGCTACATACCACTGGGCTATGACGTATATATTTCATGACCTTTTTCATAAAATTGTGGAATCCTACGTAGATGACTTGTTGGCCAAGGCCAGGAAGTGTTGTGACCATCTAGAAGTGCTTCGCATCATTCTTTCATGTCTGATAGAATATGGAGTCACCCTAAATCCAGAAAAATGCGTCTTTGGTGTAACAGGAGGAAAGCTCCTAGGTTACATTATATTGTCACGCAGGATCGATGTTGACCCAACCAAAATTAGGGTTGTTCTCGAAATGGTCCCACCTTCAGATGAATCCGGAATCAGGTCATTTCTCGGAAAGCTTGGTGTAATTTGGAGATTCATCCCGAACTTAAGTTTTGTCGTTCATCCAATCAACAATCTACTCAAGAAAAATTATAGTATTGATTGGACTGAAGATTGCAATGAAGCTTTCAATGTAGTTAAGTTTTTCTTGTTATCACCACCTACGCTAAGGCCACCTAAGCCAGACTACCCATTAATTTTATATTCGCGAGCTACCAATGTCTCGCTAGCCTATATGTTGGCTCAAGAAGATGATGACAAGAGAGAACATGCAATCTATTTCATTAGCCAAACCTTGCTTGACTATGAAACACATTATACACAGGCAGAATGAGAATGCCTTGCCATATTCTTTGCAATCAAATGCTTAAGAAATTACATGCTAAATCAAGAAACAAAGGTCATTGTAAAAAAAGACCATTTACGAACTTTCCTCACGCAAGGGTCCTTGTCTCAAAAGGATGGATGTTTTATAACCTTGATGGGTGAGTTTGAACTAACATTTGTAAATCAAAATTCTATTAAAGGACAAATCATTGTGGATTGTTTAGCTGATAACCCACTAGACGGAGGCAATCTAGTAGATCTGGACTTTCTTGATGAATGCGTATACTACATCGAAACCAGACCTCCCATCTTTGAGTTTCCTTGGTATGCTGATATTATTAATTATATCATGGATCATACGTATCCGGAAGGTGATACACCAAAAAAAAGAAGGCGGTTATGCATTATTGTAGCCAAATATGTCATTATAGAGCAAGTGCTCTATCGAAAAAGCGTTCAATGGAATGCTTCTAAGATGTGTCGACACAAAAGAATCCAAGAAGATTCTCCACGAATATCATAGTGGAATGTGTGGAGGCCACTTCGGTGACCATGCCACTACTCATAAAATACATCGGATGGGCTATTTATTGCCTACTCTATAACACGACGTAGTAGAGTTTGTACGAAGGTTTCATAAGTGCCAAGAATTCTCCCATGAGATCCACATTCCGGCACAAGCTCTACAACCAATCGCTACTCCATGGCCCTTTTCTATGTGGGGCCTCGATTTGATAGGAAAATTTTCTCCCTCGTTTACAGACGGCCATAATTTCATAATCATGGCCACCGAATATTTTACCAAGTGGGTAGAGGCTATGCCTCTTACTACTGTACCAGGTTCTGTAATCACTAAGTTCATTTTGAACCAAATCATTTGCAAGTATGGTGTCCTGTAAATCATTATCTCGGATAATAGGACTTATTTTAAGAATGACGAAGTTCACAAATTGTGCAATAAATTCAAAATAAGCCATCATACAGCCTTCTTGTATTACCCCCAAGCCAATGGACAAGCTGAAGCGACAAACAAAACATTAAAAGGCATTCTTCTTAAAACTATGAAAGAAAAAAAACGAGATTGGCATTTGAAGTTATATCCAGCCTTATGGGCCCACCAAACCTCAATAAGAACACCAACAGGGGAAAATCCTTTCTCACTAGTATTCGGGGTAGAAGCAGTTCTCCCGCTTGAGGTTGAAATACCAAGTCTCTGTATCTCATTACAAGGGATTTTGGACAAAGAGGCTTACAGAGAAGCACGTCTCTCCCAACTAGAAATCCTAGATGAATCTAGGTTAGATGCTGAACAGTGGCACAGAGTCTATGCTGACCAGATGTGCCGGAAGTATAACAAGAAGGTCTATGAATGTGACATATATGAAGGTGATCTAGTTCTAAGGCTAGATAGCCGGATCAATAAAAAGACTGGCGAAGGAAGGAAGTTCCGGCCCAAATGGTTGGGCCCATACCGAGTCATGAAGGACTATGGAAATGGTACATATCTCTTATGCACACTAGAAGGTGAAGAATTTGGTGAAATGGTCAATTCCCTACACCTTAAATGATTCTATGCATAATCAACCAGCACTACTTGTATAATTATATCTACATTGCATCTTCATATAGTTAGGATCATTTTTTCCTCTTGTTTCGTACAATTTTGAGATCAAGGAATTTATTCTCAAAGCAGTTCATTACAAACTTCTGATGGTATTGGCGTAAACACTCTAATCACACTTCTCCATTTCCATGATATCATCAACTATTTCAAATGTATTTCATCAAATAAAGCTAGATATGATAAAGTCTTAATGGTAACCATACCAAGGTCTGCATACTTGTTCTCACTTTTGGTTTCTTCTTAGGATAGGTGTCTTTCCTATGGTCTATTATAGAAGCTTCATCATGTCACATCTATCCAGTATGTATATCTCTTTGGAATTAAGAGCATGCTGACACTTTTCTCAAGTAAACAAATTGAATATGGATCAAATAGAAAATTTTAAATTTACACATTTCCTTTCCCCACCAACCTGTGGTGATGAGCTTGCGTCTCTTACTAGTGACGTAGGGTTGGGAAAGGATGGAAATGCTCTTACTCGCCTATGCCTTGCCCATGGTGATAAACCCACACTTCTTACTAGTAGCATGGGGCAAGGTGTAGGGGGTCTTCTTGACAAACAAACGTTAAAGGTCATAAACAAAAAATTCAAATCTTGAAGTCTCGAGTTGAAAAAAATGAATCAGATATCCAAAATTCCAAGAGAGTTAAAAATCCTAAAACCCAGATTTTGTCTACCATGTGGCCATCTACGGATCTAAGTTTAGATAAACCGCAAAGCAAGTTATATCCCAAACTATGGAGTCACTCGAGTAGAGTAGGCTTATAGCATCCTAATTTGGTTCCACCAAAGCTTGGTCTATCTCTCATCACTATCATTTCAACACATTTCATAACTTGTGCCCTTTCTAGCTCTCGGTGATGAGCCCTCGCATCTTAATAGTTACGTGGAGTTAGGACTGGGGCAGGTTTATCTGCTCATCATACCGGCTTATCTTCGCCACTTTTCCAAAACAAATATGAGGTATCAAAATTGCTTAAAGAAACAAAAAATTCAAAATCACATTGTATCTACATTATCATATATTAGCATCATGAAATACAGAAAGAAAGTAGACACTTGTATCATTTGTTCTCCATTGCATACATTCTAAAAAGCATATAAGCATAACATCATAGTTTACATGTGGAAATGGAAATGGAAGCAAGGTCATAGATGCCAAGATTCTGATCCAAAAAGAATATATATATATATATATATATATATAAATGGTCAAAATTCCTGTACAATGCCATCATGCGCTAAGCATGGTCAAAACGCTCAAAGAGCCTAGGAAATACAAAAACATCATACAAAAATATAAGAGAGTCAAGTGGCTTCTCAACCCCTATGAGATCCCTCTGAGGGTGCACGCCCACACCTAGGACTCTGGCTACGTCGGCACTCTCTGATTGTATGAGGGCTCATGATCTCGAGGAGTAGCTGCAGTCTCGCTATGAGAATGACTCCTTGTCAGGCACTCTGCTGTCCTATACCCTACCAGCTCAGTACAGAGGGTAGATACCATCCTGGCCACATGCCAGATGGGTCAAAAGATGTTAGTATGTCTGCCAGCTGTTGAGGGCTCCCCTGCATCCACAGAAATATCTCTGCACGGGTCCTCTCCATAGGGATCATTAGGGTATCGGTGCATACCCTGCGAATTAAGTCTCACCACTCATCAGCGGTCTCTGCAAACAAAGGAGAAAATGAATTAGAAATAAAGCAAGAGATAAACACATGTGTAAACAAAATGTGGGATGGAAATTAAAGAAATCCTAACTCAAAGAAAAGGGAAATAACTTACTCAGATCATTGGGCCTCTAGGATGGATCTCTAGGGTCAACACCTGCCACAGATGTCGCCGCTGACTAGGTACTCCTCCCATGGCTGGAGTGACATAGCATCCCGCAACAGACTCATCCTCCCCACCATGGCCCTGGGAGAGTGGCTCCTCTGAAACCAGAGTCACCCTCTCTACACTCTACTCTACCCTCTCTTCATGTATGATATCCTGAGTGTCATGCCACTCAGGATCATCATAAGGTGTCCTCCTTGGTCTCCTCCTCTGTCTCCCCCCTGTGAGTGGGACCGGTGGAAATCTAAAGTAAGGGTGCCTAAGGAGCACTGGCTCTCCCTTGGGCATGTACTACCCACCTAGCCGCAATAAGAATGCCAGGGGTAACAATTGTCCAACCTCGGCCCTTAGGACCCCCTCTGGTCTCTCAAACTGACATGTATATACCAGCACTACCAGGGGAATCATACCCATATAATGTAGGTCAAACTGCCGAGGAACTCAGCCAAAGGGGTGTATCTCCACTCTCCCTACTCTATCAACAAGCTGCCCTGTGGTGGAGCAGAAGATCAAAGTAAGAGCCTCCTCGCCCCATAAACCTATCATGGCCTGATACAGTGCGGCCTCCATGTCATAAGTGGTCAGGGAAGCAACTGGCTGGTGAGGTGCTTTGTTCACCGACATGTCTATCCATCCGGCTGCCCTCACAGCTCCAGGATCTACCAACTCTACACATCTACCATAGGGGGATGAAGTGCTCATAGACCTAGCTCATAACCAGGGTCGGGTGGCTCAAAGATTTCCCCTGTAAATGGACTACCCTATACAAATCGTTGTAGGTATTCCCAAGTATATTGGTTCCCCAGGCGTAAATCCGGCCATGTCCCTCTATCTGTGCAATGATGGGGGGGGACCAACAATATAGTAAGTGTGTCTCCTCCCTTGTCCTCGATCAATCTTGAGGCAAGGATCCCCATAATGGCCTAGCGAATCAAGGGGATGGGCAAGCTAGGAATAGATCGGACCCTCACCCCCTTCTTCGAGCCAGTGGAGATAACTGCATCTCCCATGTAAGAAGCCCACTGTGCTATCTGGGCCCGTGAACCTGTTGTCTCAAGAGTAAGTCGTCTCCTGATAATCGAGACCCCCAGAATATGGTAAACATCCTCCAAAGTGATGGTCCACTCACCTCGGACCCCTAGTAGCCGGAAGGTGTTTCGATCAACATCCCAATAAGAAAATAAGTCACAAAGTATGTGACTGGATGGAGCAACATGTGGGATGTGTGATATATGCAGTATACCGGCCCTCTGAAGAGTGTCCACCTCATCTTGTGAAAGGGAATCTAATACTACTGGGAGCCAGTCACACTCTCTCTCTCGACTCCATCAAATGTACTCCTCCCTCGCCTGCATACACCTAAAAACACACAAAACAAAGAAAGTTAGCATCTGAATGACATTAGAAAAATCATGAAAACACATAAAGATGCTAAAAATGTAAAAAAATTTCAAACAAGTGTTCCTTTGGCATTCTGTTAGGAACCACCCACCCCTGAGTAGGGAAGTGGTTTTGTAACCACCACCTTAAAGGCGGCTGTCTTGTAACCACCACCCTGAACAGGGTGGCGGTCACATGACCGCCACCTTGTTTAGGGTGGTGGTCATGTCCTGAAAACCCACGCGGGTTCTATACCTTAGAAAAGCCTAAAACTACAAAAAATGGACTATTTTAACTAAAACAAAGCCTACCCAGTAGGCGCCCCCCCCTAGATAGACCTTTTGAACCTAAAATTTTCAAAAATAACCCCCCCACGACAAAGATTTTAACATTTTAAAATTTTGGGGGTAAAAATGATAAATTTAGAAAAACTAACCTGTGATCTAGCGAGTCGATGATCTACTCGTGGAGGCATGATCGCTATCTCATCATAAACGTTTTGACTCTACTATCGTAAAAAAACCGTCACCGTGGGTCCCAGATCTCAAAACCAACCAAATCAACATGCACAAATGAATAGGAAAATGGGCCCACTTTCATATATATATCAACCTGACTCATTTTTGAATTCCCTTTTCACAGGTTTGGAGCGCCAACAGAGGTAAGTTCTTACCCCCACACAAATGGTACATCCTCATTTCCCATTATATTAGCATTTATTTTCCGATCTATTTTGTCTATCTGCACTTGATTCCTCTTTTAATTTTTCAGGTGGCAGGAATTTTTGATGGCGTCATTTCGACACATGGACGTATCAGGTATAACTTTCAACTTCCCATTTCGGGAAAACCATACTCAGACCCACCATTTTACGCCTCTTCATGGCTAAAACGCTTCTCTAAGGGGCAATATGTATGTACCCAAAATTGTAAGGTACTGCACTACCGGACAATGTAACGCGTGCCCTAATGATGATATAGGTCTCCTCGCAAGGTTTTCGGGATCTAGAAAAGCTCCCCAAGTGTGCGTTAACATCCCGCATGCCCCTCTTAGCCCCTACGTACTTTGTTGTTCTCTTTTCCCCTCTTTTTCTTTGTGTTTTGTTCTTCAGTGACGAAACCGCCGCCCCTAGGAAGGGCGGCGGTCCTGTAACTGCCCCCCTACTCAGGACGGCGGTCCTTCACGCATTTTCTAGAATGTTCTTTTTAATGCGACTCATGTAAATTTCAACATTTACCAGCTTTTTTTCACCACCTTTGGCTTGCATTAATGATTCTGGTTCCCTAGAATAGTGTGTTTTGGCTTTGTTTATGGTTTAAGAGATCAATTTGGTTTTTACCTTTGGGTAAATGCAAATGCTATAAATAGTTGGCTTATGCTCAAGCAAATGGCCCCTCAAATTTACCTCTCAATTTCTCATTTCAGTAGTTCAGTCTTTTATTTACTTAGGATTCATAGTTTAGTTCATTACATGTTTAGTTAATGTTATTTTGCTATTAGAAAGCCACATATCCATCTTGTGCAAGTGCTGTCATTACTTCATGCAGTCCATTAAAGTAGAACAATTTAATTCTCAGTAGGAAGCCATTAAAGTTGTAGGTTTTTACTCGTCAAACAGGATAGTTTCAGGTTCTGGATGTTTTATGTTGTATGACTTTTTTGGAGAATACATTGATGTCATCAAGATATATCAGAACTATTTTATTGATCAACCCCTTGAATGCCATATCCATTTCCCTTTGGAAAATGGCTCCAACATTGGATAGGCCAAATGGCATCTTCTTGTAGGCATATGTGCCCCATTTGGTTGTGAAGGCTGTCTTGAACTGGTCTTCCTCCTTCACCATAATCTGATTGTAGCTTGAATATCCATCTAGCAATGAAAACCTTTTTGAAACAGCTACAACCTGCAATATTTTCTCCATGGAAGGGAGTGGGTAATGGTCCTTGAGAGAGGCTCTATTCAAGTCTCTGAAGTCAACACACAATCTGATCTCTCCACTCTTCTTTCTGACTGGAACTAAGTTGGCAACCCAACTAGAATGCTTGATTGGGAATATGATTCTTGACTCAATCAGCTTGTCCAATTCTTTCTTCATGAGAGGCTTCATGTGTGGATTGACTGGTCTTTGTTTCTGCTTGACAGGCTTAGTATTTGGATCCAATTCAATGGTATGCTGAGCTAAGTTGGGATTGAAACCTTTCAATTCTTCATAGCTCCAAGAAAACACATCAAGGAACTCTTGGCACAGCTATATGAACTCATACCTTTCTTGTTCAGTTGTCAACTTTCCAATTTGCAATGGTTTGTTCTCTTCTACCAAGATGGATACCGAATCCTCTCTCTTGACCTAAATGTTTTCTTTCTCCTTTCTAAACTGATCATTGGGATTAAAAATGGAATCCAAAGTGATAAGTCCCTTGGGCAGCTTGTTATTTCTTAGTTGTACCACTTGGTCACCATACTGCTGTTCCAATTTTTCTTGATTCTTGGTTGAGAACTCAACTTCTTCTTGCAAGAAATGGATGATTTGCTGGTCTTTTTCAAACACTTGCCAATTGACATTGTTATCTAGAACTGAAGGCCTCACAATCACATGGATGTTTGGCTATACCTTGTCTTGTTGAATACTTTCCACAATGTCAAAGGCTGCCCCTACTACTGCAAGCCTATTAGCAGCTTGATTCTCTTTCCTAGGAATGGATTTGATGCCAAAACCTTCAAAATATTCCATGAGGTCCCACACTCTATTCTTGTAGCACTTGAGAAGATCATTCTTGGTAGCATGCTATCTTTTGACCTGATTTACAATCAATTCTATGTCCCCAAATACTTGCAAGTTCTTTATTTTCTTCTTGATTGCCCAATGCATCCCTTGCACCAAGGCTTCATATTCAGCAGTGTTATTGGAGCATGCAAACTGAAATCTAAAAGATGAATAGTACTTTACTCCTCAAGGTAAAACAAGCATGGCTCCACCTCCTGCCTTGTCTACTCCTTGATCCATCAAAAAAAATATGCCATACCTCATTTTCATCCTTGTGGTTTGGCTTGGTGATGCTAGGAATAGGCTGATTTCCTTCGTGTATGCAATAGACCCCTAGCTCAGATTCTTCCACTTCTTGATAAGGATCAAAGCATGTATCTTGTTTGCCCATTCATCAAGAGTTAGATCTGGACAGGATGCTTCCAATCTTGGTGTCAGCCTCATCAGTGCTTGGGTGGTCTTCTTGATCAAATCCTGAGCAATTGGCATTAATCTGACTTGGAGTGTAAGGCTCAATATGGAATTTTGCAATAGGTTCTGACCTGATTGTAGCTTTGGTTCCCTACCTCATTCTGAATAGCATGTATGACCAATCAGTAGACAAATATCCTCCAATCTTGGTTGTGAAGTCTCTTGACAAACATAGGGCAAAGAGTGGTGGAAGGTCTATGACTGATACATCTTGTAAAACAACAACGTTTGGACATGTATGCAAGGTAAGACTCAAGTTTTTAATCACTCCAACTGTTGCTACTTGTATCCCATCTAGCTGCACTACCCCTTTGGATAT